>BFEA01000072.1:1993247-2024966 GCA_003427395.1 Chara braunii | reverse complement strand
TGAAACGGTTTTCACCTTTTAGCAGTAGCGGATGCAGTACCCAGGGTTCGATCCCTAGACCTCACCCTACCTATGTACAGTATCTGTATGGATCCCGAGAATTGAACCTGTGACCTGTGTATTCGCAGATAGTTGGTAGGTCTGTCGTAGGTCCATAGGCAGTAGGGGTTCGATCTGTAGGTCTATAGCGTAGAAGTCTTAGTGAGTTCCGGAAGCTTAGCTGTAGACCTTCTAGAAGGTAGGCAAGTGGGCAAGTGGTCAAGTGGCGAGGCAAGTGGTGGACTAAACCGCAGTGCAACAGCAGTACAACGTCGGTAGGATAGCGGTGAGTCCACAGTCAGTCAGCGGAAGGTCCAGTCAGTCCCAGTCCGGTCCAGCAAGTACCACAGGGGGACTGTGAGCACCAAGGGCCGATGGCAAAGGGCAGACCAACGAGTTTCTGAAGTATAAATCAAGAGGCAGCACCCAGCCATTCATTCATTCCTGCGTGAGCCATGTGGAAGCGCTGCCACAGCGACTTGTGCAAGGAGGTCTGCGGATGAGCCCGGAGGACGCAGTGGGCAAGAGAGAGGGAGTTAGCATAGCGATAGGTTAGATGCAGCGATAGCTGCCATAGCTGTAGTTAGTAGCGAGTGTGTGTGTGTGTTCGAGTGTTAGAGTGATGCGTGTGGGATATCCAGGGTGATCCAGTGTATGTGAACAGTGAGATGTTTGGGCACTGAAGTCGCCATAGCCAATTGAGAGTGAACTCGTATCTGAAAGCCATATCTCTGAGTTTTGAGTGGGCGGATGTCGCCAGTATGCTGCGTGCTGTTTACATGCATGAAAAGTGTGTTTGAGCACGAGTCTGATTGCAACTCCATACATTGTCCATAAACCTTCACCAAGTGTTGTAGCAATTGCTGCAGCAAAGCGGATGTTAGACCATAAGCAGGCCATGGCGCCACCAAGTCAAAAGCCGACGAGATGTCTCCACGTGGAGGGGAGAGGTGGGTTATACATTGAGCCCTCCACGATGCCCGCCAACCAACAGTCGATAATGTTGTCTACACTGCTCTACACACCGGTCAGTGTGTGACTTTAAGGTGGATACGACCAGAGAACATATTCCACCTGGCAGGAACAGAAGTCACACCAACAACTCATGACCCTTAGACTCGATGTGCAATCTAAGAGCTGGACAAGAGGCAATCGATCTGCACCAAGGGACGGTTGTATAGTGAAGCATCTACACTGTTCCTCCCTGGATCTCAAGGAATCTGAGATTCAAAATGTAAGCACTATACAAAGTGCAGGGAGTTTATTCAAAAAAAAAAAAAAAAAAAAAAAAGGTGCAGCCCCTCTATACCACGTTTGCCAACTCACCACCAAGAAGTATCAGGACCAGGTATCCTATGGGCACAACCTCATACAATTGAGGGTCTTTGAGCGCACCTTCCATCTGGTGATTGGATCCCAAAAGCTGTCTATGGATGGCAAGCACTCCATGGGGTGCAGCATGGCTTAGCCAGAGAAAGGCTACCCATTCAACGAGGATCTACACCGTGGGCTACCCACCGCCAGGGCTAAGCTCACCAGAGAGTGCACTTCCAACTTCCAAGGCTTTTAGTGTGAACGAGCACAAAGTTACGCAGTTGCAAAAACTTGCCATTTCTTACAAAGGGTCTGGCTGGCACCAAAAGCCTTGAAAGTGCACTCTCTGGTGAGCTTAGCCCCTGCGGTGGGTAGCCCAGGGTGTAGATCCTCGTTAAATGGGTAGCCTTTCTCTGGCTAAGCCGTGCTGGACCCCATGGAGTGCTTGCCATCCAAAGACGGCTTTCGGGAAAACCCTGTTCTGGGTCAAATCACCAGACGGGCACCACATCCCCCAAGAAGTTCAAACCTCAGGTCTTATCACTACCCTGCACCGCAGAGCAAAAGGCAGCAAGCCGAGGGATCATCTCAGGGCCACTGCGGAGATTTGGCAGCATCACGTGGGTAAAGGCCTCTGCCTACATCATGCCAAGGGAGGACATTCCTGACAGGCTTCTCCAAATTAAACCAGCAGTACCCCAGGGGGTCTTAGACTCTTAGGCCCCCTCTGGGGAGGCTCTGAGGCAAATGCATCTGGACCTCCGCGGCGCACCGATTCAGGCACACTGCATTAACGGCCTAAAAACGTGGAGGTACTGTGTGGTTTAAGCAAAAACAAGAACCTTTTCCCGTCTTGATTGTTTCGTGCAGATTTATTGTTTTGTACGGATTGGTAATTGTTGATCAATTTCATGAACTTCTCACCCTGAAAAGTGCCCTCCACTATAACTTGAGAGTCGCTCAGCGGGACCTTGCATTTGGGCCCGTGAAAATGTAATGACCTGTGCAGTTTTCAGTCAGAGAACTGTGCTTTGCCTGAGCGGACAAGGCAGAAGGGTGATGCTGGCACATTATGTCCTCCACGAGAATGAAGCCTCACATTTTGTGCTAGACCATATGATTGTGTTCTGCTTTTAATCCAATTGCTGAGAATTCTGAGTCTGAGTGTGTTCTGATTGGTTTTCTAAGTGTCTACGTGGTGTGCTTGCCTGCATCAGACTGCAAGTCCATGTGCACGCTCTGTTGGCCGTGTAACCTGTGTTGTGTGGTTGTGGCTTGGTATGGGTATGGCCAGGGCCAGGACAAAAGTTAGAGGTAGAGACATATTAGGTATAGAGTAGTAGTCAGGGACAAAAGATAATTTGTTAGAGGCTGGTACGCCTTTCCCACCAACTTGGTTGGACTTGGAAGGGTCCGGTAGATCTCCAGTAGGTAATGATGGCTGAGGGCCTGAATGTAGGCCGGTAGAAGTTCTAGGTTCAGTCGGCAATGAAAATGGGGAACACCTGGTAGGCCTAGTGTACCCAAGGGAGGCAGAGTACACGCAGGTAGAGACTGACCAAGAGGTACTGTAGGCCGGGCAGCCAAAGTATATCATTTGGTCTTTGCCCATTCACTCGGCAGTCATGATGCTGCTCTGCAAAGAGGGAGAAGGTGGCAGAGCTCCTGGAGGTTGACGGTGGAGCTGGAGGGTGAAGGTGAATAACTCTGGCCATGGATGTGTAGTAGGGAGAAGTCGATGTAGCTCTAGGCGATGGAGGTGAGGTTGATGGATCTCTAGCAGGGGGATGGAGCTCTAGTGAAGTTGAGGGAGGGAGGAAGTAGGTGGGAACCGACAAGACGACTCACCTTTGGCTATGGTAGACTTACATCTCAATCTTCGTGGTCGCTGCTGCATCAAGAAGGCCCTTGAAGGGATGCCAGTTCAAGATAGACTTCATCTGGAGAGGGAAGTCTTGGGTATGGAGAGGGCACAAAAGTATTTCCGTTGTCGTTTGAACGTCTGAGGTAGCCTTGGATGTTCCGCCATAGCTAATAGCCATACCAAGGTAGGAGGAAGGTGAGGGAGCTGAAGGCGAGCTCTTTTCAAGGCTAGCAGTAAGAGGAGCGATGGGACACTGATTCTGGTTCATTGAACTTCATTCATGATTCTTGTTGTTTATTATTATTATTAAGATAATGGAGCTGATGTTAGGGGAGAGATGATGGTGGAAAGAAAGGAGGGAGATGAAACCGGTTCCAGCTTGTGCTCTTCTTCTTCTTCTTCTTTCCTTCCTTCTTCTTCTTCCCTTGACTCAAGTTGACTGAGGTTCAGGGAGTTGAAACCACCAGTACACCCGAGCCTCTTTTTACTGAGGCAGATTCACCATGCGCCCCCAAGCTTCCCCCCAAACGCCAGGGCCACATTCTGTTTTCTCTTGTGGCTGACACAGCCAGCCATCTAGGTCTGGTAGCACTGTTCACCCGAACTTTTCGAATGACTCATTTTCAATTCTCCAGTTCACCTGGGCGGTGTACTGGCGGTTTAAGGAGAGCTCTTCCCAGGGTTGGAAGTAAGGGAGAGCAATTGGACATTGATTCTGGTTCATCATTCATTGTTTTATCATTATTATTACAAGTGGACCTGCCGCAGCTCAGCTATGAAATTCCCTTAGCACTTTGTGTCGCTGCAGCGAAGGACGATAACAAAAATATTTTGCGAAACACTCCAGACATCGGTTGGACCCCATTCAGGGACATTTTGACATATATCTCACCTTATGGGGGTATTTGGCAAATTTACCCCCCCCCCCCCCCACCCGCCCCCAAAAGTGGACCCCCCCCCCCCCCCCCCCCCCCCCCCCCCCCCCCCCCCCCTTATGCGACCCCGCAACCCCCCCCCCCTCCCTCGCGGCCCCCCTCCTCCAGCTCGCACGAACTCCTTCCCGTAGCACGACCTCCTCCCACCGGTGCGACCTCCTCCTCCCCCTCCTGCACGACCTCCTGCAACCTCTCGTCCCCATCACACGGCCTGCTCCTACCCCTCCCACGACTTCCTCCTCCCCTTGCACGACCCACTCCTCTCTCGGACCTCCTCCTCCCCCTTGTGCGACCTCCTCCTCCCCCTCGTGCAACCTGCTTCCCCCCCTCGTGCAACCTCCTCCCCACCCTAGCGCTACCTTCTCTTCCCCCTCACACATCGTCTTTGGACCTCCTCTTCCCCCTCGAGCGACCTCTTCTTTGCACGACCTCCTCCTGCCCCTCACGAGTCCTCTTATGATCTCCTCCCACCTCTCTTCTGACCTCCTCATTCTGCTCGCATGACCTCCTCATCCCGCTCGTGCGACCTCCTCATCCTGCTCTCGCGACCTCCTCCCACCTCTCTTCTGACCTCGTCACCCCGCTAGTGCGACCTCCTCATCCCGCTCGCGCGACCTCCTCATCCCGCTCGCACGACCTCCTGCAACCTCTTGTCCTCCTCGTGCGACCTCCTCCTCCCCCTCGTTTCGCGGCGATCTCCCTCAGCAACAGCGGGGCTTCACACTCCTCAATATCTTCTCGCTCGCTCGCCGCACCGCAATCTCCATCACCGATCATACACTTTGCTCACGACCGCTGCGCTGCTGTTGGCTCATCCTCTTCTCTCCCTCCACTGAGATGGCGTCTCGTTCAGCGCTGGCCTGCTGCATTGCAACGCGCACTGGCGCCTCCCCATGCCTGCACACACGACCCGCACGGCATGCCCCGTTCCCTTCTGCATTTGCAAGCGCTCGGTTGCCTTCTCACACGGCAGTTGCTCTTTGCACTCTCCCAGCGCGCTCGCTTGTCTTTTAGCACGGCGTTTCTTTTTTGCATCCTGCCCTGCTGCCGTTTTCCCCGGGTGGGCCCCCGCTCCGTTTTGCTGGCATGTGGTTTGCTCGATGCTTGCTTTCTGCACCCCCGTGTCGCTCTCCCCATGCGTCCTGCAGCCCCACGGTTCCCCCCGCGACTTGTCGGTCCCTCTCGATATCCTCCCAGGTGCCGCGGGCCCCTGCCTCGGTTTCTCGTGGGCCCGCGGTCGCGTGTGTTGCTGGGCCCTTTGTAACTTTTAAGAGTATAGGGAAGGGAAGATATTGGAGGTGATATTAGGGGAGAGATGATGGTGGAGAGAAAGGAAGGAGATATTGGTTCGAGCTTGTGCTTCTTCTTCTTTCCTTCATTCTTCGTCCTTGTCTCCTTGTTCGTCTATTTTGAGTTGCAATGGATGACATTCTCTCATCTTTGAATTTCCCATTATGAACTGACAAGATCATTGAAGCACTCAAAATTGCATGCACTACTGGGTCCCCTTGGCCCCCCTCCCACCCCCGTCCCCGCCCCCAGGTAGGCCGACTGTTCCAGTGCCAGAGTGTATACCAGCGCAGCCCTTGGTTGACCTTGGGAGCAGCAGTGGTGTAAAACACCCACACACAAAACCGAAAGAAAATACGCCACCCACCCAAACTTCACCAGTTGAAGCTACAGAAAGTAGAAACTTGTCCGAATAATTCCATATTCCATGAACATGTTCCGAATTATTCTCTGAACTTTCTGCATTATTCGATGAAGAGTAAGCATACCCTCAGGCCTTAGCAGACCATAGTGCATGGCGTTTTGGCCGCAAGCCACAAGAAACTAGGGGTCACACCACATTGCTCCCATGCCCATTTTACCAACTCAGCATGTCCGGGTTCACACTTAAAAGTTAAAACATAGCGACAGTGAGGCCTGCCTTAGCACAAACCAGTTCCCCAGGGTGTGAGATAGTCAGGATGCTGTGCTAAGCTTACCAGGGTCTTCGTTTTCATATTGACAACACTTCAGTCACACGATCAGAGAGATCGTATCATCATGTGGAAAACCAGGAAAAGCTGCAGGTAACATCGAAAGTCAGTACAGTTAACAACTGTCACTAGTCAAGTAACATGAAGCCACAAAGAGATATCCACATTTCTGCTCCCCACCATGCGATTGAGAACCTTACACCACACGGTTGAGAAACACAGAGATGAGAGAACAACATACCCCCCACCGCAGGGTGTCAGCCAGCCTCTTACATCACGTCAATAAAAACATTGTGAACCTCTCTCCTGCTGAGCTTCTCACTTCTCCAAAAAGTTGCCGCCATCCCCTGTGTAGCCCATCAACAAAAGGCCGGGGAGGTAATGTCTCCCGTTACCCACAGCACCTCCTTGTCACAAGCGAAGACTTAAAAAGTGTGGCAGGGATAAGAGAGAACATCGTGTTTGTGTTGTTTTATCTTCGTTTTAACATCAATCAATAGCCAGTATTCCAGTGAACTTAGTATCCAAGCCGGCTCGGTGTCAGTCGGCCTTTCAACATCAGGCCAATTAAAACATTGTGAGCTTCTTTCTGCTAATGCCCTTCCCCACAAATGTCCTTTTTACCGGAGGGCCTCCCTGCCACAAGAGAAGACTTGGAAGTGTGGCATGGGATAGGAGAGAGCATCATGTTTGTATTTCTTTTTGTCTTCGTCTAAGATCAATAGCCAGTACTCCAGTAAAGTTAGTATCCAAGCAACAGAGCCCAGAGAACCCTCATTCACAAAAAGCAGACATATACAGCAAATAGGGAGGCGAACAACATAGGGAGCCGAGACGTTTCACAAATGTGCTTCAATAGGTTACAAATTGATAATCTTAACCCTAAAATGAGAAGAACCATAGGACACGCAGGTCTTCAACACTCTGCTCCAAGCCTCCTACCATAAACACCTGCATAAAATGGCCAACGAGCGCTCCACGGCTCCTATGCTCGACTGACAAACGCCCATCAACATCTCGGAATATGCTGTACCATGTACCTACTCTTCGCAAATATTGGAATATAGAGATTCGGTTCGTATGAGATCGGATACAAAGGGTGCAGAAAAATATGGAGCCAACAAGGGCTCAAAGACTCTCCCCCAATGTTCAGCCATGAGGACACCTACATACAATGGCTAACAAGGGCTTCAAGACTTCTGTCCTCTATTAACAAAATGTCCGTCGAGACCCTGGCAGATGGTGCACTGACCGTATTTGAAAGATTGAAATAGGGATGCCGTTCCTATGAGATTGGACACAAAGGAGGTAGGAAAATTTGAAGCCTGCTAGCCTGCAAGCCGAGAGATTTGTGATGAACGTTGAGGACATGCATGTCAACACTGCATTGTTTCTTGTACAGAAATCCATGAGAAGAATTGCAAACATCACGAACTATCATTTGCTCTGCCATCTGAACCAACTTTGAGTGTGTGGTGCACATTGAACATAGCAAACAGACAACAGGTTCAGATTTGTGATGTGCAAAACACAAAACACTGAAAACAGTCCTTTCCCCATAGGATTGTGATGGCTATGAGAATCATTCACACAACCATGAACAACTTCTGGCACATCCGCGTAGCTGGTATTTTTGCACATGCAACAGGTTCAAATTCTAAGTCCTTCGCAGACTCAGTACCTCTACCTCTGCCATGCATTTGAGGGCCACGAACACGGAGGATCAGAGAAGGCCATCATGGACTCACCCGAAAGAGCGACCAAAGGAGGGCAAGCAACAAGACGGCAGAAATGCAACAATGTCACTTGTTCATAGGACACAGCCTTGCAGAGGAGGCAAAAGGATGCAACATGTCCTCCTCACACTCCCTCCTATTGCGTACCAAGCAGACTCACTAGTTTCCATGATACACACTCCTCTATCCACTGGGTCCAAGCCTCATATTCACAAACCCTGATTCAAGGAAAATCTCACAGAGACTGAACAATCTCATCATTCTCGTGTTCGCACTATAACTGCAGTTTTCAGATTGCGCATCAGAAAAGAAAGTAAATTGCGTACTTGTCATAGCCTGTGACCAAGGAACAGAATTACTCATCACATTCTGTCACACAGTATGTATATATATACTGCAAACAAATGCGAACCACCACTGCTGAACGGCAGTCTGGGTCAGAACAGAATCCAACGAGGCCGTAGCACACAATCAATTGCAGGCCTCATCAGTACCTGGAGGAAACGAACCTTTTGATACAACAAAAGAGGCATAAGAAAGAACCCTCGGCTTCATTTTAGCACAATCCACCAATTGGTCAGCAGCACTGGTCACTCACCTGCAGCAGAAGACCGAAAACCAATCCTCTGCAGAACACCCCAGCATGTAATGAATCGACGACTCCAACAGTCACTTGAAGATTCAAAGGCAAAGGAAGAATGGCTAATAGGCTATGAAGCAATATCCTATGCGACTGAGTGCAAGCCATTGACCCACTGCACATTTGGTTGGGCATGACAGAATTGAAAACGCGGGCGCTGAAGACAACATTGGAGTTATTTGCGGCAGAAAGAATGGCACATCGATGACTACAGATGTTCACATGCTGCTCCATGAGTCTATGGTTCAGGGAACTGGCTGTTCGCATTGGCAGAGCTGAGCCAGTAGCAGGAGCAGGACCATGGGTCATTGAACTGACTATTTGAACCAGCAACCAGGCACTGAGAGGGAAAGCAGGACAAGTGCTATGTCGATACAAAATTTGAATCCCAAGTAAAGCTTTGCAATGTGGACTCTTCTGCAAAGCGAAGCAATTTATTCTAACACAAATCACGGTAGCAATGACACAGTCAACACTTGTCATCTACAGGGCAGATGTTAAGTCTCAGCTGCTTTCTCAGGCCACACTAATGCCTCTCACACACCTACATCTCAGCGGCTTGGGCCTTTCCGAGCTACATACTAACCTCTTCCTCTAACCAGTACTGAGGCAGATGCATTCCAGCAGCAGTGAAGAACTATTACTGCATCCCTGCTGTCTCAGAGAGGCTTGGAACAAAGCAGCTAGAACTCTCTGTCCCATCACCGGTTTCAAATTGGCTACTTCCTCACAGAATTCTTCCACCCATTTAAAAGCTGCCTTTGACAACACCAAAGCCCCGCACATCTACATCTCCGCCCCTGCCTCTGACGATACTAGAGATTCGCGCACATGCACCTCAGATGCTGCTTCCGACTGATAGTACTACAGCCTACGGGCCCAGACGCTGCTCCAATTGTTCTAAACGCGACCAGTTCCTCGCAGAAGTCTTCTACCACCTAGATCAGTCGTCGACACAGCTGCTGCCTCTGAGCATTTCGAAGCCTTTCACATCCACAATCTCTGCCCCTGCCTCTGACCATACAAAAGTTGCTCATATATACACTGCAGCAAGTCCTCACCATAATACTAAAGCCGCTGCGACTGCGGAAACTAGGGTCACTAGTACAGACAGCTTGCTACCAACTTTGAAACTGCCCGCCTCAATGTCATGCACCAGCAAGGGGGGGACAAGTTGACTTGCAACCGTAGAAACTAGGTCACTAGTACAGACAGCTTGCTACCGACTTTGAAACTGCTCACCTCAATGTCATGCGCCAGCAAGGGGGACAAGTTGACTTGGAAGTGTAGAAACTAGGGTCACTAGTACAGACAGCTTGCTACCGACTTCGGAACTGCTCACCTCATTGTCATGCGGCAGCAGGGGGGACAAGTTGACTGTTACACTCAGAAGAATTCCGTGATCTGTGACATAACCCACTGTCAAAAGGGTGTCAGATGCAGGTGACTCGTTGGAAGGGGAAAGGACGCTGGAACGCCTTGACGTGTGCTCTCCTACCTGCTTCTTGGAAGCGGAAGTGAGGGCAAACTCACTTCCAGCAAATGCGCCTTCCCCAGATATTCCCTACATCTGCAGTACTGATTCACCCAATAAGTGTTCCACCCATTCACAATTCTACGCTGTGAACAGTCCTGTTCCCTGATCAGCCTCCTGTTCGAACGTGTGCACAGAGGTGGGGAACCATAACTTAGCCGACTGCCTCAGGAAACACGTTATGGCAGGGAAAAAAACTGATGATGAATGACCACCAAAACAAGAGCTTGAAAATCAAAAGAGGTTATTCCATGAAACACTAGTGCGGCAAAACCTACAGCAGCCTGCTCACTGCCATGATAAAGAAGGAAAGAAAGAAGGAGACTGCTACAAGGGATGTCGTCCGCTAAAATGACCAAACACAGTTGTATATTGATAGATTCTTGAACAAGAAAGCGATTACTCGAGGTTGATCTCTGAGTGAGGACGACTCCAGGTTATTTTCTGAGGGGAATTACCACTGCCAAATCTGATGCATCAGCACTTTCTGTGCCATGATCCAAAAAGCACCACGTGGCAATTGTTTTTGCTCCACCAGGGACCACCACGCCAAACAAGGCAGAAACCATTTCATACCAGGAAAACTTTTGCCAAAACAGGGGAAGACTTGCTGCTTTTCGCCTCGCAATCTGATGTCGCCCGATCCATGAGCCAGCAGTGCAGCAGCATGCCACACCATGTTTCTGTTGAAGGCACGGTGGTGTGCTAATGGTAAGAACCAAATGGATTTCGTTAAGGTTCTGCCAATATCGCACACAGCATGAACAAAGACGGAAACGAGACATGCAATAGCGGAGCCTCTGCTTCTCCAGGTTTCATCCTTTCATGTAGAAGGCTTGCCAGTCAAAAGGATGCAGAAGTACCCCGAGCAATCTATGGTTGCCACCGCTGCCTGTAGCTGCTCCCTCATGCACTCTCTAAATCTGGCCGCAATATGTATGCTATACATATAGATAAAGCGTTACAAGAGTTGGCATAACTCAAGGAATGTACAAGAAGAATGAAAGAGATAGGTGCCTACCATTGCAACAAGCTTGTACGTGATGATGGGCAATTGTTACTGATTGGATGTATGAGTCGAAAACCATGGAAGCTACTGTGAAACAGCCAAACACTTTGTGAGCTAGGGGTAGACATACTGTATATTATGATGCGACAGCTAAGACCTCAGCAGACTGTGCAAACCTGTAGGAAATGACTGCTGGAAGCAGATTTATATACTAATGCATGTGCTGTTCAGCAAGATGCTGATACGTCTCTACACACCCTAGCTCAGTCAGTCACATGACCCAGAGCATGCATCCTTGCTTCTCCTGCTACTTCCAATGGCGCTCTTCTTTGATACTGACGCGACGTACCTTGAGTCTCTCGCCTTTGTATTGGAATTGAATGCTTTCGAGTCTCTATATCCACTCAAATGGTTTGTGATGCAACTACCAATTAGCCACCTCAGTATTAGAGTTGTTGGTTTTCTGCCCTAGCGTATAGTTTCACTCTCAAGCGTTTAAGCTTCTGCAAGATTCGTTGAGATGCAACTACCAGTAAGCACGCTTGTGTATGAGTGATCACACTGTTGCACACGTGTATGGTTGATCACACAAGCCTGAGCACACAGGGGTGAGTGACTC
Source organism: Chara braunii (assembly GCA_003427395.1). NCBI lineage: Eukaryota > Viridiplantae > Streptophyta > Charophyceae > Charales > Characeae > Chara > Chara braunii. Next base: position 2,013,294 of record BFEA01000072.1, on the reverse strand, counting down.
CCGTATGTTTGTATATGTATATACATGAGGTTGCTTCATCACTGTGCTCCACATGCAATGCAGCCAATCAGCCACCGCTGAACAGTCATTGGTTTTCTTCCCCAGTATTCTTCCTTCAGACCCGCAGGGCCTGTCGAGACCATTGTCACTCTTGACCCTGCCTTGACCTCCCCACCTGTTGAGACTTGAACTACCTGCAAGGATAAGCACACAACAGAGTTGAAGAAACCACACTCAAAATGCAGATCAACAGTGTACCTGGCTCCTTGCCCTGTGGTACACAGATGTACCTGTTTGTTGTTTAGACATCAGTTAACAAACAGGTCATGCAAAGAACTCAATTCAAAATCAGCACAGACACAGTCTAGGGTCGTAGCTGTTGGTCCAAGTTCAGACACAGGGGTGAATTGTCATGTCTCTTGCTCTAGGACTGCAGAAAGTCCACGAGTTAACAGGCACTGGGTCAGGGGTCAGAAATGACAACTGGTCACCTTTCGACGCAACTGTCGACTGTTGGATTTCAAGAGTCAGGCCCAACTCGGGTAAAGCAGCCAAGAGTCATAGATTTCCAAGGAGTCGACCACGGCCACAGATCATATTTTAAAATAAAGGCTGTCCACAGAGTTACTAGAAATTTCCAAGGCCCACTGGGTCCAGGCACACCGGCGGAAAGCAAATCTGGCCCATCAAAGATGGCGAAATCTAAGCTGTTTGAGGAGACCTGAGCCAGCCTCAAGCATAAACAACTGGGCCGATCTGTCTCACGCTGCCTGCATGCAGGAGCACTGCTCCATACACAGCTGGAGGATGCAGAAGGGGAGATGCGCTGTAGAGTGCGCAAGAGAGATAGCACACGCAGACATAGGTGTAGTTAGAGGAAGGGCGCACAGCGCCATAGCTCAGCGATAGGGAGAGGTTGAGGGTGGTCAGGACCTACGAGGCAGGAGAGAAGGAGAGAGAGTGTGACGACTGAGACGTTTACCTGACTTACTTGGTGCTGCGATTGGTGAGGACACTGTGATATACATCCTGAAGACCAGCGGAATCAGTACTCTGCCTCCATAGCTGGGACAGCATGGAGTGCCACTCTGCTGGTGGGATCAGAAGTTGCTGCACAGGGACTTTTACATGTGGCATCAATTGGGGGTAGGATTGCTGAGGTGGCGACAAGAGTGGGAGTTGTCCCAAAGTGGAAAGGGGAAGGAAGAGCAGGATGATTGTAAACATTGTTTATTATTGAATCTTTCGTCCGCCTCTCCACTTCTTCCATTCCTTCACCTGTTTTCTGGTTACTCACCACTGCAATCTGACACTACTTTGTGCATTTACAGGCAACATGTGTGTGTTCTGGCATTGAGCTTGAGATCTACATGTATGTCCTGACGTCGTTGGCTTCTTGTGAGATTGGGCTCATTACATGTGGCATCAAAGCCACTACCTCATCCTCTTCTTGGTGATGTTGGTCTAGTCAGCTGTGGTAGGAGAAGTGCGGCAGGTTTATGCTGAGTTCTGTGTTGAAGAAAAACTGGTATTGCATGCTTGATTTGTTGTTTTTCTCCAACTAAGGAGTGGATGCTGCAACCGGCTGTGCAGGTATACGCACTTGGGTGGCAGTGCTACGCAGTGAGGGATTAGAAGTAGACTAGAGGGTTGCAGTAAGGTTGGAGATGACTTGTGTTTCAAACTGTGGGGGGGAGGGCCATGATGCCCAAGATTGCCATGACGCAACATTGGGGTAATAACGGGGTTCATGGGCAGGGAGGATGTAACGGAGGTTATTCCTATCGGAATAACAATTATCTCACTTATCAACATCGCAAGGACGTGGAACACATGGGTTGAATTCGAGGCTTTGTTGGGGATCTCGTAAAGCAGAAGGAGAGGAAAGAAGTCGAGAAAGAATAGGAGAAGGAGGTGGAAGAGGGAAGGTGGCGAGCTGTAGTGGATTGTGATGGAAATTGGAGAAGCCAAGATGTTGTTAGCTGTGGGAAGCCAGTTATGCCAGTTACAAGAGCTTCGCAGGCCAGATAGATTCGATCAACTCCCCACTGGCTGAGAAGACTCCTGGCACGGAGAAAGGGAAGGAACCGGCTCAACCATCACCTCCGGCTTCAACAAATCAGCAAAAAGGGAAAGCTATGGTGCACTTTTCGCCAAACTCGTCACCAACCAGTAAGGTGGACACAGGCACACGCTCAGAAAATCAGGCAGATGGAGAAGCTGCGGCGCGAGGTGGAGCAGCTTGAAGTGAACGATGGAGGAAGAAATGTCGGAAGCTGCTCCCTGCTAGGTGTACTCATGGGGGGATTGTGGACTTCCGTGTGGAGCTTAAGCGCGAACTAACCGAATTTGGCGAAGCTATGTGAAAGTGAGGGCATCAATTATGTGAACAGGAAGCAGGCAATCAAGGAGCTGACTGCATACAAGATGTACGATGCCAACAACAGCTTCAACCCCTGTACCGCAGGAAAGACCTCGAGAGAATGTGGCCCGGGGGTAGGCATTGTACATCTTATGTGCAAGTCGAAGGGTACGCACTGTACAACTTGATGATCGGGTCAAACTGAAACTCCAAGGAGATTACAAGATTGTGGGCATTGTGGGAATCCTTGGCAGCGATCAGTAAATGGGTGACTGCTGTAGAGGGAAGGAAATGTTGTGTACCAATAACCTGCACAGCCATGATGAGGCTGGTCTTGGTCGTACTCTCGATTGCTGGACAAGCTAGGTGGGCAGATAAACTTAAGCCCATGTGGATGGAGGCATCTATCAACTCGGAGCACCCATCCTCCTATGCTTACATAATGATATCACCTAAGATGAAGGCCTCTTACATTGGCCAGACCAACAGAGATCTGGACAGCAGACGGCGGGAACATATCTAAACATGCGGCAGATGGCAGCATGGGAGAACACAGCAGCTGTATCGATGGTTACAAAAAGGACTGGAATGATAACATCCTGATGCCGCTAGTCAAAGGGCAGAAGTCGGATCTGCTAGGAATCGAGAAACGACTGATTAGGACATGGCCACCTAGCCTTCACGCAGGCGCCAGGCGGCGGAAGTAGAGGAGGAAAGGGCGGAGCGAAAGGGGCACAAAGGCGACACAGGCCATCTGCAAGCGCGTTAGATTCAAAGCAGATAAGGATTGGAGCTCATTATCAGGGATTACTTGGGTTGAAGATTGAGGGCTGACTCCAAGAAGATTGGCTGAGCAGCTAAATATAGCTGCAGTTGACTGTATTTGCCTGGTTCGGACTGGTGCCGGTTGCCCGCAGTCTCTACTTTCCAAAATTGGTGTTCTGAAAGTCTCCGGACTTTCTTGGGACACTGCTGCAAATTTGGGCTTTGGGACTTGACTTCTTTGCAGGTACCGACGGACTTTTACCGGACTGCGACGTTTCGGTACCCGACTCCTACCGACCTACGACGCTTCAACCTACGGACCCTAGGACCTACCCTACCGGAACAGCCTGGGACCGTGACCAATTGGGACCTTGGAACTGGGACTTTGGGACTGATTGTGTGAAATCCTTTCACTCCCGCCGGCCTAATTTCGAGGTCCTCTGAGAAAGATTGAATCTTTACTTGTCTATAACATTGCTACCTCGCCTAGCACGCTCATAGTAGGATATGATATGAGGTGCAGTCTCCATGAGCTCATCCTTAGTGTACCAACGATCATCCTCGGGTTCCTGGTACGCGAATCTAACCTTGTACTTCTGCTGTGGTCTACCCCTTCTTCCTGTTCTGTCGACATTTCCTGTAGAATACGATCAAATATCATATCTTCCATTCATCTCAGGAGGGATGATCGATCTACGTGAAGCGAATCGATCATTAGTAACGTAAGGTAGCAATTCAGATGCGCGAAACACTGGGTACGTATGCAGATGCAGAGGGATGCTCCATGGTCCTCTATACGCAGGTAACAATTTATGAGAAATATTCTCTTCTGGAAGAAACTCTTTCGACTTAACCCAGACAAGATCAGCAACAGCAAACTTTGATGGTCTACGTTAGCTTGCTCTACCATCTGATGCTAAGCCTTCCAGATGTTGTCAGCAACTTTCTGAATCTCCTTCTCAAAGTGAACTGCAAACTCTCTAGTGCCAGGTGGCAGTCTTTGGATCTGATCGGGATTCAAGCAGTCCATCGGTCATCGTGGATGCCACCCCTTGTGCAGCTCGTTTGGTGTTCAATTTGTTGCTAGGTGCACAAATTTATTATAGGCACCAGTAGAAGCTCGTCCCAGTCTACCTGATCTGCCCTAATGTCATGCACATCACTTGCTGTAGCAGTTTATTCATCTGCTCCGTCTGTCTGTTAGTCTCATGATGTCTGCCTGATGACATAGCTAGTCTAGACCAGTAGACTTTCATTAGTGTTGCCAGTGCTCGCCGGTGAACCAGTGTCTCTCACTAACAATAGTCAAGGGGTGTTCGTACTCTGCAACCCCATCGAAGAACTTATGAATTAGTAGGTTTGTCTTTGCCTCAGCGAGCAAAGGAACGAAAACAACAAACTAACTAAATCTATCAACCATCACCATTACTCGAGCGCTACCACTTCGACTCTTGACTTTAGTGTCCATAAAGTCTATAGAAACTGAGTCTCCTTGCCGCGATGGTATAGAACTCTTGTTCCGCTGACAAACTTTGCAGTCACGGATGTACAAGGTGCAATCTTGTTTCATCCCAACCCGCGTGTAGGACCTAAGGAGGTTGGCATACGTCTCCCTCCATCCAAAGTGGCCCTCTGAATCATGACGTTCCCCTAGTATAAGGCTGCAAATTTCCTCGCTGTTCAGGACACATAATTTATCCTCCCTGTTGGTCTTCTCAAATAGGAGGCCATCAACCATGCGATAGTTAGGTTCCCGTGACGTGCAGCCTGCACCTTGCGAAAAAGTTCACGATAGACCTTATCTTTTGCATAGGCCTCCCTAATCTTCTATTGCAGTTCGGCACCTACATCTAAATAGGTGACTATTGCTCCAAAGAAATCGGCGCATCGGCTTAGTGCATCTGCACCAACATTATACTTGCCTTTGACAGGCTTGAGTTTGTAGTCGAACTCATCGATCTCGATGGCCTATCTAGCTAACTTAGTGGACATCCAAGCCTGAGTTTTCAGCCAATGAAAGGTCTCATAGTCAGAATAGACCTTGAAGTGTCGTCCCAACAAGTAGTGTCTCCAATGGGCTAAGGCTTCCCTCAGCTCATCGGAGAAGAAGATAGGTGGGGATACGCCATTTCCGACCACCGTGGTGAAACTCGAATGGAGTTATGCTGAGCGCTGAATGCAATGAAGTGTTGTAGGCCAACTTCATGTTGGGGAGGCGGTCAACCCAATCCTTTTGGTCCAGGCGGATGAGTTTACGGAGCATCATTTGAGCGGTTTGATGTGTCCACTTTGTTTGCCCATTCGTTTGAGGGTGTCGAGCCGAGCTCGGTTTCATTTCGGTTACGGACCCCTACATGGAGGGAAGTCCAAAAGGCTGACATGAACCGAGTGTCACAGTCGCTAATGTCCTCCGGAACTCAAATCCAGCCAACGTGTAAGAGGCGTGCAAGTTCTTGAGTCGTCGCATGATACTTGCATGGGAGGAATCGAGCATACTTGCTCAATCGGTCAACCACCGTCAGAATACCGTCGTTGCGTGGAAAAGGGTAGGTGACATCGATAACAATAAAGACTCCGGGCTCCTGCGGAATCAGCAACTCGCCGTTGTGACGCCCAACCTCACGCCCAACGTGACTTCCTGTTTCGGAGTGGGAGGGGGCCCGGTAATGCGTAGTAGGGGTGTGCCAAGGATTTTAGGAAAGTGCGGGAGCAGTCTAGGTCGGAACCGAGATCTCCGGTGCCAAGTTTCGAGGACAGGAAGGCAAGTGGTTCAGCGTAGGACCAAATCTTTGGTTGTGCCCTTCTCAGAGCCGAGCGGCTAGCTTCGTCGGCCTCGTCGCCTGGGGCGGGTTCGTACTCGGTGCACGAAGGGAACACAGTGGGTGTCTCTCTGTGTAAACACTTGTCGCCGACGGGTTTCGCAGATCTAAAAATTTAACGTGGACGGCCTCAGCCGGAGGCTGTGTTCTCGGCACTCAGCTTCGGAGCGGGTTCGTCGGATAAATCCCGTAGTTCGATGGGTGTAGTACTGCCAGCATTCAAAGCACAGCCTTTGGAGCCAGTAGGGGGCTATCGACTACCAAGGGACAACTACCAGAGTGTGGTAAGGAAGGAGGCGATAGAAGGGAGGGAACTCGGTGGTTATGGCGACGAATCCCGGGTTTGTGAAGGACAGGTGATCGCGCATATCGGGGCTGACTGGGATTCGGGGGTTCTGCCCTATAGCCTGCTGAAAATCCCATGCACATACCCTATCGTTCTGTTTCAAACATAAAAAGGCAGGAAGTCCCAACTTCGACTGTCGAGAAAGATGCTCGCTTTCCCAGTACTCCCGATACTCAGGGTCTCGCAGACAGTCGTGGTTGGTGATCCAAAATGGAATGCCATATCCATACCTCACGAGAAGGACTCAATTTATACATTTGTGCGTGTGCAAGGTGCGATCGGGTTGGAGGCGGATCATGCACACACGCGTATACGTGATAACTGCCTTTTCGCGGTTATTCGTATATGTGAGTGCACAAGATGTGTCTCCGGCCGAGCTGTAAGACTACCAATTATGCATGCAGCTATCCTAATCCTAGTTCATTCAGGAAGACAATACCTGCGGACTTGATACAAAATAGTCAGCCGATCAAGGCGACATGCACCAACAATACAAGCGCACAAAGAAAAGGGGAAAGGGCAATTTCTCATTCATCATCAGCATGGCGCCCAGACCATGCATACCATAATTTCCTGACTCAGCACTCAGCGACACCCATGTCTAATCATACTGTCAATTGAGTGCAACAACGGTCATACATCCAACATCAAAAGGAAAGGGATAAGGGAGAAAGAGATAATTCACGCAACAAGAGGGAAAAGAAGAAAGTCCAAGATTGTCGTAAATGGAGATGGTCACAACAGAAATCAAAATCACTTAGAGGATGCAAAGAGATAACTCCCACTTCAACACACCACTCTCTCTCTCTCTCTCTCTCTCTCTCTCTCTCTCTCTCTCTCTCTCTCTCTCTCTCTCTCTCTCTCTCTCTCTCTCTCTCTCTCTCTCTCTCTCAACGCTTCTCTGATGCGGGCAGTCCGTCGCCTCGCACCTACCAACAGTCTGAAGTTGTCACCCCGCTTAGTCCGAGCATGCAAGCCAGGCTCGCCCGTGCCACTGTCCTTCGCGGCCACACGTCAACCCCGCATACCCAGCACCAGCTCGTCGGATCGCCCAACTCCCTACTCACCATTCAGTGTTCTGCTCGTTAGCCGATCCTCTCGACCGCGCTAACCCCCAAGTTTAATTAGAGAGAGAATGAGTTGCGCTTGCAAAAATTATAGCACTTAGTACCCGCGCGAGATAACCGGGATTGCGCTAGTGGAAGAGAAGAGGAAGTGCCTACAGATGCATGGTCGGGCCGCAACGTGGGGGACGTAGCCGCTCTCGACGCATCGATCCAGTCATGCATTTGTTGGCCAATGAGATAGACAGGAAAGAGGCGTAGAGTTTCGCGCGGAAAAAGAAGAGATCAAGAAGGGAGAGGATTACAATTGCACCTGCGCTTGCCAAGAAGGAGCAAAAAGAGATTACAGTTGCGATTATAATTCAGGCGCGGTGGGAGCAGGGTGCAGGGCAGGACGCAACAATGCGTGCGTGAGTAGGGAGCCTCATGCAGTTCCAACCAAAAATTACGACGCTCCCAAATTCCTGGCCTCATTAAAAACCTAATTGCAAGAAGAAATTCCTAAAACGTGTGTAGTAGGTTCAAAATTCAAAAAGAAATTCAAAAAGATTCCCTGCACGACAATCGCGCCAAAAATTCCCTGCCCAGCTCCGTCATTAAAAAAAAAGAAAGAAGTTGCGCCAACCGTTATTTTTCGTGGTTGCTATGGCGCGTCCTACCAACGGCCATGGGCCCAACTTTCCCGAAACAACGGGGGCATTGGTGCAATTGGGCCCGGCCCCTTCTTCTCCACCCTCCCCTCAACTCCAACCCCCTCAGTACAATTGCGCAGAAGATGGCGCTCATCCTGAAAAGAGATCGTCACACCGTAAGGATTGCGATTGCGAGGTTTGTTCCGACGACAAACTTCGCAAGATTCGAAATACTCTGTGACGCCAGGGGACAGGTCGAGCCAATGGAATCACTCCCATGTCGTGCGACCGTGCAGTTCACTCCAAAATGACCCGCGAGGCATGAGTCATGGTACTCGCCAAGAAGGTGAGTCCAAAGAGGGTGATCTTGAGGCGTGCACCACAAGTCTCATCCACGTGAGTGAAGAAGCAAGTACCCGTCCACGATGCGATAATGGCTCACCGACGGGGTCTCCAAAGAGAGGACCTCGTAGAGTGACGAGTACTTGGGGTTTGACTTATAGCCTTGAATGAAATGTCGCTGCAGACTCTCGTTGAAAGCAAAGGCATGATGCGTCATCGATCAAGAGATCTGGCCGTCGTGAAAGAACATCGGCTGCGCGGTTGGAGACGCCCGAAATGTGCTTGGGTGTGAAGTCAAATTGGTCGATGAAGTATATCCATTGGCCGATCATGCTACTCACCATGTTTTACGTCTTGCAGCGGGTTGTTGTCGGTCACATGTGTGAACCTACGACGCCCGAGGAGGAAGTGCCGCCGTCTCTTATGTACCGTGACAAAGGTCAGCAACTCCTTCCTCACATCGCCAGTGGTTGATGGGGGGCACCTTTTGGCTGAAGTACTCAACCGGATGCCAATCCTCGCCGTCGTGTTGACCAAAACTGCACCGATGCCATAGTCCGAAGCATCCGTAATTACTAACCTCGGCAAGGTGGAGACATAAACCCACCTTGTGTTGTTGTCTTGAGGGTTTGAAATGCAGCACATGCTTCGTCGTTGAACTTGAATGGCACCTTTGGGGACTGAAGTCGGGTCAAAGGTGCGGCGATCCGTGCGTAGCCCGTGATGAAGCGTTGGTAGTCGCCCGCCAATCCCATGAATGATCAAACCTCTGTGGCGTTGGTGGGTTCCAGCCATACTTGGATAGCCTCAATCTTATCTGCGAGTGAACGTTTGCCTTGCGACGTCATAAAATGGCCCAAGTACTCAAGTTTTTGATGAGCGAATTTGCACTTGTCTCGATTGGCTTGGTACTTGGCAACTCGAAGCTGCTCCAAAACAATGCATAGGTGCTCCACATGCTCGTCCAAGCTTCATCTATATACCAAGATGTTGTTGAGGTAGATGAGCACGAACCGGTCCAGCATGCTACAAAACTCCGTCATCATTGCCACTTGCAAAGTGGGCCGACTATTCATAAAGCCGAAAGGCACAACGACCCACTCGAAGTGTATGTACAGCTTCTTGAACGCAGTCTTGTATCGGTCCTCCCACCAGACCTCAATTTGGTGATATCCCCATTTCATATCTAGCTTGGAGAAGTACTTGGCGTCGCCCAAACATTCGAGGAGATCGTCGATTTGCCGGAGAGGGCAGATGTTCTTCACAGTTTGCACGTTGAGCTTACAATAATCAACTCACAACCGGAAGTCCTTGTTCTTCTTCCAGGGGAAGAGAACGGGTGCACTATAGGGTGACGAGCCAAGGGTGATCCATCCCTTGGCAATATGGTCATTGAGTTGTGCGTGAAGCACCTCGAGTTCCCCCTCGCTCATGCGGTAGATACATCCAGGTGGAAGTATAGTGCCATCCTCGAGAATGATGTCATGGGCCGATCCGATACAACTCCGGCGGGAGCCCCGAAGACATCGCCATAGGCGTCAAGAAGCTCTACTTTGCGTAGTTCGTCGATGGAGCGTCCGACTGAGGGAGGGCATGAAGACTACAAATGCCCATCTCCTCAACCTCATCTCGTGCGATAGAAGCTTGAACGTCGCTGCAGACATCACAACCAATCGAAAGGTGAGGTAGGGTGATCGTGCATGAGACCAACTCACTGAATAGATCACGAACGTGAACCGTGCGACGATGGAAGTTCACCGGGTGGTCCTCACTTCACAACCATAACATGCCCAAAATCATGTCGAACTTAGTGTCCAATATGTCAAAGGGCAAGGCCTCAAGTGAGTGCAGGGCGAAGTACCGAGTCGATGCACCAATCAATTGACTTGTGCATGCAATCGTCGGCCAACGTCACTTCCGTGGGCTGCGACTTCCTCCGAACGCGCGGCTAAAAAGCTGACGTGAGAGATGAAATCATGGCTCATATAGTTGCGAGTTGCGCCACAATCAATCAAGGTGCTGCAGGTCGCTTTTCCGATTTGAATGCGGATGTATAACAATGGTTCGTCAATGACGACGAACTGTTGGGTCTTGAACTCGAGGTTAATCCTCGCAATGAAATCGCGAAGATCAACAACCGCTACTCAGGGGTCCGTCAACGGAGACGGTACTGCCGGGTGCAAGTACTCCCACAAATGTGGCATTACAATGCGGTTTCCGCAACCGCCCAGATGGGGGCAAAGGCATCCACTTGAAGTCTTCCATAGTCAAAGGTTCCAGCTCCTCAAGTCTTAACCATGACAAGGAGTCCCCGACTGAAGTCAATGGTGAATGGATCGAATCGTTTGCCGACGATGATGAAACCACACATAGGACGTATTGTTGCATGTGGAGTGGTGGGTCCAACAGGGGGACCAACTGGACAATGTAGTCCTCAAATGTGATGCGAGGACTTGCGACATCCGCGTGCTCCTTGGATGTGTAGAAAGCCACTAGCAAGGCGACCACATCCGATGGAATGGGAAGTGTAGTAGCCTCACTTCCCGCGGAGCTGATTTTCCCGAGCTAGTGCGAGGTCTAACGTCATCCTTCTCCTTATCCTGACACTGGTTGGTGTTGTGCATGGCGTTGTTGCACCAATAACAAAACCCATACTTTGTCAGCATCTTTGGGGAGGTTGAACTTCACCCATGGTGGTGGTGGCCGTTCCGATCGGTGATCCATATTTCATCCTCCCTTTTCCTCGGGACTTGGTTTTGCTTTGCGGCAGGACGATGGCCACTACATCTCCTCCACTTGATACTTGAGTGGTGGCCGGGTCTTCGACTTGTCCAACAACTTTGACTGCAGCCACGTTCTGCGCTCTTTGGCCAGTCTTGCCTTTCTCCACATAATGCGGCTGCGGCGACGATTTTTCGTTTGCTGCCGACCGATTCGTCTGGATGACCTTGTGAGCCTTGTCGATGATTGCTTCAAAGGTAAGGTAATTCGTGTGGTCACCAAGTACTTGGCTCCAGACTTCACACGCACGGTTGTAGAACTCGAGCCGAAGGTGAGAGAAGGGCATATTCAAGTTGGGTGTGGCCACAATATTCTGCCATTCGGTGATCCAATCACACGTAGGCATTTTGCCTTGAGTTATGTTGAGGGTGCGGTTGGCGCCGTGAATTGGAGCGTCGTCGACGATGAACCGTTTCTTCCATTCTGTCTTCAAGGCTTCCCACGTAACCTTGGTGTGTAGATTTGCAATGAAGACTCCTGCGGTTGTCGCGATGTGGTTCAACCATGTTTGGCATCCCCTCTTCTCCATCGTAAATGTCTGCCACCAGGGTACGAAGTCTTGCTGGTGGTAGTCGTCGAACTTCTCAATCCGAAAGGCCGGCATCTTGTACAAACGTGGCGTGGTGCCTCTGCTGCTGCTGCTTGCTGGCTGCTGCTGCAATTGGCGGATGTCGGTCTTCAACGAAATGAGCTGCTGGATGATCGTCGCAGGGGCTATGAACGTGTTGACATCACCGATCGTGGCTGCCACATGGTCAATGTGTTCCTCCAACTCACGATTGGTGGCTACGAAGGAGGCGCTGGTACCTGGTTGAGAAGCAGGTGTTCCCGGTGCGGCACCTTGCTCCAAGTCAACCATTCGTGTGTCATCGAGCTGGTCTTGAAGGGTGTGGACAGCCTTGGACAGGTTGCTGATTTCGCCCTGCTGCTGATTGCAGGTGTACATCAACCTAAGGATCATCTTGGCGACGAACTCCTTGTTCTTCTCGTCCTCTGTGGGGTTCGCCTGCTCCGTGGGGTCCACCTGCTCCGCAAAGGGCTGGAAGTGTCGGGCTGCAAGCCGTTTGGTCAACCAAGCTCCGTCCTTGCGGAGTTTGTCACATGTTTCCTCGCAGAGAGCACATGCATCCTCCTCGCTGCCACTTCTGCCGCTTCTGTTGAGCTGCAGTCTTGGCTTCCTGCCTCCGTCGGGCTTCCTCTTCCTGCTGGCGGCATTTTTGCTCAGCCTCAGCTTGCTCCATGATGGAGCGCATGTGAGCCAAGAAGTCTCCCAGTGCCTCATCCGGCTCCTGGCCAGCCATGAGTGTCGTACCGGCTGTAGAAGCCATGCTGCTGACGTGGCACTACAACTGAAGTGGGCTGCTGATGTGGCATGGATGACGTGGCACCACTCCTGGCATGTCGTTGATGTAGCACGATGATGCAGCACTGCTGCTAACATGTTGCTGACATGGCATGGATGACATGGCGCTGCTGCTGACGTGGCACTTACCAAGCCCTCAGCCCTAGATCAGAAGGAATAACAAGAGAGGGTGGGGATGGGAGAACCTTCATACAAGCTCAAGGATGTGAAACAGCATTCCCCCACCCCTGATGGGGTTCGTCAATCAGAGTCCAATCAAAGATTAAAATTGTCTCGGTACGAGTCAAGGCTAATCAAAAAATATATTTTTTTCGGTACCAGTCACAAAATTGCAAGGAAAATGAGCAATAGCGAGATGACAATGTCCAGAACGCACAATCACATTGAAGGCCAGATAGTATCACAATGTCCAGAAAGCAGAAATGCACCAATATAACACCAATGAAGAATCGTAACACTGAAAACCAATGTCAATGAGAGTTTGCTCTCGCCACCACCAACATGAGTGTCCAGGCCCTATCTCCCTACTTGGCGTTCGGCGCCCAGCCTACTTCCTATACAGCTACAGTCTGCCTACTAATTGACAATGCAACTGTTGACGTCAGCAGCCCACAAAGTACTTGAAGATGTCGCCCAATGCAGACCATCGCCCATACCAGGTATTTGCCCTCACATCATCATCATCATCATCATCCTTCTCTCTCTCCCCTGACTCACTCCCGCGTCTTCCCTCTGTACCCGAAGACCACCCCTTCGCCTCACTGTAGTCCAAGCCCATCCAGCTATGGAGGCTGGGCTATGGCGCTGCCCTCAGCAGCGCCCTGCTCCCTGCACAACCGCACGTGCTAGCACCTTGCCTCTCAGCGCCAGCAGCAGCCCACGAGTGTCCGCTCCAGCAGCGCTGCCGCCAGCATGCAAGTGCTGAATGAGGCTCCAAGCAGCGAGCTCTTTCCTATATAGAAAGAGCCTGCCTGCGTTCGCAGCCTGGCTGGCCTGGGCCTGGGCCCAGAAGCTTCCGGTAGGCCCCAGGATGCTGCGCCTCTGTTGCAGCTACTGGGCCTCATTCAGTTGGGCCTCCCAGAAAAGCCCGGAAGGACGTGGAATGAGCCTGCGATTCTTGCCTAGGGCCTGCATTTTTGGAAAAGCCCGGAAGGACGTGAAATGTCTTTGCTGTTCGGCCTGTGCTTCCCTCAACCAACTGGCGCGTCGCAACTGTCTGGACCCCAAATACGACATTGGCAGCTGAGGGCCTCTCATGATTTGTTAGGCCCGCCTTCACATAGGGCGGGCACATTTGAAGAAGGGCCTCCTTAGGCCTGCCGAGGACACATATCCTCGCATTCCCTCCTCCTTTGCTTCGATAGTCCCCTGAGAAGTCTTCTAATCTGCAGGCATCTTTCCCTTGAGTTCTCTTTCGTAGCCTGCGATAATCTGCGGTGATGTTCTCATGAGTTCTTCTCTGGTGAACAACTGATCTTCCTTGGGATCCAGATGATGTCTGAATTTTACACGATACTGCATTTTCGGCTTAGGAGGGCGGCCTCTGCCTGGTGGTCAGGGTACCGGCATCACTCGATGCTCCACGATCTGGTCGATGTCCACCTCGCCATCCATGGTTGGGGGCAGCATTGACCGTCTGGGAGCTTTGAGGTGTGAAAAACAGGGTGTGTGCGTAAGTGAGGTGGGATGTGGATTACATAGGAAGGTCCGTCTATTTGATATGTCTAGGACCTCCAAAGGACCGAAGTACTGTGGCATCAATTTGCGAGTTATGCCCAGCTCTTGACCCAGTTCAGATGATTTGATCTAGACTCTATCACCTACCTGAAAGTTAGAGGGCCGTCTATGCTTATTCTCAGATGCAATCATAGCATCCTGAGATTTCCTAATATGCTCAACGGCCTGCTGCAACATCTGCTCGTATTTGACAACAAGCTCTATGTTGCCAAGTGCTGCAGTGGGTTGTCTTTCTAGTAGCAGAAAGTCAAGTGCAGTTCTGGGCTTCCAACCAAGGTGCAGTTGGTTGGGAGTCATACCAATAGTATTGTGCACAACATTGTTGTATAGGCTGGCGACGAGAGGTAACTTCTCGTCCTAGTCATCCTGACTTGGATTAATATAATGTCGAAGCAGGTGTTGTACTACTCGGTTCATCTGTTATGCCTGGCCATTGGACTCAGGGTGGTTCCCTGACGTCATTTGTAGCTTGGTGCCCATCTGCTCAGCTGCTGACTACCACAGCTCGCTGGTAAATCTTACATCCCTATCACTCACTATCGATGTAGGGAGTCCAAAATCCCGAACCCAGTTATTCCGAAACAGTTTGATGATATAGTCCATTTTAGCAGCCTCTGGCATAGTGATAAGTCTTGCATACTTGGAAAAGTGGTCCACTATAACGAAGATATGTCTTTTGCCTGTCCTGCTGGTCACAAGAGTATCCATGAAGTCCATGGACACACTCTGACCAGGACCTTCAGGAATCGGCAAGGGCTTGAGAAGCCCCAGCGGGGCCTTAGTCCTAGGTTTGTCCCGTTGACAAACCTGGCAGGTTTCTACGTACTTCTTAGCATCCTGCATCATAGAGGGCCACCAAAATCTTTGCACTAAAATAGCTGAAGTCTTCTTATAACCAAAATGACCAGTTGCATCATGACATTCTCCTAAAAATAAACTACGCAAAGACTCTCTATTCGGAACACGGTCTTTTATTCCCTGCCTTCGCAAGAAATAGTAAGCCATCTACCATCGTAAATTCATCGGAGGCTACTTTATCCTTCGCTTGAAATCTACGAATGATCTCGGACATGATTGGATCTTGCTCATAGGCTTCCACCAAGGTCGAGTAACATCGTCAGATATACCAAACTCAGTCACTAGTGCGCCCAGATAATCTCCCCTTTGCGATAGTGCATCAACCACTTTGTTGTACTCTCCCTTGATTGGATCGAGTTGATAGTCATACATGTCTATCACTTGAATCCACCGCTTAAGTGCGTCAGAGAGTACAAGTTGTGTTTTGATCCAGCGCAAGGTCTCATGGTCAGATCTCAAGTAGAAGAATCTGCCTAGGAGGTAGTGTCTCCAATGGACCAGCGCTCTGTAATGGGCACAGAGCTCACGCTCATATGTGGACTTTGCTAGCTTTTGAGACAACATCTTCTTAGTCATATACTGGATGGGTCTCAACTTTGCCCCCTCCTTTTGCGCAAGGACCGCGCCTATGCCATATTGGCTGGCGTATGTGGTCACGACAAATGGCTTATCAAGATCCGGAAGTTTGAGGACTTCGTAGTGTGTAAGAGCATACTTCAATTTCTTGAAGCTTGCTTCACACTCTTCAGTCCACTCCCAAGGGGTGTCAAGTCGAGTTAGATCTATTAATGGGGAAGCTATAGTACTATAGTTTTTAACAAACGGACGATAGTAGCCCGTCATCCCCAAAAACGATCGGACCTCAAGAACAGTCTGAGGTGTGGGCCAGTCTCGTATGCTGGCCACTTTAGCATCGTCCGGCCTCAACCCATCTGCGGAAATTTCATGACCCAAGTACAGGATCTTCGTGTGACCGAAGTTGTTGCCTCCTTTTTAGAGGGATCGACAGCACATTGGTTAAATGGCTTAGTGCAACAACAGGGCTATGGTCAGACTTCGTACGGACTGTGTACAATAGGTGGCATGACCCGCAAGGGGCTGAGAAGGCCACAGACGCGATCAACAATCTTTGTGCCAGAAGGTACAAGAATGTCTGCGAGATCACAGACACCGTAAAACGTTTGCTCGTGGTACCTGGTGTGCGCTACGACCAGCAGGTACTCCTCACAGATTACTTAAGATGTCTACCTTCATAAGTTAAGACTAAGCTGGTGGATGAGGCCTACGTCGACCAACATAACTTCACCTCTTTCAGCAAGAAAGCCTTAGATATAGAGGCAAAGCCGGGGTCCGCGCATCAGAGTCAGGGAGATGGTAGGAAGAAGAGACTTCCCAAGACTGGAAGAAGAAAGGTCAACTCATGTTCGTCGACCATGATGGTCAAACGACTGAAATTGACGACTTCTCAGACCTTGGGGATGAGACAGAGCATGGTGGGACCAGTGAGACTCCGGATGGGGGAGTCGTGGCGCCCATCAAAGAAAAGACTAGGGGGACCGGGAAGCAGAAGGCAGGCCGGTCTACGGGTCAGGGCGACCAAGGAACACCCGTGTGGGTAAAACTTGGTTTAGATTACGAGTTGTGGAGGGACCGAGTTGCTAGGGGTACATGCATGAATTGTGGCAACCATGGCCACACGTCAAGAACGTGCCGAGGCAAGAAGGTCACCACGAGGGCAGCCTCTCCAACGGTAGTGGGCTTATCCTCGAACCCTGGCAGTGCTTCTGCAAGCACTTCGCAGGGAAACACCTCGGGCCAGTAGGAGTGTTAGCCGCTCTTACTCGCGCTTAAGTGGTAACGTTGCCTTCCCCACTTCAGGCGTTGGCCAAGGCTAGTGACCCATACATCGCCCCGCAGACACATTTAGACCCACGGACGCTCTGTTCGAGAGATGTGTCTAAGTCCCTAGAAGAGTTACAGACTGAGTGGTCAGGGAAGGACCTCAGAGACTCTTGGGCGATGATTAGTAGAGGTCCTAAGGGTGAACATTTCGTGGTAGAGGTCAATGTAGGTGGCCGCAAAGTAGGTGCCTTCGCAGACATAGGCTCTACACGAAATTTCATTAGTCGTGCTTGTGTGGACAGACTGCACTTAGGGGACCAAGTGCAGCGACTTAGCAGAACTGTAGCTTCTACGCTAGCCAACAAGCACCAAATGATAGTCAAAGACTATGTCAAGGACGTAGTTTGTACCTTCTCTTATGGAGGAGGGGAAGTGAGACACAAAATCTCATTCCTAGTCAGCGACGAACTGCCCTTTGATATGCTGCTAGGCATGTACTACCTCGAGGTTGCTCAGCCTCAGTTCGATTGGGATAGGAAGGTGTTGATACACAAGCTGCCAAATGGTAGGACCGTTAGACTGCAAAAGCTCAAAGCTAGCGGTCTAGTGGAAACTACGGTTGCATGTGTGCCTCCTCTTTCTGTAACTACTATAAGCAGAATCGCGAGGATGGCATGTATCTAGTCTTTGTCTCTGAGAAAGGGGAGACCGTAAAAACACCCCCAGAGATAGAATCAATCGTCGCTCAGTATCCTAACCTTTTCGAGGAGCCCACAGGAGTGGTTCAAAGGGAGGTGGTCCATGCAGTAGAGGTTGTCCCCGGTAGTAAGGTACCTAGAGGACACATCTATAGGATGTCTCCCACGGAGTTGGATGAGGTCCGCCACCAACTCAAAGAGCTCACACAGAAGGGATGGATTCGGCCTAGTACCTCCCCTTACGGTGCGTAAGTCTTATTTGTTCCTAAGAAGGGAGGTACACTGAGGATGTGCATTGACTATAGGGCCCTCAATCCCATCACCATAAAGAACGCAGAGCCCCTACCCCGCATCGACGACCTATTGGATAGAGTGCAGGGATGCCGATACTTCACAAAGATAGATCTGAAGTTCGGATACCATCAAATTGCTATTAGACCTGAGGACCAACACAAAACCGCTTTTCAGACCAGGTACGGCATGTACAAGTTTGTGGTGATGCCCTTTGGTCTATGCAATGCCCCTGGAACATTCCAGCACGCGATGAATAGGATCCTTCATGAGTACTTAGACAAGTTTAGCGCCGTGTACCTCGACGACATTCTTATCTTTAGTAAGACTGTACAGGAGCACACTGAGCACCTAAAAATAGTGTCAGGTCTCCTAAAACAGCACCAGTACAAGGTCAACTTCTTGCTCTGGCCTTGTGAGCTTGTGCCTCACATAGGTAGGCACAATCCTCACCCAGGTGTCCAGGTTCTCGTCCTTCTTCTTGTCACCAGAGAAGAGCTTACGACTCAGCAAAGGAATCTTGGGCATCCACTGCATAGGTTGGATCTGCCCAGGCACCTGCTGCAGTGGCTGCATGGCCACTGAGACGAGTTGCTGCACGCTAACCTGGGCCTGTCCTGACGATGGGACTGTAGTTATCACCGTAGGAACCGGACCACTAACTATTGGTTGTCCGCCTGAGAGACGCATGCCATACATAGGCGAGCAGGTTTGCCCTATCGGCGACGGCGTCACTGAAGGACCTGCAACCGAAGGGGGAACTACAGAGAATTGGGGCTGCCTCATGACTAAACGAGGTCCCTAAAGTGCAGCCATAATTCGTTTCTGGCCTGCCACTAGTTCAGCCAACAGTTCCTGCTGAACTACCTGCGTTTCTGCCACACAAAGTAGCGAGTTACGCAGTGCTCGATCAACAGGATTTAATGTAGACTCATCTAGTTCTTCTAACCCTCTTAGTTCCTGAAGCCTAGTGCTTAACTTGACTTTTCTCAATCTTGCCCTTTCTCTCCTCTCTTCTACTTCTCTCAGTTGCCGCTGCAACTCATCATGAAAAGCTTCCGCTTGGAGGATCTCATAATCCTCTGGCATGAGTGGGGGTTGTTGGTTGACTTGTGAGCCAACAGACTGACTTATGGAGCCTTGGGTACTCTGATTGATTCCTGACGAAGAGGCCTGGGAAGAGGCCTGTGACATGGCAGAGGAGGTAGCCATACTACCCCAAAACCCGGGGACGCGTGCCAAAGGGCTCGCAAGAGCCGGGTCCCCGACCGAAGGCTCCGAAGGCGTCGTTTGAGTCTCTATATAGATAGGCCGAAGGCTGATCACACCTGTGCTAGCTATACTCCTAGCCCTGGCGTTGGCCTCAGCGTCTCTCGTCCTCCGCAATGCCGCCCTCTCCCTAGCTTCTCTCCGTAGTCTCCTTTCCTCCTTGACCTATCTCTAGGAAGGTCAAAGGCTAACTGAGAGAAGCACTATGAGTAACCCTAAGATACTCCACTAACTCCTCCTCCTCACTACTAGCAGCTTCACTCATGAGCTACAATGTGTGTGATCTAAACTAGAGTCCACACCGAATCCTACCTCAGCATGACACACAACCGGGTATGAACAATCAACTAATTCCGATCAGCCTAGAGAGAAGTAGTCAAGTGGTAACCAGCAACAATGTCGGGTCCTACAAGTAAGTTCAATTCTATTTTTAGATTATCTTGCACAAAATGCAATGCAGCAAGGAAGGAACTAACCTATCTGCAGTTGTCTGTCAGTTGTTAACAAGTTCGTACAACTAAGTTATCAAAAATAAAAATAATTACCTGTGGAGATGCATGCTGGATGGCAATTCATCTAATTAGTGCCACAACGAACTATTATCGGAATCCCCCTGTCTCCCTGTATCCTTCTTGAGTTGTCACTTTGTGTCAACGCCCTGAGCATTTGGTTGAGCGGCGTGTCAGAAGGTGTGCAATCCGGCCCACCCCTGTGCCCCAAGTCTATGCCGAACCTGCCAGCCCCTGCACTTTATTTACCCTCGCATGCAACGAGCCTTACACTCGGTTTGATCTGGCTGATCAAGAGGCAGTTTAAGGACAGCCCCCAAGGTCCTCAGGAATTATTTTACGTCGCTGACTGGACGACGCTCACAGCCA
>BFEA01000072.1:1980478-1993092 GCA_003427395.1 Chara braunii | reverse complement strand
TAAGGACAACCCCCAAGGTCCTCAGGAATTATTTAACGTCGCTGACTGGACGACGCTCACAGCCAGAGTCAACACCGAGTCCCGCCAGAAATATTTTTAGACGGGCTGGTGAGCGTTTGTTCAAAGGGTTGGCATGCCCTACATGACCTCCATTGCGTAGCAGCATAACCAACGACTTGCGGCAAAGCATGCGTGTACTAGTCCCAACGGGATGGCATGGTGACCGTGACACGAGTGCTTCGTCCAGGGCCCTTCAAAGGCTTCGCCCGTCTCCCACCAGCTTGCTGCCCAGGAAGAATGTCGACTCTCAAGGTTGAGCGCTCGCGACACCTCAGCAACGTACCTCATAATGCTGCCCCCAACCACATATTTCTCACCGGCAACCTGATGTGCATTTATGATGACCGGTCCTTGCCTCGGCACAACCAACAGCAGAATGCAGTTCCGCCTCGGCTTAAATGCCACATCAGCGAGCTCTCATCATCCAACGTACGTCCCTAATGTCACCACATAGCTTCCTGGCGCGCCCACATGACCCTGGGCCGCCAATCATTCAACGCCAAAGCCTTATCACTGCCCCACTCTTCTTCGTGCAAAGCACCAAACAGCTATTGGGAAGAATCAATGAAGCGCAGTTCGAACCAGATCCAATACCAAATTGCAAGGAAATGAGCAATAGCGGTATGACAATGTCCAGAACGCACAATCACATTGAAGGCCGGATAGTATCACAGTGTCCAGAAAGCAGAAATGCACCAATATAACACCAATGAAGAATCGTAACACTGAAAACCAATGTCAATGAGAGCTTGCTCTCGCCACCACCAACATGAGTGTCCAGGCCCTATCTCCCTATTTGGCGCTCGACGTCCAACCTACTTCCTACACAGCTACAGTCTGCCTACTAATTGACAATGCAACTGTTCACGTCAACAGCCCACGAAGTACTTGAAGATGTCGCCCAATGCAGACCATCGCCAATACCAGGTATGTGCCCTCACATCGTCATCATCATCATCCTTCTCTCTCTCCCCTTACTCACTCCCATGTCTTCCCTCTGTACACCGGAAGACCACCCCTGTAGTTCAAGCCCATCCAGCTATGGAGGCTGGGCTATGGCGCTGCCCTCAGCAGCGCCCTGCTTCCTGCACGACCGCACGCGGTAGCACCTTGCCTCTCAGCGCCAGCAGCAGCCCATGACCGTCCGCTCCAGCAGCGCTGCCGCCCACATGCAAGTGTTGAATGAGCCTCCAGGCAGCGAGTTGTTTCCTATATGGAAAGAGTCTGCCTACCTTCGCAGCCTGGCTGGCCTGGGCCTGGGCCCAGAAGCTTTCGGTAGGCCCCAGGATGCTGCGCCTCTGTTGCAGCTACTGGGCCTCATTTGGTTGGGCCTCCCAACTGTCTATGTATGAGCCTGCGATTCTTGCCCAGGGCCTGCATTTTTGGAAAGCCCCGGAAGGCCGTGGAATGTCTTTGCTGTTCGGCCTGTGGTTCCCTCAACCAATTGGCGCGTCGCAACTGTCTGGACCCCAAATACGATATTGGCAGCTGAGGGCCTCTCGTGATTTGTTAGGCCCACCTTCACGTAAGGCGGGCACATTTGAAGAAGGGCCTCCTTTGGCCTGCCGAGGACCCAGATCCTCGCAAAATTCTGACTGTCCAATGAATCTCTGTCAGACTGCAGTTCAGATGGTGAGGAGTGGTTTAACTAAGAGAGAAAAGAAACAAAATTTGCAGAGTCTAGGAGAAATTTGAAAAGGAGAAAACTTCTTTCAATAAGAAAAGTCAAAAGTTTTCGGAGGAAGGACTTGATCAAATTCGATGACACTTGTGCAAGAGCGAATTTTCAACGAGTTGTCAGGAAATTCGGACTTGGAAGGTCTTTCAGTGAAGGTTTGAAATTTGTGCAGGCATAATTTCGAAATAATTGCAGAAAAAAAAAGAGAAAAAAAGATTGCCCTCCCTGCAGCTAGTGAGTTGGGAACTTGTGATGGACTTAGCGCTGGAAGGATTAATCTTGCTAATAAGTCCTAGTGCCAATCAATCAATCAATCAATCAATCAATCAATCCATCAACCAATGAATTAATCAAACGACTAAGTAAGCAATCAAAACTGACCGATCTAGCATCCTGACTAAAAACTGCAACTTGATTAGCAGATCTGATTATTCCTTTGGCCTGCTTCGATCCCAAATCGTCGCACGTCCGAAGAAAAACAGATGGGCATGGCGCAAAACCCAACCAACCAAGGAGAATGATCAAAATACAATGCAGCAGAAGCACGACACGACTCCGACCGACTGCAACTCACTCATCATCAGTGCAAGGGATGGGCCATGGCACCGTACATATAGAAGAAGAGTGTCGTGGCCAGGATCATACACGGATGAGGAGGATGGAGAAAAGACGAGGGGGGAGCGACATGGAGATGTCGTCAACTCAATAATGTTCCCCACAATAGTCTCTGAAAATAGTCTCCCAATGTCTTTGTCCAAATATAGGTCTGAGTCCAATGTCACCAAGTCTCAACTCTCCGAATCTCTCTCTCGTAGAAGAATCGAAGGGGAGGAGGAGAACGAGAAGCAACGGAGATGGAGGGAGAGAGAAGAAGAAGAAAATCCTCTCATAGTCTCTCGAAGGTGGAGCCTAATACTGACCAGCGTAAAGGTGTCTCCTTGGAGCTGTGATGTAGGTGGAAAACTCCCAAAGACAAACAAGAGCTACGGCGCCAGGTAAGTCTGCGGGTGAGTTTCTCAGAGCTGGCCTCCGCCTTCAACCTCCTACTCCGCTACTCTGTCTACTCTAGAAACAACTTCCCAGCAGCGTGAAGACCTCAACCTCCAACTCAACGTACCACAAATGAGGCTGGCCCAGCTATATCTACTCCTGGGCCTACTGTTGTGTGGCCAAAGCAGGAGTGAACATGGTGCCCAGCTCAAGGAAACAGGAACTGTGGCATACTCAGTTCCACATGGGCCCAGCAGGGCCCGACCAGGTAGGCTAGGGGTTAGTAGAGTGTAGGGTCTACGTCGTTTCGGCCCACAGTAGGGGCCTGTAGGGTCGGTAGGCCACTTTAGGCCTGAGTAGGACCGGTACCAGTTAGAGGCCCTGTAGGCCTTGTTTCGGCTACAGGCCCTGGTGCACGTTTTGGCGCCAGACCCTGATTCAGAGGCCGTGCCGTTTCAGTAGGCGCTTGGCCGATCGAGGCTCAGCCTCAGTTTGGCCAAACTTTCGAGGTCCAGCCTCAATTTGGGCGCCAGACTTAGCAGCTGAGGCCGACCCAACGCTATATATAGCTGGGTCCAGCCTCAGTCCGACATTGAGTAGAGGATTGAGTAGAGGCTCTCTTCGGATGACATCAGTGTAGTAGTAGACTTCCAGCGCTGGGCATTGACAGGACTTAGAGTAGCACAGGGAGAGAAGAGAGACTGTGGCGGAGGCCAGGGTACTTACCTGAGACTTACCTGCGATGCCATCGCTCCAGCTTTGTCTTCAGCACGTCCGTACCTGCATCAAGGCGCCACCTTTCGCAGGTCAGTACCTGGTACAAAGAGAGAGAGAGAGAGAGAGAGAGAGAGAGAGAGAGAGAGAGAGAGAGAGAGAGAGAGGGATTGACGACATTGGACAGAGACGTTGTGGGGGACTATTTGGGATTGATATCAGCGACATTTGGGTTGACAACATTCTGACCTATCCCCCACCTCTTCTTCGTCTCTTCCCCCTCCTCCTCATTTGTGTATGAGCTAAGCCTGGCGCCTTCGTCCTTGTGTGGCGCCAGGCCATTCACACTAAGTGATGATGATGATGTATGTCCAGTCTGCATTACGACATTGATTGGTATTCCGGTCTTCAGCTGTGCTATCTTGCTCTATCTATGAGAGGTCGGTTCTTGGTTCTGGTCTGCACCATCTTTATTGTGACAGACACCAAAGGTGCCTCACTACGAGATAAATAGAAAGTTGAGCCTTCCCACGTGCCTTATACTTTTGCTGCATTTTCTAAAAATACTTCGAAAGATGATTCTACTTCTCCATCTAGTTCAAATTCAGTTGTTATTGCTGTAAATTCGCAAACTGATTTTCTCTATCTTGATGAGGATGATCCTCCACCGATAATCCCAGCGACCATTCGCTGTCTCCTAGATTGATTTTCCGAAGTCTTGGGCGAACCACGTGGAGTTCCCCGCGCATCCGGTCAAACACAAGATCAAACTAGTAGAAGGGAGTGTTCCTCCAAAGGGCTAAGTCTACGGTATGGGACAAGTTGGAGGACCCGAGGAAACAGGTTAATGACATGATTGACCATGCATGGATCTGGCCTAGTGAGTTTGATTTCGGTGCACCTGTTCTGTTTGTTCCCAAAAAAGGTGGCAAACTCTGAATGTGCATTGACTATCGTGGCTTGAAACGGATCACTAGAAAGAACGTTTATCCTTTGCCACGCATAGATGGTCTCCTGGATGCTGCAGGTGGGTGCAAAGTCTTCTACAAGATTGACCTCGAGTCTCACTAACACCAGATTGAAGCCGATCCGACAGACCAGCACAAAAATGCATTCAAGACACGTGATGCCCATTGGTGTCAGAAATGCATCAGCCACATTTCAATGCCTCATAGGCAAGGTCTCCCACAATCAGATCAACGAATTTGTTGTCGTCTATCTTAGCGACATTCTGATTTTTAGCAAGTCCATGGACGAGCACATCAAGCACCTTGAGAAAGTTTGCAGATCCTCAAGGAGGCCCAACTGCACCTCAACTTAGAGAAATATGAGACTGGGAGGAACAACGTCACCTATCTTGGACACTGGTTGTCTACTGATGGCCTTCAGCCCGAAGCAACCAAGGCTAAGGTCAAGTGGCATCAACCGGCGAATGTACGTGAACTGCGTTCCTTTCTCGGTTTGGCTTCATATTACCGGAAGTTTGTACCCAAGTTTTCTGTCATTGCTCACCCACCATCGAGACTAACAAGCAAGAACGTCACTTACGTGTGGTGCGAGAAGTGTGAAACTGCATTTCAAGCTTTGAAAGAAGCTTTGGTGAGTCATCCTAGGCTCCACATTGCAGATCCCAACCTCACATTGGTAGTTACTATTGATGCGAGTCAGTATAGGATTGGCGCAGTGCTGCAACAAGATGATGGCGATGGCTTGCATCCGATCGAATATTACCGCAAATGAATGCCCAACCACAACGTAGCTACCTCCACCTACGTTGCTTCTCATTCCTTTCCCTAATGTGAGCCAATGATGCCTCGTGATATGGACAGTTGTCATGAAATCGACAGAATTGTTTCACACACAGGGAAAGGGAAAAAACAGATAGCATCAAGTTCATTATCCATACTATCCGCTGACAGAGTTTACTGGATCTCTACAAAAGACTTCTTGCAGAATGCACCTCGTGTCGTCAATGCGTACGAACATCACATAATTGTTGGACAGAAGCCCGCATTCGCTGCAGCACTCACTGCCTACGAATATACAACAGCTGTCTTTGCAGTATTTGCTTACGATGCATTTGCAGGGACTTGGATTGACTTACTCAAAGGGACCTCGCTCTTGAGGGGAGTAGTAGTAGTGTAATGACCTGCAAAGTCACCGACTGCAAACTCTGCTGATTTCTGAGTTTTGCCGCTGGAATGTTTGGCTTGCTGAGATTCCCACTTTCTGTTGAGATTTCTGAGTCTGTGTGTGTGTGTGCTTGCTAGTTCCCATGTGCCTGTCTGAGTGCATGATTGCTTATGTGTGACCCATCCGGGTACTCGTACGTTTGGAAGGGCCCTCGGGCCTGGTACTTACCTGTGGCTGTGTTTTTGTGGGTTTGCAGCGGGGACTTAGCGGTAGGTTAGGCCCACGTAGTTGGAAACACTCAAGTAGCAGGTAGGGTAGGCCACATAGGTTAGAAAATACTTGACTACCAGTAGGTAGGCAGAAAAGGACAAAAAGATAGTACCTTTAGAGGCCGAGTGAATTTTAGAAGTCCGGTAGGCCTAGGTCCGGGCTGTAGCGGACGACATCAGACCTGCAATCATGTCCCTCCGAAAGGAGGAAGGTAGTACCAGATGCGTGGGAGGCCGAGCGGCCTGGAAGCCACCGCCCAAGAGGCAAGTTGACCGGTATATTGTGGGAAACCACTCATTGCTCTCCCTCATTTTGCAATTACAAGCTTGGTGTTATGTTGCTCGAGCGAGCGCTGGCATGGAGGAAGGAGACCGGGCTCTCCAGCTCCAGCTATGCTGATGCAGACCCGCTAGGAGGAAGGAGACCGGGCTCTCCAGCTCCAGCTATGCTGACGCAGACCCGCTAGGAGGAGGATGAAGAATGGAGCTTGGAGGAGAGTAACGGGGTACTTACTTGGCTATGGTGATCAGCATCTTCATCCTGAGTAGCTGGGAGTTCTTTCAACGCGGGTCCCGCATTGAATCTTTCAACGGCCGTTGAAACCGCGGTAAAACGACGTTGAATAGCCCATTTATCGCGGTTCACCGTGACCCAGGAATATTTTCTTCTCAGGCAGAAAAAAAAGCAAAAATAAAAATAAAAATATAGGGTTGTAGATCTCCATCATCTCCTATATTTTTTATTTTATTTTTTGAAGTTCCGCTGCGAGGATCTAGGTCCTCAGCAGGCCTGAGGGGCCCCTGTTGCATCTGCGCCCGCCCTAAGTGAAGGCGGGCCTAATAAATCACGAGAAGCCCTCGGCTGTCAATCTCGTATTTGGGGTCCAGGCAGTTTCGCCGTGCCAGTTGGTTGAAGGAAACACAGGCCGAGCAGCGAGGAAATTCCACAGCCTTCTAGGCTTTTCCGAAAGTGCAGGCCCTGGGTGAGATTCGCAGCCACATACACAGACAGTTGGGAGGCCCAACCGAATGAGGCCCAGTAGCCGCACCAGAGGCCTACCGGAAGCTTCTGGGCCCAGGCCCAGGCCAGCCAGGCTGCGAAGGCAGGCAGGCTCTTTCCATATAGGAAAGAGCTCGCTGCCTGGAGCGGCATTCAGCACTTGAATGCTGGCGGCAGCGCTGCTGGAGCGGACGCTCGTGGACTGCTGTTGGCACTGAGAGGCAAGGTGCTAGCGTGTGCGGTCGTGCAGGGAGCAGGGCGCTGCTGAGGGCAGCGCCATAACCCAGCCTCCATATCTGGATGGGCTTGGACTACATTGAGGCGCAGGGGTGGTCTTCGGGTGTAAAGGGGGAAGACGTGGGAATGAGTCAGGGGAGAGAGAGAAGGATGATGATGATGATGATGTGAGGGCACA
Source organism: Chara braunii (assembly GCA_003427395.1). Lineage (NCBI taxonomy): Eukaryota > Viridiplantae > Streptophyta > Charophyceae > Charales > Characeae > Chara > Chara braunii. The sequence goes on along the minus strand of BFEA01000072.1, from coordinate 1,985,833 downwards.
TACCTGGTATTGGCGATGGTCTGCATTGGGTGACATCTTCAAGTACTTTGTGGGCTGCTGTCGTCAACAGTTGCATTGTTAATTAGTAGTCAGACTGTAGCTGTGTAGGAAGTAGGCTGGGCGCCGAGCGCCAAGTAGGGAGGTAGGGCCTGGACACTCATGTTGGTGGTGGCTAGAGTAAGCTCTCATTGACATTGGTTTTCAGTGTTACGATTCTTCATTCGTGTTATATTGGTGCATTTCTGCTTTCTGGACACTGTGATACTATCTGGCCTTCGATGTGATTGTGCATTCTGGACATTGTCATCTCGCTATTGCTCATTTTCCTTGCACCGCTATATTAAAAAAAATCAAAAACATAAAAAAAAAAAGAAGATAAAATGGGTGGGCTTTTCCTTTTTTTCACAGAGATTTTTTGTGGGCAGGAAAAAAAAAAAAGCATTGTAGATCTTTCGGAGATCTACAACCCTTTTTTTTTTTAAGTAAAAAATACTAAAAATGTATTTTTTTCAATGCTCGGCCAGCAACTGGCCAGTTGAGCTACTCCGGTCCAACCGGAGCCGGACCAGCCCAGGGGGCGTGAACCAGGAAACCGGTTTTGAAAAAAAAGTGCCCAAATATTGAAATATCTTTTTTTTTTTTTTTTTTTTTTTCCGGCAGATTCCGACTGCGCTCTTCAAGAGCTGTCGGAATCCGCAATAAAATTTTCAAGGTGCAATATTTTTCAGGGGGCTTCCAGAGGGGGGCAGGGGGTTATTATTGACATATTCACGCAACTATGGCTTCCACAGGGAGGGGTCAAGTAAGCAAGTTCACTTATCCGACCCCCCTGTGGCTGGAGCACTCCGTGGAGTGTGTCATTTGATATTGATACCCCACGAGCTGAACCAAATATGATGAGAGGAGGTCCTTGCCAGAAGTTATAGCTCTTCCAGAGTATAACCCGACAGCAGAAGAGTTATGGTTCCAGCTTTCAGCTCCTGGAGGCAGAGCGTTTTCTGTTTGTTGGTTTCTAGTAACTTTCTACATAAGGTGAGTTATCAGTCTGGATTCTGGAAGTATCTTGCCTGGCAGTCTGTCCAGATACATGTAGTGGAGCACGGTCCATTCGAGATAGATAGAGAGAAGAATATAGCTTAGATCCATTTTTGGGCTTGAACCTCGGACGGCTCTGACATCACGATTCCAAAATCCGAACCCATAACTTTTTCCACAGATGGCAGGGACGTTGCAGAAGGATATAATCTCAGCAGAGCCTCATCACAAGCATAGTGTTATCCTCGTGGCTGAGGGTGAAAGAGCATCAGATGTTGCCAATGGTAACTGGTCTGTTGGACCACAAGATGACAAATTGGAGAAGGGGCCTACCCAACCCACATCTTAAGAAAAATGTGTGGCGGTTCTCCACTGCTGATCTGCATCAGCGGTGGATATCCTCTGCCCGTTTTTCTTAAGAAATGGGGTCCTGGCCGATCTTTGCTGCTGATCTGCGACGATCGGCGGCCAAGATTGGCCACTTTTTGGACTTGAAAAATCCGGGCCTACAGGACCTGGTTTCGAAATTGCGGGGCAGGGCCCACCCCCACGAGGCCTCGGGAACACATACGCGCCGGCAAAAAAAAAAAAATTCAGGCCCCAGTGAAAATGCGCTGGGGGCAACCGGGAGGGAACCGGCCCGGGCCACCGGCTGGTCCAACCGGTAGGACCGCGGATGGGGTACACACACACACACACACACACACACTCATTCTAATGTATGTATGGATTTTTTCTTTCTCGACTTTTTCTTACTTTTTGTATGTCTGGATGAGCACCTTTAAACCACAAGTACATGGCCCCAGCCTTGCAGTCCGAAACTTGTTGCCACAGGAAAACGAGGCCGGAATGTCAAACGCTGGGCCCGCCGTTGATAAATTTGATCGGTGGTTGCATTTTTGTTTCGCGCCTCCAGAATTTGAGGTGTCAGGCCCGCGGCCCAGGTGCCCATGTACTGGTGCTTTAAGAAGTGCTAAACAGTCAGTGGTTGGCAGTTTGGAGTGCCTAAAGCACTCTTAGAGGGGACGCTCTGTCTATGATGTCTGTGGTGCATATGGTGTATGGGTGGATGATAGACGTCAGTCAGAATACCTTCCTGGCTCAATGGGTGGTGGGAACCAATGGTCTGCGGGTTTTAATCCTGATGTGAGTAGGTGATGTGCTGCGTTGCTTCGTGTTGGATGTGTGGACTGCCTCGTCTGTGCTCCACCGCTGCCTTGCTGCCCGTCCCACTTGCTTCGCATGTGGTTCTTTGCAAGCTGCTGTGTTCTCTGTGTGGTGTGGCTGCTAAGTTGGTGTTGTCTTGCGCCTCACTTCTCTGCTGCCCTGCCGCCCAACCGCATGTTGTTCCTTCCATGTCCTTTGCTTGTCTGTCGTGTAGTTTCACTGCCTTGTTGGTGTTGCCTTTTGCTTCACTGCGTGGTTGTCGGGCTGCTCGTCCGCTTGACCTATCTTTCCCTGCAGTCGTTTTTGGCGTTGTGCGGTTGTGTTCCCTTGGCAGCGTTGCCTGGTGCTTCGCTGAGTGCTGCCCACTGACAGTCTGTCTTCAACATGGGTCAAAGGGTTCATGACCCAAACCATCAATACGGAGATTCAGTAGATCGTCGAGGGTTCAGCCTCCTGATGAGCCGGTGCAACTCCGACGAAACAATCTATCATCAGTTTCATTTTTTTGGTCTTTGAAACCTTTTTGGGACTCTTTTTTTTTTTGGTTTGTTTGTTTTGTGTACTTCTGTGTTGCATGCTTTGTCTGTTTGGCGTGCTTGTGTGTCGTTTGCTTGGTGTGATTGTGCGTCATCTGCTTGGTCTGTTTGGTGTGGTAGTGTGTCATCTGCCCTCCCGCCTCCCCCATGCGCTCCAGTGTTTGTCCTTGCCTTGCTCTTTGTCATCCTGCGCCTAATCGCCTCATGCCTTTCCCTTGGTACCTTGTGTGCTGTCTTGTGTCATTTGTCTGCCCTCCTGCCTCCCCCGTGCCCTCCAGCCTATGTGCCCCTGTTGTTGCTTTCCGTCCTATGCCTTGTTCCCTCGTGTCCTTTCCCTTGCTTGTTCGTCTGCCCACCCGCCTCCCCTGAGCCCTCCAGCCTATGTCACTTGTTGTTGAGTGCTCTCTCCAGTTGCCTTGTGCTGAAACGGGTCCGCAACGCCTGATGACGGTTGTGTCACAGGTAAATGCGGACCCACAGTGCCTCGTGGAAAACAGACCCAGACGCCTCCCCACGATTGAGGGAAATGTAAGACCTGATGCCGGCGTGATGTCGAACTGGGACGGTTGTATCACAGGTAACTGTGGAGTAGCTTAGCATAATATGCTATGAAGTTTATAAAGTTATATAAACACACACACACAGACACACACATACAAATACACACACGCGCACACACACAACCGGGGGCGGTGGGGGTTGGGGGGGGAGGGCACACACACACATACAATATACAGTTACTCTTCATACCCATCCATACATAAGATCAGCGTAAATCGGCATACGTCTTCCTCCAACCAAACTGCCCTTCTGTGTCATGGTTGCCTAGTATCAATTGCAAATCTCCTCATTGTTCGGGTTACACAGCCTACCCACACTATCAGATTTCATAAATAACAGTTTCGTTGTCATCCTATACTTGGGAGCATCATGGGGTGCATCAATCACTTCAGTTATCACGATTTGTATGGGTCATCTGCACATGCAGTTTTGATCTTTTGGTGCAATTTGTGTCCAACACACAACACCGAAGAAATGAGCCTACCTAGACAACGCATTTGCAACGACGTTGCACTTCCCTTTGACAAGCTTCAAAGCGAAGTTGAACTCATCTATCTCAATTGCCCATCTAGCTAGCTTAGTCGACATCCTAGCTTGGGTCTTCACCCGGTGCAACATTTCATGATTTGAATACACTTTGAAGTGACATCCTAGCAGGTAGTGCCCCCTGTTACTACGTGCCTCACACAATTCATACAACTCTCTTTCATAAGTAGACGTTGCTATTTTCTCATAAGGCAGTCATCTAGCCATGAACTCAACCAGTTTGTAACCCCAGCACGACACCTATCCCATATTCGCTATCATTCGTAGTCACTATGAGAGGCAGCTAAGGGTCTCTGATTTTAACTCAATTAATGCCTTCTTCAATTTCTCGACTGCAGAGGTGTGGCTCCTTGCTCCATAACCAAACAATGTTCTTCTTCAACATTTTGTATAATGGCGTTGCAACAGAGGTGAAGTTCCATATGAACTTTCCTAAAGTTTTGGCAAGGCCTAACAACGAACGCAGCTCTGTCAGCATTTTCGATGTATGCCAGTCCCAAATCACAACAATCTTTGCATCCTCCAGTCTCATGCCATCCTCGTCTATCACATGGCATACAACACTTGCTGCTTGGCCCACTCACACTTCCTCAGGTAACTTCCTAAAGTTTTGGCAAGGCCTAACAACAAACGCAGTTCTGCCAGCATTTTCAATGTATGCCAGTCCCAAATCACAACAATCTTTGCATCCTCCAGTCTCACGCCATCCTCATCTATCACATGGCATACAAAACTTGCTGCTTGGCCCACTCACACTTCCTCAGGATCGCCTTGCACTTATACTCCCTCATCTTACCCAGTACTTCATGCAAATGCTCCCTCTGTTCCTCCATTGTTTTACTAAACCCTAATATATCATCTAAACAGATCTAGCCACTCCATATGAACTTGGCTAGGCCTAACAACGAACACAATTCTGCCAGCATTTTCGATGTATGACAGTCCCAAATCACAACAATCTTTGCATCCTCGAGTCTCAGGCCATCCTCGTCTATCACATGGCGTACAACACTTGCTGCTTGGCCCACTCACACTTCCTCAGGTTCGCCTTGCACTTATACTCCCTCATCTTACCCAGTACTTCATGCAAATGCTCCCTCTGTTTCTCCATTGTTTGACTAAACCCTAATATATCATCTAAACAGATCTAGCCACTCCCGAAATATATCATTCAAGCATCTTTGGAATGCCATAGGGCCATTGGTCAATCCAAACAGCATTGCTGCAAACTCGTTGTGTCCATCTCGAGTTTGTCATATGCCGATCTTCGAGCTGTACCTATGTCTGATGGTACCCTGACTTCATATCTAATCTTCGAGACGGGTCCAGCGTCCCTTGTACAAAATGCTTTGGAAAATAGTCAGGGAAAAAGAAGAAGCTGAGAAAATCCTGCCAGCATTGATTACTCTGAATTCAGAGGATTGACTGGGCAGGTTGTTGGAAAAAGGATAATACCAACCATCTCCCTTCCTACTGTACCCTACCCCCCTGCCAACTCCACAACTGAAAG
>BFEA01000072.1:1954842-1966831 GCA_003427395.1 Chara braunii | reverse complement strand
ATTTTGCATCTGCATTTTTTCAAAACACCTCATACTTCTGCAAAAAAACATAAATTCATTTCTTAAAAAATACAGGTAAACTCACGGACCATATATATGTCATGATAAAAAATTACCAAAAAAAAATCCTGCTTTTCTTTATATATATATATATATTTTGTTTAAATCGATTTTAGTTTTTGATTTTTTAAAAATCTCGGATTCCAAAAAAAAAAAAAAAGGAGTGTAGGGTTCTTTTAGCCCTACACCCCATTTTTTTTTATTTTTTTTCATGCATTAGAAAAAAAAAAAAAATCTTGCACCGAAGTCGGCTGGTCGGCCCAGGCCGCGGCCGACTTGGACCCCCCGGCCGCGGCCGGGCGTGCAACATAGTCGGCAACGGTTTCAGTTCACCATAAGGGACCTGAGATCTACCTTTGTCATGATGGCAAAATGTGCATGACTCAATGTACCTCGTGACATCGCGGAGAATGTCGGGCCAGTGAAAACGCTGGCGGAGGCGGGCCAATGTGCAGGTCACGCCAAGGTGTGCCGAAAGTCGTGCATCGTGGAATTCGCCAAGGAGGCGATTCCGTAAGATGCGATCTTGGGGCACCACTAACAAGTCCTTTCCTCTCGTGTGGAGGAGTAGGAACCTGTCGGAGGTACGATAATGACCGACCGACGGGTGATCCGACGAGAGCTCCGCGTATAGCATGGAGTATGTCAGGTCGGACTTGTAGCCGTTGACGAAGTGCTTCTGCAGATCGTCGTCGAGCTGGAGCGTAGTAGTCACTAGGGCACAAAAATCGGGCTGTCGTGAGAGGGCGTCTGCTGCTCGGTTGGCGGGTCCGGGGATGTGGCATGGGTCAAAGTCGAACTGGTCGATGTAATACATCCATCGGCCGATCGTGCTAGTGACAGTGTCCTGGGTTTTGTAGTAGGTCGACGGATTATTGTTCGTGCTCCATCTAAAACGCCGACGACCGAGAAGAAAGTGGCACCACCGTTTGAGAACACTAATGAACGCGAGTAACTCTTTCTTCCTAGCGTCGTCAAGCGAGTTGACAAGAGGCACCTTTTGGAAGAAGTACTCGACCGGGTGCCAACCGTCCGGGTGGTATTGTTCTAACACCGCACCAATACCGTATCCGGAAGCGTCCGTAGTCACTTGGGTGGGTAGGGTGGGGTCATAAATACAGAGGGCCGGTGCGGTTTGCATCGCCGCCTTCAACGTATTGAACGGGCCACGAGCTGCATCGTCGAACTCAAATGGTACCTTCCGAGACTGAAGTCTCGACAAAGGGGCTGCCACTTTGGAGTAAGACTCGACGAAGCGCTGATAGTATCCAACCAAACCCATGAAAGAGCGTACGTCCGTAGTGCAACGGGGTTCCGACCAATCCACGATGGCTTGGATCTTGTCCTCTAAGGGACGAATGCCTTTCGACGTTACATAATGGCCCAAGTACTAGAGTTCTTGTTTGGCAAATTCGCACTTGTCGCGGTTTGCTTTATACTTGGCTGCTCATAAACAATCCAAAACCGCACAAAGGTGTACGAGGTGCTCGTCAAGCGTCCGACTATAGACCAAGATATCATCCAGGTAGATGAGGACGGTACGATCGAGCAAGTCTCAGAATTCCATCGTTATAGCTGCTTGGAAGGTTGTCGGGGCATTGGTGAGTCCAAATGGCATCACGACCCACTCAAAATGCCCATACCGCATTTTGAAGGCGGTCTTGTACCAGTCTTGAGGTTGGATTTCGATCTGGTGGTAACCCGACTTCAAGTCCAACTTCGAGAAGTACGTCGCGCCGACCAACTGCTCAAGGAGATCATCGATCCGGGCCAGCGTCCTTTACGGTTTGTGCGTTAAGTTTTCTATAGTCGATGCACAACCATAGGTCCTTGTTCTTCTTCCAGACGAAGAGAACAGGTGCACCGTATGGCGAACAACTAGGGCGAATCCAGCGCTTGTCGAGGAGGTCGTCGAGTTGTGCACGAAGCACCTTGAGTTCCTCTTCGCTTGTGCGGTAGATGCATCCACGCGGAGGGACAACACCAGCCTCGAGAGTAATCCCGTGATGTATGGGCCGATCCGGAACCGTTCCGGTGGGAGCCTCGAAGACGTCTCCATATCCATCTAAGAGGTGAGTAATGCGTGGGTCTGGCGGCGACGCTGCTGGTCCGTCCGTCGACAAGAGGGCGTGTAAGAAGACAAGGCCCATCTCCTCTACGTCATTCCGAGCTATGGCGTCGCGAATTCTCGCAACGGAAACCACGTGACAAGCAATCGAAGTGTGAGGAGTCCCAACCATACACAGCACTAACACTCCGTTCCGATCACGGACGTGAACGGTTCAGTGATGAAAGTTTACCAGATGGTCGGCGCTATGCAACCAAGACATGCCTAGAATCATGTCGAACTTGGTGTCGAGGATGTCGAAAGACACCGGCTCGCACGCAAGGGGCGCAAAGTACACCGGGATGCTGTCAACGCATCCGTCAATTGACTTTTGTGTGCGGTCGTCCGCGAGTGTGACTTGCGTAGGTTGCGTTTTCCTTCGAACGCGGGGGCCGAGGCCCGCGCGGGCCATAAAGGCTTGGCTCATAAAGTTGCGAGACGCTCCGCAATCAATTAAGGCACTGCAGGTGGCCTTTCCGATCTGAATGCGGATATAGAGCAAAGGAGCGTCGGTTTCGACGTACCTTTGGATGGCGTACTCGCGGTCAATCTTCGCAAGATAGGAGCGGAGATCGACAACCGCTACTCTGTCGTCTGTCAACGGAGCTGGTACTGCAGCGTGCAAGTAGGAGCGTAGATATGCCATCAAGGCGTTACAATGCGGCTTTGGCAAGGATCCGGTCGAGGGTAGAGGCATCCAAGAGAAGTCCTCTCTCATGAGCGGGTCGAGGTCCTCAAGCCTTGACCAAGCCGTCGAGTCCTCGAAAATAAGTAGCAAACTGAACGGTTCTCTTGCCGGCAGTGTACAGGTTACGCATACACTATCTAAATGCACGTGGCTAGGCTGGTCCAATGGTGGCACCAGCTGGGCGATATAATCCTCGTATGTGTCACGAGAATCAGCGACTAATGCATGCTCCCCGACAGTGATATCGGTTGTTAGCAAGGCAACCGGCTCCGACGGAGTGTGGAGAGGAGTCGCCCCTCTCTCCTCGCAACTCAGTTTCCCGAGCTAGCTGGACGGGGTACCTTTGCCTTGCCCTTGTCCGTGCATTGTGCAGTAGTGTGGTTTACATTGTTGCACCAAAATCAATACCCATACCGTTGTCGAAGTTCAAATACTTCCTTGGTGATGTTGTATGTCGTCCATGGTTGCTGCCCAGTCTCCGTCGCTGTCGTCCCTTGTGTCGCCTTGTTCTTCCGAACCCTTTTAGGACGTTTCGGCAGGAGCGCTGCGACAACTCCTCCATCACTTGAGGAGGCTGCTGCAGCGTGGAGATCAGGTGATCCGTCAACGATCACCGCATTGTTATGCACCCGCCTTTGGTAGCCTTGCTTAGCCACATATTGCGGCTGGGACTGCCTTTCGTTGGTGGCCTTGTCATCCGTTTGGATGACCAGGTTAGCACGGTCAAGGATGGCCTTGAACGAGGCATAGTCGTACTCGTTACCAAGTGCCGACCGCATTCCTGCGCACGATCGCGAAAAGAATTTGGCTCGCAGGTTTGGGAAACTTAAGTCGAAACCAGGAGTGGTTATTATCTTTTGCCACTTGATCGTCCAGTCTCGTGTTGACATGTTCCCTTGCGAGCTGGAGTAGATGTCGTTCGTGGCCGCCTTTACTACATTTCGGACCATGAATCGAGTGTGCCACATTTGCTCGAGCTGCTCCCACTTGATGTGCGTGTGCAGGTTGGCGATGGTGGTTCCCAGATTGGCCGATGTGTGGTTCACTGGTTCATGAATGCCTGTGCTCCTCCAATGAGTTGGAGGTAGAGTGCTGTCATCATCAGGTCGTCCGACACGTGGTGGCAGGCTGCTTCGCTAACAAAGGCTTGCCACCATGCCAATGCATCCGTTTTGTTGTAGTCGTCGAACTTGCTGATGTTGAAGCGTGGCATCTTGTATGCTTTCGAGGCGGCTTCCGGTCGTGACTGCAGTTTGGTGATGTCCGTCTTGATGGCGGCCACAATGCTGCTGGTCGTGGCCGGACTGGTAAAGTCACCCAGGTCGCCGATGATGTTGATGACATGGTCAATGCGCTCTCCGACCTGCTTCGCTATGTCCGTCGTGCAGCGTGGTGCTGCTGAGGGCTTAGCCTCGATGCTGTTGACGTGTGTGATAGTGGATGCCAACAGCTGTTGCTGTTGTTGCCGATGTTGTGCTGCTGCGCGGATGGCGGCTGTCAAAGTTGAAGACTCTCTCTGCTGAGTCTGTCTCATCTGCCGTCCCGTGTGCGCGTGCACTGTCTGCATCGTGTTGTTCCACATAACCGTCCTCATCATACACAGCATCAGGTTAGCCAGGTTACTCCTTTCCACCTCCGCTAGTGTCGGATCCGCCTGCTCGTCCATAGGCACAAAGGTCATGCCTTGGAGTAGTGCTGTCCACTGACTCTCATTCTGAATCAAGGACTCAGCGCTGGCGGCGTTCCTCTTGTCTGAAGCCGTTGCATCAGCCTCAGCAGTCCGCTGAGCTTGGGCTGCCGCCTCATTGGCAAGCCTCTGACGTCCCCTGCTTCTGCTGCCTCTTGCTGTGCCTTTGCTGTGGCGACGGCATCTGTGAATGCCTGCACCCACTGAAGGTAAGCTGCCAAAGTCTCATGGTCCCCTTGGACCAGACAGGCGGGGAGGATCCCTGCAGTGACCGGTACTGCAGCTGCTGCATTGGTACTGCATGCCGCTGGAGTCGTTCTCCTGCTGAGTCGTTGTTGCTGATACTTGGGCCGTGGAGGTAGCACAGAGTGGCTACGAACTGCGGTCCTGGCACTGCATCGTGGCAGTGCCCCGGTGTCCTGTTCCGTCGACATCAGCACGGGCTGATGTGGTACTTGGAGATCTCGGTGGTCACAGACACGGGGAGGGCAGGGAGGGTGGGAACAGGGGTAGAACAGATCAAACAATCAACATACAGTCCCCTGTCCCAATGTGGACTGGACTCCTAATCAAAAAAAAAAAAGGTGATCTTTTCCCCCCGAACAATTTAATTTCAAAAATAATAAATAAAGAATAAAGAATAAGACTAAATAATGATTTAAAATACGAAATTTAAATTGTCGGCAGATCAGGTGTCCGTTGAGATCGCCTATGGTCCGGGAGTTCACTGTTGTTAGTGAACTTCCTGGAAGTTGCAGTTCTGGGGGTAAACGATTTCGGACAGTCTGCCAAACGAAAGAAATTCGGACAATTAGGAAAAAGGAAAAACACTCGAATTTTCGGAAAAAAAAAACATGAAATTTTGGGAATTTCAACCTAAAATAGTCCGATTTTCAGAAGGCCGAAGTCCGCTTTCGGAATTTTCAACAATTAGGGAAAGTATAGGATCTTATAAGGGTCTACCAGATTGTGGTCCATCATCAATTCTTGAATTGGTATTGCTTCTGTTGAGTTTGGGGTGTTGGAGGATCGAGATATACGGTCTGTTGTCGGGTCTATTGTGGCATTCCAGTCTCCCGCCAGTACACAGGGGATCAATGGCGGAATCAAGTTCCTAAGATTTCTCAGAAAGACCGTCCTTTCTGATGTCGAGTTTGGTGCGTATATGTAAATAAGCATGAATTCCTCTTCTTTCCATTTCAGGTGTAACAGACACCATCGTCCCTGCGCCTGGTCGGCTCTTTTATCTAAGATTGAGCCTTTTTTGTATAGACGGGAGGATTTGGGAATCAGGATAGCCGGCCCCTTGGAACTTGCTTCAGGGCCTGTCGACCAAATTTCATCTTTCAGGCCACCTAATTTCCTTGCCACAAATGAGCGAATTCTGTTATGTTCAATTGAGAAGGTGAGGTGCATTTCCTGTAACAGCACAATGTCCACTGTTTTCCTGGTCTGCATCGTTAATCCGGTTAATAGGTCATTCCATTTTTCTTCTCTTTCCACTATATTCCCCAGTCCATTGACATTCCTGCTTCTAAGGACTAACCCTTGTGATCCCCAGCCTCGTACGCTCTTTTCCTGTAGCTATCCATGGGAGCAGTCGTATCCAGTTGGGGGCTTTACTTGGGGCAATGACGCAGTGAAACCGCAAATTTCCCCCCAATGCGGAAAACCAAAAAATTATCGCAATCCTAATTCAATAGAATCAATACCGAATCAGTGCTGGGCCGCCAACCAGCCGGTTGAGCTACCCCGGTCCAACCGCAGCCGGACCAGCCCAGGGGGGATCAACCGGGAAGCCGATTTTGAAAAAAAAGTGCCCAAATATCTTTTTTTTTTTTGGGGGGGGGGGCAGATTCCGACTGCGCTCTTCAAGAGCTGTTGGTACAATATTTTTCAGGGGGCTTCCAGAGGGGGGCAGGGGGTTATTATTGACATATTCAGGCAACTATGCCTTCCTCGGGGAGGGGTCAAGTAAGCAAGTTCACTTATCCGACCCCCCCGTGGCTGGAGCACTTCGTGGAGTATGTCATTTGATATTGATACCCCACGAGCTGAACCAGATATGATGAGAGGAGGTCCTTGCCCAAAATTATAGCTCTTCCAGAGTATATTTCGACAGCAGAAAAGTTATGGTTCCAGCTTTCAGCTCGTGGAGGCAGAGCGTTTTCTGTTTGTTGGTTTCTACATAAGGTGAGTTGTCAGTCCGGAAGTATCTTGCCTGGCAGTCTGTCCAGATACATGTAGTGGAGCAAGGTCCATTCAAGATAGATAGAGAGAAGAATATAGCTTAGGTCCATTCTTGGGATTGCACCTCGGACGGCTCTGAAATCACGATTCCAAAATCCGAACCCATAACTTTTTCCACAGATGGCAGGGACGTCGCAGAAGGATACAATCTCAGCAGAGTCTCATCAGAAGCATGGTGTTCCCCTCGTGGCTGAGGGTGAAAGAGCATCAGATGTTGCCAATGGTAACTGGTCCATTGGACCACAAGATGACAAATTGGAGAAGGGGCCTACCCGACCCACATCTTAGGAAAAATGTGTGGCTGTTCTCCGCTGCTGATCTGCACCGATCAGCGGCGGATATCCTCTGCCCGTTTTTCTTAAGAAATGGGGTCCTGGCCGATCTTTGCAGCTGATCTGCGACGATCGGCGGCCAAGATTGGCCACTTTTTGGACTTGAAAAATCCGGGCCTACAGGACCCGGTTTCGAAATTGCGGGGCAGGGCCCTCCCCCACGACGCCTCGGGAACACATACGCGCCGGCCAAAAAAAAATTCAGCCCCCAGCGAAAATGCGCTGGGGGCAACCGGGAGGGAACCGGCCCAGGCCACCGGCTGGTCCAACCGGGAGGACCGCGGATGGGGTAGGGGTCCCCGGTCCATCCAGGGACCAGCCCTGTACCGAATAGAATACCGAATTAAAAATAGAATTTTGCAACTTGAATCTTCGATAGCAATGAAAAACTAATTCGGAAAAAGACAATGCTAATTAAGCAATCGATTCCCTAATCAGAATTACCCTGTGACCAGATCCACTTAATTGGTCTGCTCCGATACCAAACCGTTGCATACTAGTGAATACCTTCACCAAGTATGGTCAGAACCAAAGATCAACCAATATAGGATGAACATATATGCAGCGGAAGTCTGAGATATGGACTGACTCACATAGACTGAACCCACCTAGACATCACTCAACACACRAACAATCGTGAGATGGTGGGGTCTGAAGCCATACATAGACGATGCTTCAGCCCCGTACACCCATACACAGATGAATGGTGGGAGGAGAGACGATGGRGGTGGGAGATAGGGACAGCGCCAGATGTCACCGAAATAGAATCCCGAATGTCACCGATATAGTAGCCCAAAATGTCACCGAACAAATCAGAATGTCGTAGACATTAGTCACCAATGTCGGAGGTACAGAATCCTAATGTAACCGATGTCCGATCTGTGATGCCGCCAGGTATCAATCCCAAAGATCTCCAATGTCCCGAATCCGATAAGTATCACATCCTCCTACCACTGAAGTCCAATCACTGATCTCTGTCCATCTCGTACCCAAAGTCTCTCATCTGAAGAAGAGGAAGAAGGGGCTGTATAAGAAGAAGAAGAAGAAGAAGAAGAAGAAGAAGAAGAAGAAGAAGAAGACCTGAGAGGGGCAGAGCATCGGTGGAGATGGTGAGGAGCCCTAGGCCCTACCTGATGATGAAAGGTGGCGCCTTGGCTGCTGTTGGAGATGGCTGTGCCGGTGGGAGCTATGGCGTTCGCGGTGGCTGTCAGGTAAGTCTCCCTCCTCGCTCTCTCTCTCTCGCCACAGCCAGTGCTACACCTAGCGCTGCTGTCTAGCGCTGTGCTGGAACAGAAATAGTGCAGCGTTTCGCTCCTCAGTGCTGCCGCACTCCCTTCCTGGAAATGGCTGCTGGCTGGGCCTAAATACCGACCGGCGGCCAGTTCGGCCTCTGCCTCTGAAGGTGGCCTCCGATCTGAACTGTCGGATCTATCGTCCGATCCGTGGTTCAGGTCGGACCAGTTTTTGGGAAAACAGGCTGCCTTAACGGCGGCCTGGTCGAAATGAAAACGTTTGCCCACTTCCCGCCCAAGGCCTGTGGCTTCAGAGCCTGGTCTGGAACCGGTTGCACAAGGCCGAAGGGGCAGCCTAAAAAGGTCCGGCCTTTGGGCCGGCCTGGCCTGGACTATCGCGTCCAGGCCCTCGGAACCCCTCAGCCTAGTCGTCGGGCCAGAAAGGGCCCGTGTGGAATGCAGTATGTAACACACTCCCCCCCTTAAAAGACCGAGCTACCTGCAAGGGCGAAGTTGTCTGTCCGATACCTGGGTGGGACGAACTTTGTCCTTGGCAAGTCGCCGGTTCTGGTAGTCAGAGAAGATGAGTGGTGCAGATGCCTGTAAGTCTGCGCGGGAGATCCAGCGAGTGTCATCAGGTGCACATTGCTTGAATGTGACTTTGTATTGCATTGGCTTGTTGCCAAACTTGTGATGCATGATGACACTGTCAACTTCCTGATGTCCGTCCATGGAGGGTGGATCCTGTGATCATCTGCCCGGGAACTAATCCTCGGATGGTGGCGTATGCACGGCGAGCTTTGATGCATGGAAGACCGGGTGCACGCGGAGGTGGGGTGGAATGGCAATCACAAAGGAAAGGCCAGCAGGGTCGTCGCCTGCTGCAAGAATTACCTTCCATGGTCCAAACCATTTCGGGGGGAGTTTTTGTGAGACGTCCTGCTCCAGCACGAATTCCTCGGCGAGGACCCAAACAAGGTCTCCCTCGCAGAAAGGACATGGGAGTCGACATCGGTTAGCTTGCTGCTGCATGTGGATTTGAGCCTTTTGCATATTCGCTCGGGCTTTGATCAGCAAGTCCCGGTACTTCCGAGAGGAAGCGGGAGAGCAAGTGACGTTGATGTTGGTGGCCCCTGGTAGGAGAAGATTGGCAAAGACTCGGGCTTTCTCTCCACCATGATGCAACTCGAATGGAGTGATTCAGATCGCCGGGTGCACCGAAGTGTTATAGGTGAACTCGATGTCGGGAAGCCCGTCAACCCAATCTTTCTGGTCGGGACGGATGAGTGTACGCAGCGGTTTGATGCGCTCGTTCCGTCTGCCCATCCGTCTCCGGGTGCCGTGCGGAACTCGGCTTCATAGTCGAACCGGACTCCGCCGTGAGGGAGGTCCAAAAGGTTGACATAAAGTGAGTGTCTCTGCCGCTCACAATGTCTTCAGGGAGACCGTGTCAAGTAATCCAGCCGGTGTGCAAGAGCCGTGCGAGCCCAGGGGCTGTAACATGATACTTGCATGGAAGAAAACGAGTGTACTTGCTCAAACGGTCAACTGAGGATGCCGTCATGACCGAGGCGATCGCCGGGGAACGGGCATGTAACATCCATAGCAATGGATAGGCGAGGTGCCCGAGGAATCGGCAACCTATGTTGCACGTAGGCCGCGGCCTGGCTCGGCCACGGCCGAGGCCGCCCGGCCTAGGCCGGGGCCCCCCCGGCCGCGGCCGAACGCGGCCGATAATTAAAAATAATAATAATATAAAAAAATAAAAAAAATAAAAAAAACGGGTTTCGAGTGAGGCGGGGGTCCCCTACCTCCTCGCAAAAAAAAAAAACATAAGAACTTCAAAAACGGGGGGGTGGGTTTCGATGACTAAAAAAAAAAATTAAATAAATAGAAAAAAAGGGGGGTAACTTCTTATTTTTTTTTAACATCTCATTTCCCTGCAAACAACAGATATTCATTTCCAAAAAAAATACACGTAAACTTAGGGACCATATATCTCGATTTTTTTTTTTTTGCTGATTGATTGATTGATTGATTGACTGGCTGGGGAGGGGTCTCCCCCCTCGTGATTGATTGATTGATTGATTGATTGATTGATTGATTCGATCTTTTTTTTTTGTTGTTGATGGATTGATTGATTGATTGATTGATTGATTGATTGATTGGTTGGTGGGGGAGGGGTCGCCCCACCCCCGCGACCACGGGCGCACACACNAGAGGAAGAAGAAGAAGAGGAAGAAGAAGAGGAAGAAGAAGAGGAAGAAGAAGAGGAAGAAGAAGAAGAGGAAGAAGAAGAGGAGGAAGAGGAGGAGGAAGAGGAGGAGGAAGAAGGAAGAAGGAAGAAGGAAGAAGGAAGAAGAAGAAGGAAAAAGAAGAAGAAGAAGAAGAAGAAACTACTAGCTTACCGGTGGCTGTTAGGGATGGTGGCGACGACGACGCCGGGCTCGACGGGCTGCAGGAGCAACAGGCTGGAGGCGTGACGGGCAGGAGGCGGCGGGGACGGCACGCGGGCAGTTCCGAGTGTCGAAGGTCGATTGGGCAGGGAAGGGAACGGGTGGCAGGTTTGGGTCAGGAGGAGGGCTGAGGCCGGGGAGGGAAAAGGCAGGCTGATGGGAGGGGTGGGGCCGGTACTCCCGCCCAAAACGTTTGAAAACATTGGCCTATCTGGGCCGCCGACCTCTCCAGATCGACGGTCCAGATAGGCCGCCCTTTTCAAATCCTTTGGGCGGGCCTACCGGACCCGGTTCGGACTTTTTTCAGGCCAGGCAACCTCCATGCAGGCCATGGAGGCCCCCTGGACCCAAAAAAAAATCGAACCGACCCCCCTACTTCAATGCGCTATGGCCCACCGAGGGGGAGCCGGCCCGGTGGACCGGCCGGTAGGACCAGCCCCGTTCCGGTCGGGGGTGGGGACCCCGGTCCTACCGGGTTTTCAGCCTTGCTAATTAGTCCCCGCACACGTGTCAGATCAGGTTGTCCTGATTCACGTGCCGTGTTCCGATACCAACTGTTACATGCCCAGTTGGGCGATGTACATATATAGCCAAGGATCCGCAATATGATGAAAAGGACTGAATGGACAATGCAGTGCTAGTGGAATCTCAACAAGCAGTGTACACCCTGATACATACAAAAATGGTGCTTTGTAGCGCAGTGGAAGACTTAGATATAAGTCCTGACCTGACCGGGACTCACCTCCCTCACGTAGGACAAGACAGCGTAGCGGAATGCTAGAATACCAATGACTAGCCCAATCAATGTCGCAATGCAGACCAAACATACATCATCCTCATCACAAGGTGTGAAGGGGCCTGGCGCTACACACAGGAAGAATGCGCCAGGTCCAGATCATGCACAGACGAAGAGGAGGGAATCGGACGAAGAAGAGGGGGGGGAGATGGGAATGTCGTCAACACCAAGTCTTTGTTACAAGTCCCAAATAATCCCTCGTCAAAATGTCTGAAGCCCAATGTCGAGTCTGGATCCAAACGTCACCAAGCCCGCTCTCTCGTAGTCTGCTGATGCAGTGAAGTCAGGTAGCGAGAGGGTGAGAGGGAGATGGTGGACTGAGAAGAGGAAGAAGAAGAACTCTCTCTCTCTCTCTCTCTCTCTCTCTCTCTCTCTCTCTCT
>BFEA01000072.1:1916949-1930275 GCA_003427395.1 Chara braunii | reverse complement strand
TCTCTCTCTCTCTCTCTCTCTCTCTCTCTCTCTCTCTCTCTCTCTCTCTCGGGCTTCTTTGTTTTTCAATTTCTTTTTTTTTTGGGCAGAAGAATTGGCTTTTTTTTTTTCTTTTTTTTTTGTTTTGTTTTCATGTGTACCTACCGGTAACTCGAGGCTCGGCAAGGTGTGGGATACCGGTAGGCTGAGCCACGGGCCTTAACAACCGGTAGGTACTTGTGGTTTAAGCAGGACAAGAAGAGCCAGCATGGCTCCTGCCGCATGAGGAAGGGGTATTGATGTTATTGAAATGAGTGTGTAAGAAACCTCCAACACAGTCTCAATATCTGAGCTGAAAAAGTGGCGATATGTAGGTGGGTCAAACAAGCACCAATGCGCTACAGTTTTAGACTTTAGGTCTTCGAGACAAAGAATTAACCCCCTCCTAAGCCCAAATAAATACACAGCCCAATGCATGGCCCAAATGATCCTACATGATATGATGAAAGACCTTCCACGATTCAGAATCCCAAATTTGGATCTCAGGGTCAGATGCCCTGGTCAAGAAAAGGCCGAGTTTGTCAAACTGTAATAACCCTGTTCAGAAGTAGCCTGGGGCCCAGAACTCAGCCCCAGGCCACACAGACCTGAGAAGGTCTGCGCTGGGCTGTGTGACCAAGACACACCCAGGCCTGAGTCTGTCGAGTGTGGCTGTGTGACCGAACGCTGCACACAGGAAATTCAAGAGTCAAAGTCAACTGTAGAGTCGAAGGTGCCGCACCCAGGCCCTGGGTTGGATACACTCACTTGTTGTGCGCAGGTACCCAGACAGCATCCAGGCCGGAGGGAATTCGGTTTCAGGCCGATCTGNCACCCAGGCCCTGGGTTGGATACACTCACTTGTTGTGCGCAGGTACCCAGACAGCATCCAGGCCGGAGGGAATTCGGTTTCAGGCCGATCTGAGCCCTCATTCACATTGAGATCTGGACGGCCGAGGGATACAGCATCCGGGGTCCAGACCCCGCGTCAACACTACATAAGAGTTGACTTCCTGGCTTTGACATTCATTCTGTCTTGCGTTGATGCTGACTTCACGCATTGACTTCAACGCTGGCTCAACGCTGCGACGCTGGCATTGTGACTTGGCGAGGCGCTGCTTGTCTGGCATGGTGGCCGGCTTGCTCCTGTCTTCTTGGCATGCTGATGTGGCAGCTGCCGTGTGCTATCGCTGACGTGGCTGCTGCTACGTGTGTCATGCTGACGTGGCTGCTGCCCATGTGTTTTGTGACTGGGACTACATATTCGGCATTGCTGTTCTGTTCGTCGCCACTTCAGGAGGAGATCAGGACTGTGGAGAGTTCAAGGATACGTACCTGATGGTCTTCATGTCGACATTGCTCCAGATGCTGATGTGGAACTGATTAGACGTGCCATGTGGCACATTGAGGATACTTGGATACTCGTTCAGACTATTGATTGTTGAGGTGGCAGTGGAGGAGGGAGCCCGAAGCAGGAGTGGGCATTATACTTCCTCTCCTTTGTCTCTTCTCCCTCCCCTCTCTTCGACTGTGTATGATTACCTCACCTCATTCTGTCTGGTTACGATTTGGACTATGAGTAATCATCAGCCGATAGACATTTATCTGGACTTGCATTGACAACTGTCTCACGATCTGGGTTCATTACAATTTGGTATCGGAGCTAATCTCCTGACGACGACATTTGTATATGAGTAGGCGCCAGGTGGCGCACAGGTAAGTAAGGTTGAGTAGGTGATGACGTAGCAAGGGATACGCTGGGGATATTGACGTGGCACATACCTCTTTGGTGAGAAGACATCGCCGGAGACTGCTGACGAAGTACAGATTCACTGGCGAGAAGACCTGACCGGAGCAGCGGACGAAGTACAGGCTCTGCTGGCGAGAAGACATCCCTACCAGGCTGCTGACGTGGCAGTAGGGATCGCAACAAGGGATACCGCACGCCAGCCAGGATCGCGATAGTGACGTGGCATCGCGATCTCCTGCTGACGTGGCATACATCGTGCTGCGTCTGAAGACCCTGTTGATTGCTGATGTGGCACTCCTTGTACTGCTGACACAACAGGGTCTACTACAGATGCTGACGTGGCCTGGAGGAAAGATTAATTGCTGACGTGGTACGAGCAGGTCATCACACTTGTCTCATGAGGTGGTGTCCGCCTGCTGACGTGGCATTGGACTCCTTGGCTGACGTGGCATAATCTGACTGGCTCGAACGGCGACGGTATCTCACGTGACGTTTGGAAGAGGCACGTGGCGAGGATCGGACTACACATTTGTTGACGTGGCATCCCGTTATTGATGGACTGGACTGGACAGAGTGCTGACGTGGCAACATTGC
The DNA here is from genome assembly GCA_003427395.1 of Chara braunii. NCBI lineage: Eukaryota > Viridiplantae > Streptophyta > Charophyceae > Charales > Characeae > Chara > Chara braunii. The sequence continues at coordinate 1,927,913 of BFEA01000072.1, read as the reverse complement.
TATGTTGGCACTCCAGGGGTGACACGTGGCAGGCAGGATACTGCCGAGTAAGAGGTGCACTCTAAAGACGACGGCGGTACAGCTGACTGGACAGACTACACAGCTGTAGTGCCAGCTGTCAGGGGGAGTGCGTGATCGCACTGACATCAAGAAGACAAAGCAGATTGACGAAGGTTGCTGACAAACTGTTTGTGATTATTGTTGGCATACTTACCTGTTGTTGCTGTGTGTGGTGTTTGCGTACTTACTTGTGTGTTGTGTCTGATCACAAGGGCCTGACGCGATACCTGTACACTCTTAGGACGTCATCACACGGACAGACAAAGAACAACAATAGTTAGAAAATAGGAATAATTGTATCTGATTCTTTTTCTTCGGTTCTTTGAAATCTTGCTGTGATAGATCAGTGCGGCCGTGGAATTTATTACCATTAATTAAGTATTTATTGTGCGGCAGACGCACGTCACGATGTCTTTCCTCTGGAATTCTCTGAAACTGTTGGTGCTCACACGTTTCATCCCACTTCTTTCTACCCAGTCTCACTCATGTTTGCTGTGGATGAGGAGACTCCTGAACCCCGAACGAAGCAGCAAGTGAAGAGCGAAAACGAGTCTTGATTGCCCGTCTGGACAGATTGATTTCTGAACTTCATGACGCGGGTGTTGAGGCTGAGGCCCATGTCAGGAGCCTGTTCGATTTAAGAGCATTACATAATGCTATTGAATCGGCAGTGACAGGCACCGACGTCATTCAGCTCTCCAAGCGTGCTGAACAGAAAGAAGAAAGAGAAAAGGAGGTGTCTGAAGAAACCGTGGATGAAAACATCAGACAACTTGAAGAAGCACTAGAGAAGGAGAAGAAGAGGAAAGAAGAATTCAGAAAGAAAAAGATTGAACAGCAAGAACAGAAAGTTCAAGAGATTAGACAAACTGTTGTTAAAACTGAAGGGGAAGAACAGGAAATTTCCTTGGCTCAGCTTGTGAATTACCTTGCCCACTTGGAAATGAAAATCGATCAGTTTGGTGACCGGATGCAGGCACAAATTGATGATGTGGCCTCAAGGCTTCGGCTAATCACGAACTTGGTCAAGGGAAAGGAAAAAGCCAAGGAAGAAAAGACCGAAAAGCCAAAGAAACTCATGGGAGACGCCATGAAGTCTCTCAAGGTAGAAACAAGGAAGACGGAAAAGAAACCAGAAACAAAGAAAGGGGAGCCTTCGAGTCCGCCGTCTTCTCCTCCCAGCTCCCCTCCTTCCTCTCCACCTCCAAAGTCTCCTTCTCCGAAGCCACAGGACAACGTAACGACTCCGGAGAAACCAAAGAGGAAAGAAAAAGTCAAAATGAAATTGCCTTTCACGTTTTGTAATAAGAAAGACGAAAATCTGCTTTTGTGGATTGCAGAGATTCAAACGTACTGTAGCACGGCCCCTGTCGAACCCCAATCCCAGGTTGCATTCTCCACTTCTTGTTTTGGTGGGGAAGCTAAGGAGTGGGTTTTGGCCGAAGCCAATGCCGCAGGGTTCGATGACATCGAGGAGTGGGCTGGAACTTTGAACCTCAATCAGTTCCTTGGGAAGATCAAGGAACGGCTTCTGGACAAAACGACGGCCGATAAGGCCTTTGACCAGCTCACCACGATTGGTCAAAGACATTGGACCTTTGTGGAGTCGTTATCCCGAGAAGTTGATCGGTTGCTGCAGGTTTCGGGACTGAACCTGCAAGACAACCAGGTCTTGTACATCTATTCTCGTGCTCTGCCCGAGCCCATTCGTGGACAACTCGTGGCAGAGTCCAAGTCTGGTAAGTATAATTATAGGCAGTTTCGGGATCTGGCTCTTCAACGAGAGCAAATGACTTTTTAGGTCAATAACTCTTATGCGTCTGTTGTGAACTATGGTGGTGGTGCAAGAACAGGAAAGCAGATACTTTGGCGTCAAAAGCGCCAAGATCACACCCTTGTCGTCTTTGATGATGATACCATGGAGAAGTGGCCATTGGAGGCCGAGGGTGTGGCAAGCAACAGTGATTCCGGGAAGGGGGAAGTCAGTGCTGCTGTGGTCAACAAGGGAGGACCACGACCGCCAGTCAAGAAGAAGAAGCCACGCTCGTTCCCAGAGCATCCCGGAATTGCGACCGGGAAGCCTTGGGAAAAGATGGGCCTGTCACAAGAAACGTGGCAGGAACGAATGGACAACGCGCAGTGCCTGAAGTGTGGCATTGCAGGGCATGTAATTGCATGGTGCCCGTTGATCCGTAACCCAAAAGCGAGCCGTCAGTAGGAGTAGCATCTGTTCCTACTGAGTCTAAGGGTTTTGACAAAGATGAAGGTAAGGCGCCTACTAACCCTTCCAACCCTTTGACTCGCATGGCAGAGGATGGTTCTTCTTCGGCCCATCGTCCGGAACACCATGAACCTGTCTTATGTTTTATCTCTCTGGACGACTCTCTTGACGAGCTTGGTAACGAGTTGCTGGCATTACGAAGCTCGTGGGCTAAGAAAGCTAAGACTAAGGGTGACCTACTACTCACGGATATAGAAATCGCACGTACACGAGTAGGTGCTCTGCTGGACTCAGGATCCACGCGATCCTATATATCCGAGAAAGCAATCCTCAAGTTGCATCTCAGAATGAAGGTGAAGAACTTGTCTAGACCTATCACGACTGTCTTAGCCGACAAAAGCACGATCACTGTCTCGCAGTATGTTGATCGTATGAAGTGTCGGTTTCGTACAAAGGAAGGTAAAAAGATTTTGCATGAGGTATCCTTCCTGGTTGAAATGAACCTACCATTTGACTTGATTCTGGGAATGGGTTGGCACGAGGAAGCCAACCCAGACATTAAGTTCAAAGAGAAGATTGTGCAATTGCGAGACGCACAATCTGATTTGAAACCAATCAAATTGTTTCGTAAGTATGGCTCTGACTCTAGTCTGTCTTTCTGTTGTAAGAGTTACCCAACGTTTTGTTCGATGGTTTCAAAGAAAAAGTTGGAACATGAAGTAATGATGATCTTTGTAAAGAAAGTCGGAGAATGCTCTACTTCCTGCCCTCCTTCGACTTAAAAACTCCTTAGTGAGTATAAGGACTTATTTTCCGAACCGACAGGAATAACTGAACGTGCTATCAAACACACAATTGAAATCATTCTTGGAAGTAAGATTCCTAAGGGCCCTATCTACCAAATGTCTGCTAGGGAACTTGAGGAGTTAAGAAAACAACTGCAAGACTTAACAGAAAAAGGATGGATTCGCCCTAGCTCTTCTCCTTATGGTGCCCCTGTCCTATTTGTGCCCAAAAAGGAAGGTGAGTTACGTCTCTGTATTGAGCACAGAGGGTTGAATGCCATCACTGTTAAGAATGTTGAGCCACTTCCTCGCATTGACGACTTACTTGACCAACTACAGGGTTGCAGGTACTTTAGCAAGATCGACTTGATATCTGGGTATCACCAGATTGAGGTAGAACCCTCCGATCAGCATAAGACCACTTTCCGGACCAGGTATGGCCACTACGAGTTTGTGGTAATGCCGTTCGGATTAACGAACGCCCCTGCTACGTTTCAAAGGTCAATGAATGACTTGTTTTGTCAATGGTTCGATAAGCTTGTTATTGTCTATCTCGATGATATTATAGTGTATAGTAAGACACTAGAAGATCATGAGAAGCACCTTCAATTGGTGCTAGGAAAGTTGCGTGAGGGCAACTTCAAGATAAATCCCAAGAAATTTGAGTTTGCTAAGTCTGAAGTGTTGTACTTAGGGCACATAGTGAACGAAGAAGGTCTAAGGCCAGAAGAGAATAAGGTTTCAACAATTAGAGATTGGCCACAACCTAAGTCTATAACGGAATTGCGATTTTTCCTTGGTTTAGCCAGTTATTACAGGAAGTTTGTTAGAAACTTTTAATTGATTGCTGCACCAATGCGAAGATTGTTAAAGAAAGAAACTGTCTGGTTGTGGGACAAGGATTGTGAGTCTTCCTTTCGGAAATTGAAGTATGCCCAGACTCACTACCCCGTCCTTAAACCACCACTCCCCCCGATGGCCAAAAGTCGGGGGGACCGGTAGGGCGATTTTCAGAAAAGGCATCTGTACTACTGGTAGCAGTAACTGCCACGACCTCTGAAGGGGTCTGAAGCCTGCCCCGACCTGCGAAGGGCTCTGTACCTCTGTACCCTGCATAGAGACAAAAGCGTGGAAAAAAACAAATACACGAAAATAAAAAATAAAAAATTATGGGCCCCGATGGCGTTGAGGTATCACAAAGAGAAGCCTTGGTTGAAACGCGCGGTTTTTGGAAAGCACAACAAATATGGTTGTGCACGTTCCCTTTTTTAGGGGAAGATTCATTCTCATTTTGCACATATGGTGAGTAGTGCAGCAAGGGCCATATGTTCACAGCTGCCTCATCTGACAACCCGCCCGCGCTCCAATACTCACCAGCAGTGCGAATTGATAATGAATCTTTTGCACAAAATGGAAAGATACACATCCATATTTTGTCCCCTTTGTGCCCGTCTCTTTTCTTTTTTATATATATATTTTTTTTGTGCCCGTTTTGCAAACTACCTCCACTTGCACAAAAAAAAACAAAAAGAAGGGGAACAGGACAAACTCCTCTTCGCGTCTACTTCCTTTCCAAGATGAACCCCTCGCCTCTGTGGATATGCTTTGTCCTACGGTGAGATAAAGTTCAACCCTCTCTGCCCTCCAACGCCCTCCAACGCCGGAAGAGGACAACTTCCATACAACTCCAGGTGAGTGCATCTTCCCATAATTACAGGGAGATTCGTTCTCTTGAGTTGCCCACTGTTTTTCTTGCATGCCCGCAAGCAAGTGACAGAAGGCACGTTTTTCATGGATGCCTGTACGGCGCTTTTCTAGGGGAGAGTCAGCATTTCTGGCCCCAGCCAACGTAGGAGCAGTTTTTTTCTTTCACCCTTTTTTTTTTTTTTTGGGACTAAGGGTCGCCGACCTCCCCCCAAACCCGGCCCTAACTACCCGGAAAGCAGACTTTTGGCCATCGGGGGGAGTGGTGGTTTAAGATTGTTGACCCGTCTTTACCTTTCATCGTCACTACTGATGCAAGTCAATATGGGATTGGCGTTGTTCTACAACAAGATGACGACAAGGGTTATAGGCCCATAGAGTTTATGTCTGCGCGACTGCCGTCTGAAAAGGTTGCCAACTCCACCTATGAAAGGGAGTTGTATGCCTTAGTCTATGCACTAAACACGTGGAAGCACTATTTGTTAGGGAAGCACTTCACTGTGTACTCAGACCACTCTACCCTGAAGTGGATAAAGACACAACCGAGGCTCTCTGATAAACTGGTTCGATGGTCTGCATTCATTGATACTTTTGATTTTGAGTTGAAAACAATCAAAGGAAAGTCTAATGTGGTTGCAGATACATTGTCCTGACGGAGTGACTTCTTTGGTGCAATTGTCTCTTACTTAGATGTTGGGAATGACCTGAAAAACCAGATTCGCCAAGGATATGCTACTGATCCTATCTGGAAACCAATTATGGATATCCTTGAACGAGATCCATCCCAACTACCCAACTATAAAATGACTGATGGATTGTTGTTCTTGATTGACCAAACCGAACAAAGATTGTGTATTCCTCATAAGGAAGAGATAAAGAGTGTATTGATCGGGGAATGTCACGATTCTGAGGGTCACTTTGGTTTCAAGAAAACATATGCTGAAGTCAGAGAACGTTTCGAATGGAAGGGACTTAAAGAAGATGTACTAACATATGTTCGTACTTGTTTAGTGTGTCAGAGAAATAAGTCGGCGCATGAGAATCCCCTTGGACTTCTCAAGCCATTACCTATACCAAGCAAACCTGGTGAGTCTATCTCAATTGACTTCATTGAGTCTGGTTGAAAGTCGCAATGGTAATAGTCAAGTGACGGTAATTGTGGATCGTTTCTCTAAATACGCTATGTTTGTTCCTTTACCAGCAGAAGCGCGTACCGAACTTGTCATTCAGAAATTCCAGATGCGATGGGTTACTGAGTATGGGTTTCCCAAAACCATTGTGTCTGATCGAGATGTCAGGTTCACCAGTCTGCCATGGCAAAAGTTGATGGAAGCTTATGGCACACGGCTGACCATGTCGTCAGGGAGGCATCCCGAAACAAATGGTCAGACTGAACAGATGAACCGTCTGTGCCAACAACTTTTGCATATGTATATTAGACCCGATCAGATTGATTGGGACGAGAACTTACCTAAGATTGCAAGTGCATATAACAAGTGTCCACACGTCTACTGGATGAACACCAAATGCACTTCACAAAGGGTGGAAGCCTAAACGTCCCATTGATGTTCCTTAGGTTGCCCCCATGGACCCGAGAATATGCAATCTTGTTTCGGGAAGACATTCAGAAAGTTAAGGATAATCTAAGGAAAGCTCAACTACGGATGATTGAACAAGCCAACAAACACCGTCGACCGTCTACATTCAAAGAAGGTGATTTGGTTTGGGTAAAATCTAAAGAGTTTTCACTAGAAGAAGATGTCTCCCAGAAATTGCTACCTGTCTATTTTGGACCCTGGGAAGTTCTCAAGGTAATTGGAGACGCAGAGGGACCGTCTTATCGAGTTGATATTCCCCCTCATCTCAAAACATATCCTGTCTTTCATGTGTCCAAATTGTTGAGAACCGAGATTGTTGAGAACCTGGCTTAGCGTCCCTCATGTGTCCAAATTGTTGCCTTACGTAGAAGGAAATGAGTTTCCACACAAACCCTCTATGATTCCACCAGACATGGATGGTGGATACGAGGTTGACCAGATCATAGAGCATGGCTACTTCTCTACGGGAGGACATGGACGACCTCAGAAGCAGTTCAAGGTACGTTTTAAACCTCAAGCACCATCTGAGGACAAATGGTTTAGTAAACGAGAACTACTTGAAACTGCTCCTAATATTGTCGCTGCTTATGAACGAGGGTTAAAGTCGTAAATATTTTTGCGGTGGAGCTCGAAAATGGGCCGGCAGGAATGTAATAACCCTGTTCAGAAGTAGCTTGGGGCCCAGAACTCAGCCCCAGGCCACGCAGACCTGAGAAGGTCTGCGCTGGGCTGTGTGACCAAGACACGCCCACGCCTGAGTCTGTCGAGTGTGGCTGTGTGACCGAACGCTGCACACAGGAAATTCAAGAGTCAAAGTCAACTGTAGAGTCAAAGGTACCGCACCCAGGCCCTGGGTTGGATACACTCACTTGTTGTGCGCAGGTACCCAGACAGCATCCAGGCCGGAGGGAATTCGGTTTCAGGCCGATCTGAGCACTCATTCACATTGAGATCTGGACGGCCGAGGGATACAGCATCCGGGGTCCAAACCCCGCGTCAACACTACATAAGAGTTGACTTCCTGGCTTTGACATTCATTCTGTCTTGCGTTGATGCTGACTTCACACGTTGACTTCAACGCTGGCTCGACGCTGCGACGCTGGCATTGTGACTTGGCGAGGCGCTGCTTGTCTGGCATGGTGGCCGGCTTGCTCATGTCTTCTTGGCATGCTGATGTGGCAGCTGACGTGTGTCATGCTGACGTGGCTGCTGCCCACGTGTTCTGTGACCGGGACTACATATTCGGCATTGCTGTTCTATTCGTCGTCACTTCAGGAGGAGATCAGGACTGTGGAGAGTTCGAGGATACGTACCTGATGGTCTTCATGTCGACATTGCTCCAGATGCTGATGTGGAACTGATTAGACGTGCCACGTGGCACATTGAGGATACTTGGATACTCGTTCAGACTATTGATTGTTGAGGTGGCAGTAGAGGAGGGAGCCCGAAGCAGGAGTGGGCATTATACTTCCTCTCCTTTGTCTCTTCTCCCTCCCCTCGCTTCGTCTGTGTATGATTACCTCACCTCATTCTGTCTGGTTACGATTTGGACTATGAGTAATCATCAGCCGATGGACATTTATCTGGACTTGCATTGTTGACAACTGTCTCACGATCTGGGTTCAATACAAAACTCAGAAAGGTCACAGTCGGGTACCTCAGCAGTCTGGTCCAACAGGCGCCCCGCAAACAGTCACATCTCAGGGACAAGAGTCACGTCTCATAATGAAGAATCACATCCCACGAGTAAAAGGGCAGTTCCACAGGCAAAAGTCGTGTTCCAGAGGCAGGAGTCACAGTCCACAGTCAAAAGTCATGTTCACAAATGAAAATTCACGACTCAAAGGCCCAAGCAGCAGCAGACCAAAGGAAATTCGGGAAGGTTCCAGGCCTTCACATTCAGAAGCAGACAGGCCGTGGGGATGTGGTACCAGAACCAGCCAGGTCCCAGAAAGCAGAGGCTGGCACGAGTTGAAGAGCATTCCAAGACTACAAAAGAACTGGACAGCCTACCATTCGGGCAGATTGCTCATTCGCAAGAAGTGTGGAAGTGTTGGTGCACTTGTGCGCTGATGTGAGGGGCAGAGCGCTGAAGCCAGAGTGCTGCGCTAAGAGTGAGAGAGAGGAAGAAGACAGTGCTGGCAGGGAGAAGGCAGCCATAGCTGCACCAGCGCAAGGTGTTAATGTTAGCAGTTAGTAGTGGACTTCAGAGGGATTAGTAGAGTTGACAGTGGGTGTATTCAGAGTAGATTTTTTAGTAGAAGTTAGGGTGTGTGTGCATGCATGAAGGGAGAGAAGATACAGCGTGGTCATAAGCTAGGGAGAAGACCAGGAAGGAGGGGTGATACAACAGAGCGAGAAGAGCAGAGAGGAAGAAGATACTTACCTGGGTGATTATGTTGGATGTTTGCTTACCTATGACATGCACTGTTGTGCGCTGGTGACTCGGAACTCTTATTGCTCTTGTACAACTTGTTGGAATTCATAAGCTGCGTTATCTGGTCTTAATCTCTCCGGTCTTCAGTGTGAACTTCGTGTGATCTCATATATGCACGAGGTGTGAATATGTGCGTTCACTGGTGTTGAACTAAGAGGTTCATTGCAATGATTAGAGTGGATGTGGAGTTGGTGCGTCTCAGGTTGCCAGGATCAGAGCTGAGGCCATCAGCCTTCAGTGACAATACGGGGGCAGTAGCAGCTGCAATGCCAACTCAATTGCTGGTCTCGTGACAAATTGTGGACAACTCCTCCCTTTACGCCAGGGATCGAGTAACCTGAGTGAAGTCTGAGTTGGTCCTGCTACAAGGGGTCATGGTGGATGTAGGGTGGGAAATGCAAGTTTTACCAGAGGAGTTATGTTCGCTACCTGGGAATCATGATGGCCTAGCAGACTGCTAGCGAGGTACAGATGGAGTAGGTCACAGCTGCCATCATTCTAGGGCAACGTCATGGTTGAGAAAATTCCTGCTAGCCGTATTTGGGTGTGCAATCGCCATCAACAATTCCCTTTTAGCGATTATTGGGACGTTACAGCAGTTCACTTTCCATCCAGGAGGCAGATTGCGTACCTTAAAGGGGCACTTCCCAACTTCTTATGGTCTGCTGACCTTACTGCCTATGCTGCCATCAAAAGAGTGGCCCGGATTAAGCTAATCCAACCCAAGGCACAACGGGGTCTGGCCATCATCGACCAGGACTGCCAGGCAAGGGCATTGGAGGGCGGGTCATTACCTGGTTACTTTGGGCGGATAACGCAGCGGACTGGAAGGTGCTGGCCTCATAACTACTTTCCGAAGCAAACCATGTACCACGAGACGTGGTATGGCATGTCTTGATCGCCCCATAAATGCTGCAGAATCTTAAGACCGGGGTCTTCTGGTCCCCACTGCTCGGAGTATGGTGTGGGATTCACCTTTCAACCACGCTGGCTGACTAAGATGGACCAGATACTGGCCCTACCTCTATTGGGAAATGACTTTGTTCTTATGGAGCAGGGCTGGCCAATTCCGGGCCAAGAAGTGCTGGGGATGTTTGGCCGCCAATGGTTGGAAAAAGGGGTGTATCTCGTTAGGCACTCGTGGGACCGAATGCTAGCACGGTGGCGGGCGGATGAGGACTTGAGGCCCTTTTTGTATAAACAGGTAGCCAAGACGTTGAGCCTGGTATGCTGCGGGATGCAATGCCCAAAGAATGGGTGAGCCTGATGGAAAGGGATCAGCAGGGGGAGCTGAGATGGGTCCTTTAGGTGGAGCAAGTGCTTGAGGACCATTGCTACCTGACATGTGAATGGGGGGTGGTGGATGGTCAGTGTGCGTCCACTGGTAGGACGACAGGGAGGGGTTATGAAAGGCAATGAGCAAATTTACTCTGTCGCAGTGATGAAAGATAAAGGACGTCCCACGGCTCTTCGCCCTTTCAAGATTGCCACACCAGCTCAAGCCCTTACATTTGAGCCCCGGAATTGATATGCCAAGCTCAATGCAGCCTCAAGGTGGCCTGCCCCTTCTCAGCAAGGTGCTATACAGTGCGCAGCTGCCACCATATAATGTATATGCGAAGGTATGGTCAAGTCAGCAGAAGAGTGGATGAATTCCCAATACAGAGCTGGATACATGTGGTACCCAGGACTAGGCTCATTTCTTCCAGCCCTCACCACACTGCCGGACCAGAGGCAAGTGGGGTTGTTGCTCATGCACCTAGCAGTCGCTACGTTGGAACGGTATCCACGAAAAGTCGTCATCGGCATGCTCATTGCACACTGTGTGATGAAGGTATATAGGACCTTCCCCACCACATCCTAGTTGTCATCAACATTAACATTTTCGGCAAATGGGGGGGGATGAGGTGGCTCACTGTCACCTCCCATTCCAGGGGAGAAGTGGCATGCCCCCTCGCCCTTGGTCCTACTTTTGGGATCATTACTGGAGTCAATGCTTGTCTCATTGATTAGGACCACCAGACTGGTTGGTTGTCTCTAGGTAGCGTACAGACATTGGGGTGCTCTCATGGCTACGTCATCAAGGGTCCTAGGGCCCACCAGGGACCACGCATGGGTAGACTATGAGAGAGGGGTATAGGGATTAGAGGAACTAGCAG
>BFEA01000072.1:1870494-1882661 GCA_003427395.1 Chara braunii | reverse complement strand
ACGAACCGGTGGGCGGATTGGCCCATATAAATGGAGGAAGTCCGCGGTGGAGGGGTTGGGTGTGATTATACCCGCGGGACTTTCCTCCGCTTCGGTCCTCAAGGTTCTCATTTGTATATTTGCTACTACCACAAAGACTTGCGTCGGGCCATTTCACCTAGGCCCGCGCTTGGGCATATAGAAGGCCCGCGCTTGGGCATATAGAAGGCTCGCGCCCCGGCTCCACGGCTTGTTATGAGAGACCGGAGTGGGACCTACCTGCTGCGGGGCCGAAAGGGTGGCAGGCTTAACTTGGAGGAAAGGGGGAAAAGGCGACCCGAACCGTCTAGTAGCTTGCATTTCCCCGGCCCTTGAACAGTCGGGGCTGCTCTGAGCGCTACCCGACTGTCTATGGGATCGGCCGCTGTCGAAGTGCTGCGCTGGCATCGGGGGGGGGGGACGGGTCGGACGCCCGTCGGTGTGATGCGCAGCGGAGGCGACAAGCAGCGGGGCCGGCCGGATAGCGCAGCAGGCAGACGGGCGTTGTGGGGAAGTCGAGGCAGAGTATCGAAGCGAGGACAGGAGAAACAGGAGATGTACCGGGACGGGTGCATGCGGGGTATGGACAAAGGAGCGGAGTATGGCGGAGCTACTAAGGAGGCGGGGCGGAAAAGAAACTACTCGCCCGTTTCTTGATGAAAACGGGCGAGGAAAGATGCTAAGCCAAGGTTTTGGAGGACGGCGACTTCAAATCTGTTGTTAGTTTGAGTAATAGATTAGTAGAATAGGAGTTAGGAAGAGAAGTTAGTGCGCTAGGGTATGGTGGAGAGAGAGAGAACGGGGAGGGAAGGACCGAGATTTCAGTCGATTCTAAATGAAATCGAGTGAAAGGAGATGTTAGATAGGGGGTTTTGGGCTAGGCGACCTCGAATCCAAGGTCAGTTTTAGTGATAAGTTAGTAGAGAGGGAGTTCAGAGGGAGAGCAAGTGCGCGGGATGTAGTAGAAGAGAAAGAAAGAAGGATGAATCTAGGCGTGAAAATGCGCCGGATGCACGCTCTATGAAAAAAGGAGATGGTGGAAAACGGGTGAGCGGAGCCACAGATGCACAACCTGCTCGCTCCTTGGCGGAACCAGGCGAATGGAGAGGCGATGTTGGGGTTTTTTGGCAGGGCGAGGGTGATGGTGGAGTTAGTTTGCGTGTTAAGATAGTAGATTGAGAGAGTAGTGAAGAATGGGATGCGCGGAGGCGGCGGGGAGGCTAACGAAGTGCAACGTGGAAAGGTTAGCAAACGTAGTTCTTTACAGAATCTGGTGAGAAACGAACCTACCTACGGGTTCTATGGCAAGGCGGATCGAACGATAAGCTTGGTTCAGCGAGTGGGGTTGTGTATAGAGAGACCGGTAGGAAAGGTGGTTGGGCAATGATAACGAGGGAGGAAGTTCAACAGAGATGGCTGAGGTATGAGCTTCACATATCGCTCGGTTCTTTACGGATTCGGCCGGAGCAAAAGGTGAAGTCAAAAATTCCAGATATAACGAACATAATACCGACGATAGTTGTTGATTTGGAGTGTTAGTTTCATGAAGTGGGTGTTAGTGGTTGCGCAGAGAGGGAGCTTCGAGCTTGCGCACAAGTAGCAATGTATTTGGCCATGTTCTAACGAAAGGTTCATTCGGTTTCGATCATCCTAGTGAGCGAGAAGATGGAGGCCTCACCCGGTCCTCAATGGAATCGAGCGGATAGAGGGGTTACCCCATGGTGATGAGATAGGGTGACCACGGTGACAGTGTCGACCTCGAAGGTGGGGCGGCCGGCTATCCGACGTAGTGGGAAGAAGCTGCTTGTACGGGGGAAGTTATCGGAAGGGACGAACCCACCCGTGATATAGTGGGAGATTCATTTTCATTTTTGTTCGTGCTAACAGTGTTTTTTTCTCAGGGTAGTGATCTGCCTCTTATTTGTAGATGCTTGCTTTCGGCGTAGGTAGCACGGTCGCCTTCATCAGGCCGAAACATCTGGCGGTTCTCTGATAATTGGCAACATTCGGGTTGGAAGCATATGGTGCAGCATCGAAGTAGGGCCTTGTGTTCTCAACAGGAAGAAGGCAAGCTCGGTTATTTTTGTAGGATCCAATTGGGATATGGCTGAAGTTGGGTCATATAAGCCTGACCAGGTGCTCGGCAGGCTATTTGGCACGGCTACTCCTGAAGAGTGGGTGAGCTGCTGCGTATTGCTGGGTTGAGCAGCGAGCACATGCTGCTATGCACGGCTGTTGAGCGCACAGTGCGGCGGACTGTGTCGGATCCTGCGGTCAGCCTGCACTTGGCCGTTCACTCGGTCATTCAAGCTGGTCCGCGGAGAGGAAGCTTACCTGTTCGGAGGGACAGTGGGGGAGCAGCCACGGAGCTAGAGGCCTTCTTACTAACCGATGTAGTGCCCTGTTTGCTGGTCAAAGCTGCAACAGACTAGCTGCGGGGACTACGGATCAAGTGTCGATCTGCCTGATGACCGGTGTTACTTAAGCTACGGACGGTCTAAGCTCTTAAGCAAGGGTATTGCTGTGAACAGTGTGGGGCACGGGAGTGAGTGTGACAGCTTGGAGGTGACATTGTTATCTGAGAACGCGGTCTCAGTTATCAATACTACCATTCGAGGAGAGCACAGGGGGGATGTACGCAGTCTAAACCCGACCCTCTCAAGCTGCATGCAGGCAGCGTTAGTTGGAGGGTGAGTTGTTGTGACTTATGCGGGACCGGGCTTTAAAAGGAGGGGTTACCACTGCAACCTAGAGGTTCGTCAGAGTGTCGTTTCTTCTGCGTTTGGTTGCGAGTTGACTAGCATAGTACCATTTGGCCATCATTGCGGGGCCCTCAGGCGAGTGAAGGAGCCAAGGCCATCTCGTGCGAGTCTGAGAGCACCCTTCTTGTATCTGAGAGACTCGATGACATCTATTTCTGCCCTTCTTACTCTAAGTCTAGTCCTGATCTGAGAGGAAGGCGGCAGGCGGGATTGCAACCCGTAGGACCGCAGCAAGACTTTGTGGGGAGTCAGCCCACCGATTGCGGGAGCTCTGCCGGGACTCAGGAGGAGTTTTGGAGGCAGGGAACTGAAAGGTAACCATTGCCTTCCCTCTATAAACCCAGATTATAGCCATATATGTACTACCCATTGCATGTTCTGACTGAGTATATGGCATGCGCCCCTACTTTGACTTTTTGGTTTGACTTTCAGAATATGAATCAGACTAAATAAAAGAATGTTTGTGCAATCTCAGTTTCAGTTTTGTTGATTGCCTGAAAGCAGATCGTGAATAAAAGAGAATTGTATCCGGAGCAAGGTTGGGAGGAAGGCAGTTTTGCATGAGGTTTGACTGGGTCATTGAGGCTGGGAAGTCCCCATAAGTTTGGGGAGACCCAGTGCTTTGTTTATTTTGGATTGTGTGGAGCGTCAGACCGTTCTATAAGTTTAGGTGGTCTGATTGCTTTGGAGGTTGGGAAGTCCCCATAAGTTTGGGGAGACCTAGTGTTGTGGGATTGCCTTGAGGACCAGACTGTTCTATAAGTTTAGGTGGTCTGGTTGCTCTGACGTGCGGGGGCTGCTTGTGATTGACTTTTTTCAGGGGCCAAGTGCGTTCTGTAAGTTCAGGTGCCTTGGTTGCCTTGGTTATTTTGGTTTTCCTCTGTTTATTTGGTTCTGAACGAGGAGGTCTGAGTCGTTCTATAAGTTTAGGTGGCTCAGCCTCGTTGGAACTAAGGACTTGAGACTAACCGTCTGAGGGCATTTCTATTTGAGTTATATGTTGAACTCAGTCCTATATGCCAGATATTGTCTGAGTAAGCTTGCCTAACGTCTGGGTGTGTGAGGCTATGTGCTTGATGATTGTATTCCTTTGATAATTATCCTTGTCAGAAATATTTACATGGGCCATGTATTTGAACTATTCAGTCTGCAATGATTTATATGAGTGTCTCAAGTCCAATTATCGATTTATGGTTGTCTATTAAGGCTTGTGTGTTTGGATTGCTCCTAGGTGAAGAGTCAGTCGCTGCGACGGTCCTAAGAAAACATAGGTCGATCTGGTCGGTCCGCTCGTAAGTGCAAGTGGACTGGAAAGACTTGGCCGTCACAACTTGGCACCGGATCGAAGGGTGAGGAAGAGGAATAGTACACGGCACCTCGGCGCCAAAGGCGTCGTGAACGGTAAGTGTCCGTCGATGGAAGTTGACCGTTTGGTCCGCACTTGCAAGCCTAGGCATCCCCAAAATAATGTCGAAGTTTATGTCCAAGAAGTCAAACATAACCGACTCGCATGCATGAGGTGCGAAATAGACCGGCACACTTTGATGTAGCGATCAAGAAGTTGTTGCGTCCGACCGTCCGCCATCTTGACCGTCGTTGGATGTGACTTCCTTCGAACCTGTGCGCCAAGGCCGGCCCTTTGTATAAAGGACTGGCTCATAAAATTGCGAGTCGCGCTGCAAGACGCTTGCCCAACTTGGATGCAGACATGAAGGAGCAGTGCGTTGTTGTAATTCTACCGCTGCGTGCAAAACTCACGGGCCACCTTGGTAATATAGGTAAGGACGTCCCCCACCGCAACTTCATCATCCGTCGGCGAAGTTGGTGGTGCATAGAAGACTAAGTATGTGTGGAGATGGGCGCATAGTGTTGCTCATTGAGGTCCCGGTGTCAGGCGGCTGCCTATCAGTCATGTACTCTCCTTTAATAAACAAGAAAGAAAATGGATGTGTTTTTTTTGTTTGGTGTTTGTTTTTGCATGGTTTCTTATGTGTGGATGCGGGGTTGAAAAGGAACTTGGGGTTCTTGGCCTCCATACTAACCTTGGACGAGTAGGGAAGGTGATCTGAGTGGCGATGGCAAGCGGGGCCGAACTCGCACGGAGAAGTCGAAGTTTTGTCAGGGAGGTACTCAGGGAAAAGGGAAAATGGTGAACTTTGGACCAGGCCGCTGAAGTCTTCAAAACGAAAGGCCACGAGGGAGCGCCCGACTTGGCTATGGGCAGCTATCGGGTCACCACGAATGAACGCTGGAATGATGATTGGGCCTGGCTATGGGACTACGAGATGCGTAAATGAGTAGCGAGTTTCTCCCGGGCCGTTGCTATGTGGTGGATTGATCGATCGTGAGTGCGGTCGGGATAGCCTTTGATGCAGTCGCCTCAAGGCACGTGTTTCGGTACGACCGTCGCGAAGTGGTGTGGCCGCCGCGTTGTGGAAGGACCGGTCTCAGTGTGGTCGCCACGGGTGTCCCGCTATCGGCTGGTCGAGATGAGATCAGCTCAGTGAGGTGTGATTAGCTCTGGGCTGTCGATCAATGTGAAGGGTAGTCGTCAACGTCGGAGGAGCTACAAAGTTGTGGGATGGATTTCAGTTTCGCGAGTGATTCACACGACACGGGAAAGACGGTCTGGGCGGTGGTTCCGCGTGGGGTCAAAAGCGGGCAAAAAAATCGGAGGTGTTGATGAAGTGTTTTGAAATGCCAGCAAGCATTGAGGCTAAGGAGATGAATCGAGGAGGGGCAAAGTGCCATAAGAGGACTCCTTTTTTTTCATGAAAGTCGTGCGACTGGCGATCACTAGCACGATATCCTTTTAGCCAAAACAATGCATGGGCGTTGGCCGAGTTCCCAACCTCGAAAGGAGGAAAGTGGTTCAAGAGAACAACGCGACTGCGAGGTAGGGTCCAGCAGCGTGTCATTGAGGGCACCTGCAAACCGCTTCTCAAGCGAAGAAGGGGCAAGTTTTCGCATAGTAAGTGCTCGCACCCTTGCCAACCTCTCATAACCATCGAGCAGGGGCAGGTTCAAGAACGAGCACTGGTTTCGGGTTCCCGTCGAAAGACACAATTGGCCAAAGAGGGAAGAGGAAGGAAGAAAGGATGAAGAGTGCATCCGATCAAAAAAAAAAAAAAAAAAAAAAAACAAGGGCAATCCGTTCACAGGTTAACGAAAGTGGGGGTGAGGCTTCGCGTTGTAAGTGCGAGCGCCCCTTGCCAACCTTTGATAACCGTCGAGCAAGAGCAACGTCAAGAACGAGCACTGGTTTCGGGTTCCCGCCAAAAGACGCGATTGGCCAAAGAGGAAAGAGAAGGGAAGAAAGGATGAAGGAGGAAGAGTGCATCTGGTCTAAAAAAATAGGGAAATCCGTTCACAGCTTAACGAAAGTGGGGGCGAGGCTTCGCGTTGGAAGTGCCCACACCCCTTGCCAACCTCTGATAACCGTCGAGCAGGAGCAGGTTCAAGAACGAGCACTAGTTTCGGGTTCCCGTCGAACGACACGATTGGCCAAAGAGGAAAGAGGAGGGAAGAACGGATGGAGGAAAAGTGCATCCAGTGAAAAAAAAAATAGGGAATCCGTTCACAGGTTAACGAAAAAGGGGGCGAGGCTTCTCGTTGTGAGTGTGTGCGCCCTTAGCGAACCTCTGATAATCGTCGAACAGGAGCAGGTTCAAGAACGACTCATGTTCCGGGGTTCCCGCTGGAAGACACGATTGGCCAAAGAGAAAAGAGGGAGGGAAGATGCATTTTTGGGGAGGAGAGAAGAAGGACAGATGAGCCTTGGCGGGAAAAGCCCAATTTTTTTTATCTCCGGTCGGCGAAGATGAGCATGAAGAAGGGAGAAACGCGATTGGTGAAGAAGCGAGGAGGGAGTCGGGAGAAAATGGGGAGGCGTTTGGAGCACTCGGCACGTTTGGGTCGCGCTCGGTTCTAGGAGAACGCCCACACGAGCACGGGGACGAGAGATCCAGCGAGAGCTTGCCAAAGGAGAGAGAGAGGGGAATCAGGAATGGGGGGGGGGGCAGTCAAGCCGAGCATGGACCGGAGCGCCCGGGGAGGCTAGTGTGCGCATTGGGGAGGCGGTCAGGCGAGCTCAAGCTATCGACGGAACACACATTCGTGAGGCGATCGACCGTGAGCAAGCACACACGAGCGAGAGTCGGCTGAGTTCAAAGAGGGAACAAGCACATGCGAGACAGTGGGCCATGCACGCACGAGACGGTCGGTCGTGAACGAAGCACGCACGAGACGGTCGGCCGTGAACGGAGCACGCACGAGACGGTCGGCCGTGAACGAAGCGAGAGAGAGTCGGCCGAGTTCGGACAGTGAACGAGCACACTCGTTGAAGTGAGAGTCGTCTGAGTCTGATCAAGTGAAGGAACACACACGTGTGAGACGGTCGGCCGTGAACGAAGCACGCACGAGACGATCGGCCGTGAACGAAGCGAGGGAGAGTCGATCGAGTTTGGACAGCAAACACGCTCGTTGAAGTGAGAGTCGGCCGAGTCTGATCAAGTGAAGGAACACACACGTGTGAGACAATCGGCTGTGAACGAAGCACGCACAAGACGGTCGGCCGTGAACGAAGCGAGATAGAGTCGATCGAGTTTGGACAGCAACACACTCGTTGAAGTGAGAGTTGGCCGAGTCTGATCAAGTGAAGGAACACACACGTGTGAGACAGTCGGTCGTGAAAGAAGCACGCACGAGATAGTCGGTCGTGAACAAAGCACGCACGCGAGAGAGAGCCGGCCAAGTTCAAACAGCGAACGAGCACGCACATCGAAGAGCGAATCAGGCGAGTTTGCTCAATGAACGAAGAGCGCACGTCGGAGACAGACGACCGAGTTAGAGCTGTGAACAAGCATGTCTGTTGGTAGGAGAGTCCGCTCAGTTCGAACACTAACGGAGACGAACGAGGCAATAGACCTAGAGGAGGATGAAGAACACACGAAAAACAGTACAACAATGCTTATGAGCGGGGGCGGGGGAAGCAGGATGGCGGGGTAGAGAGAGAGATAATGGGTGTTTGGGGAAGCGGTCGCGCCATCAGCTCCAGCGAATGCACTCAGGACAGCACTCTTGGCGATAGAGGACGAACTTGCAAAACAAGATGGCGTTGGCCGCGGTGGGCAGGTAGTGCGTACTAGAGAGAGAGAGAGAGAGAGAGAGAGAGAGAGATGGAGAAAGGGTGAGTCGGTGCGGCTACGCACTAGCGGGAGGGTGACGAAAAACTCTGCAGGGAAGAAAGGAGGGCCGAGAAGCCCCGAGACAGATGAGTGAGCCCCCATCTGGGCTTGCCCACGAGATTCTATCAGCCTTCGGGACCGGGCGGTCCGAGGGGCCAACTACGATGATAAAGCCTCCGGCGATAAGCTGGCCACGATGGTGGGCCGTTCCATACCGAACTGAAATCCGCAATCCTGTTTTTCCTTTACGTCGGACTGAGTTTTTTTTTTAATACCAAAGTCAGGTTGAGACCCTGCTCCCTTGATTCCGGGTTGAACTGTGTCCCTTGGGGCTGAACTGAGTTCTTGGATGCGTTGTTTCTCACAAGCACCTAATTGTCTTTTTTGCAAACTCAGGGCGCTCAGACAGAGTGGGTCGTCAATTCTAAAACTGGGTCCCTTTTCCTCCTTGCGTGTCAAGTTTATTCACTCCTCCATGGTCCGACATTGGCCCTGAGTTGTCGAGCTAAGCGACGTGCTTTATGCCCTTTCCCTTGCCTCGCTGGTCCAGGACCTCATACATCCAGGTCGTGTCTCTTGCACTTAGGCTTTCGTAGCGCTGAGCTGAGAGCCGGTTGGAGGGGGGTGGCCGCGTCAAGTCGTGGAAGGTACCTCACTGGCCGACACCGGTAAGCGGCATTTGGAAGGAAGAGGAAGCCATGTAAAATCCTCGGGCGACAACTGGTCCATGACCTCTACGTTGAACTCGCGTGTCGAACCCCTCGAAGAACCACTTGAAGACGATAAATTGTCGTCGCTTCCGGACAGAGAAGAAACCGCACACACACCTTCCTCTTGAGCTAGAGAACCCGGCGACGGAACGAGTCGGGCAGCATCCTCAAAAGAATAAAGAAGAGGATTTACGACTTCCGCATGTGCCTTGAAACTAAGGGAGGTTGCTCGTGAAGCAACCGGTCCGAAGACGTCGAGAGTGCAGCCGCATCACTCTCGGCAGTTTTCACTTTCCCGAAAGGGACTTTCCCTTGGCTCTTGCGGTACAGCTGGCCATTTCATGAGGTCATTGTTGCACCACAAATAGTATTTGAATCTCGTGCGGATCTTGTAGACGCCCTCCGAGAGACCGTAATGAAGCCAAGGTTTTTTAGCTGCTTGTTCGGGTCCGGGAGATGAAGCAGTGTTTGTCCGCGATTTGCCACGTCCGCGACCTTTGGCGGGGCGGCCACCATCCCGGGCAGCTGCTAATTTTTTTCCCTTGTCTGATGGCGCAGCCTCGTTTGAAGAATTGGTCGGCGTTGTCGCTGCGACCATGGCCACTTTCGGCCTATGGCGAATGGCCAGCATTGTGGGCCTCCATGTTCGTCACAATTATCTGCGCGGCCTTGTTGAAGAGTTCCTCACTTGTTGTGAGAGTCTCCACGACTTGCGTTAATGCGTTCTACAACACCGGGCACGACCTCGTAATGAAGAAGTGCTTGATGCCCGAAAAGGCGAGCGGCAAGTCGGCCGTGGATGCCAACCATTGGTACTCAGTGATCCAGTCCACGCTTGGCGAGGTGTTCTGATGGAACTTTTGGAGTTTCTCCATTGCCTGAAGCTCGGGCAGCTCCACTTGGAACCGCTTGTGCCATGCTGCATTGAGATTCTTCCAACTGATCTTCGTGTGCAGCTCGGAGACTATGACGTTGTGCGTGGACAGCATATCATCCAGCCATGCTTGGCATGCGCCCCCCGACCGGTGATATAAATACGCGTGTCAACTGGGGTCACTGGTCTTGTGGATATCCAGTATTAGTTCAAACTGGCGCCACCAAGGAATAGGCTCAGTCTTCGCTGCATCACAGAAGATCGGAAGGCCATCGAACTTTGGTATGTGCTCGGGAGGCGACGAGGTAGGTCCAGCGGCTGCTGCACACATCTGTTGTTCAAGCTGCTGATTTGTTGCCTGCGGCTGCTGAGTGTCGTCCTTTAAAGTGCCTACGTCATGCTCCAGAATGTTGATGCGATTGATAAAGTTGGGAGGGGCCGGTGTCTGGAGTGGCAGTGGGTCAGTTTCCAGCAGCTGTATGCGGCTGGTCAACTGTGCGACCATCTGCTTGTGGTCATGGAACCCGTGGTCGAGGCAGTGGATGTCCTCCTGCTGTGCAATGCAGGTAGCCAAGAGGTCCGTGAAGCGGGGAAGCAAAAGTGAGAGCTTGATCCCGCTGTTGCTGATTTCCCCGCCTTCTGCCTCCGTCCGCCATTTTGAGGCCAGTGCAAGTAGTGCACTCCTTAAATATTTTGTCGCGTCGTTGTATGCGTTCCTAGCCCGCTGCTTGATTTCTGACATCAAGGTCGGCATCCAGGCCTCGGTCGTTTCCCCTTGCTTCTGCTCCATGTCGCCCGCCTGTGATCGGGTGAGTGCAGGCATCTGCCACGGAACAGAGATAGTGGAGGCTGACATGGGACTTACTGCTGCTGACGTGGTACTGATCGGCTGCCGACGTGGCACGGCTGTTGGCTGACATGTTGCTGACGTGTCACTACTAACGTGGCCTGCTGATGTGGCAACTCACCAATGCCGCAGCCGTATGAAGCAAAGGACAGGTGGGAGGAGAGAGAAGGGTAGAAGAGAGACGCAGCAGCGTAGATAGGGTGGGTGGGAGAGGGGAAAGTAGGATACTAGCACTTCCCCAACCCCATGGGGTCACACTGATCGCCCAGATAAGGAGCCACTAATCAAATGTGAAAACTTTGAACTTTGCTTAATTAATAATAATTTCGGGAAAAAAAAAGAAAACTCAAGTTCCGTAAGTCTCCCAATCCCCAAAATTCGAAATTCAATAAAAAAATATTTCGAATTTCAGACTGCAGATGATCAGAGCAACGGCTAAAAAAATAATTGAACTGCAAAAACAAATTTGCAAGTTCGGGTAATTCCGAATTCGGCATACTTCAGATGAGAGTATGCGCAGCAAATTTCGATTTGGGGATATAGAATCCCGAAACTCAACTGCAAGGAGAGGTTTCACCGAGAAAAAATAAAATTGCGGAATATTAAAGTAACTGAAAATTCGAAATTCCATAAATAAAGGAAACCGAAATTTCCAGCTACTAATTAATGCATGATTCAAAATAAATAGAAAAAACGAATTAACGCAACAGATTCCAAAAAAATATTTCCCAACCAATCAAGCAACGAAATTTTGATAAATAAAAACGTCGAGAATTTCAGTTCCTGCGCAATTTCGAAATTTGTGAAAAACACGAAATTGCGCCAAAGAAACAATTCCGAAAACAAAAACAATCTTCGGAATTGGCAGTTAGGTAGAAAATCGCAAATGGGGAGAATTAGGTTAACCTAATCAACTATTCAATGAATCAATCAATCAATCAATCAATCAATCAATCATGATCAATCAATCAATCATGATCAATCAATCAATCAATCAATCAATCAATCAATCAATCGATCGATCAATCGATCAATCAATCAATCGATCAATCAATCAATCGATCGATCCCCCCTTCGCGCGTCAGGTCAGGTTGAAGTCCTGATTCATGCGCGGGGCTGCGATACTAACTGATACATGCTCAGTTGAGCAATGTATATGGAGCCAAGGATCCGCAAAGTGATGAAAAGGACTCGAATGGGCAATGCAGCGTCAGCAAAGCATCAACAAGCAATGTACATCCAAATACCTACGAAAATAGCAAATTATGCGCAGTGGAAGACTCAAATATATGACCGGACCTGTCAGATACGGACGCGACATCCCATCAGACACCACACATGTGAGAGAGGGAGGAGGGACCACAAACATGGAAGAAGGTCCGTCCTTGCACACACACATGGGGGAGATGCCACAGATGAGAGATGGGGGGAGAGGCGAGACGAAGATGGAGGCAAGGGAGAAGACCAAGATCGCGATAGCGAAGTCCAAAAATAGTCTCCCTGCCGAATGTCCAATAAATGTCTGCCACAAAAATGTTGAATCAGATCCTGGGCTTCATGCCCGATGTAACCTCTGCCTGTAACCTCTCTCTCTCTCTCTCTCTCTCTCTCTCTCTCTCTCTCTCTCTCTCTCTCTCTCTCTGAAAGAAGAAGAAGAAGAAGAAGAAGAAGAAGAAGAAGAAGAAGAAGAAGAAGGAGGAGGAGGAGGAGGAAGGAGGGAGAAGAGATGGAGGGCGAGACAACAAAGAAGAAGAAGATGTCGTCCTCCTC
>BFEA01000072.1:1825855-1836663 GCA_003427395.1 Chara braunii | reverse complement strand
GACAAGACAGACAAGACAGACAAGACAGACAAGACAAGACAGACAAGACAGACAAGACAGACAAGACAGACAAGACAGACAAGACAGACAAGACAAGACAGACAAGACAGACAAGACAGACGACAGAAGAGAGGGCAAGTAGATGATTGCATTTGGGTGAGGAGGGTGTAGGGCGGACAAGGAATTGCCGAAAAGACAGTCGATCATGTGACTGGTCGAAAAAAACTCAGTGCAGTCAGAGCAGAGGGGCAAGTAACGATGAAGACAACAACTGGAGGTTTGGAATAAACAGCGACAAGCAGTGGAAGAGGGAAGAAGAAACTTTCAATAAAGTTAAAGATAAAGTTAAAGGCTGGTCTAGAGTGTAGAGGAGTGGAAGAGGGCACAATAAACATGCATGCGCACACAATGAATCTTGTGACGAGTGGGAAAATGAATTTTGGTTAACCTTAACCTTCTAAGAAAACAAAACTCAATGTACCAACAAAAACCAAAACCGGGCAGACACGGAACCGTGTTGCAGTCCACCAACGTTGGGTTGCTATCTGCCTTATAACAGTACAAAAGTCCCGGAGATGCTGGACACAGTCTGAAATCCAGTTCTCTCCGGTCGACTTTCAAGAAATCAGTGAAGCCATGGCGGTGAGAGAACCAGCACCTAAAGCGCTTTGAAAGAAGTTTAAGAAACTACGCCAGAAAACAGCGAGCAACAGCCATTTCAATTGACTAAACTCCTGTTGCCGCTCCTAATGCAGAAAGACACCTTAACCCGCTGCAAAGAATAGGGTACTTCAACACGTAGCACACACTGATTCAGCTAATAAGGTGCTGCTACACTCCTGCTGCCGCTCCTAATGCAGAAAGACACCATTACCCGCTGCAAAGAATAGGGTACTTCAACACGTAGCACACTGATTCACCTAAGAAGGTGCAGCTTCATTGAAGTGAATCCCCCTAACGAAACTCCCATTCATGCAAATCAAGACTTCGCCTTTGCCTTCTTTTCACACCCGGCAACCTGCCTTACGAAAACCACCTCTCTCTCTCTCTCTCTCTCTCTCTCTCTCTCTCTCTCTCTCTCTCTCTCTCTCTCTCTCTCTCTCTCTCTCTCTCTCTCTCTCTCAAACATACACACACACACACACACACTAAAGTGATTTCCTATCACTGAAACTGTCGCAACAAACCATACAGCAGTTTCCTCCTCCGGGTGGATTTTTGACATGGACCCTCCGCTTTGATACATATGCTAAGGGAGGCAGCACACTTTACCCCACCACCTCGAGTGCCCGTCAACAGCCCTACTCAGTCAGCTACCTCGCTCATCCACCCAGCGTAATCAGTGAGCCACCCAGCAACAAATCAATCACCGTTCCATCCGCCAAGTCCGCCCCCGGCCCCGTGCCGTCACCAGTTTGCTGAGACAGATGTCATCCTGCAGCTGCCAATTACCACTACAGTCACTACTGTATTCGCCCAAAAAGAATGCCTGGTCATTATCACTGTATTTGGAGTGACAGGTGGACCATGTACAGCCATAATGACCGGGCGTTCTATTCGGGTGAAGATGGATGGTAGTTAGGTAGTGAATGTCATAGGCAAGAACAGGATAGAGTTCTCCTTCTTCCGATTCAATACTGCAAAGCTTGCTTCAGCAAGCGCTCTCGACCATACCAGCAATCCTGGCAATCGCATGCACACCCAATCACGGAGTCCATCCTCCATACACACTAAGAGAGCTGTCAACATCCTTAAAAAAAGCTAAGCTAGGTCAGCATGTGACGACGATACCATCACCGTCGCTCTAAGAATTCAACAAAGACAAAGGACAATTGTGTATAGTAACCATCTACATTGACTTCCAATCAGGTCACGATTTCACCAGAGGGAATATCCTCAACCGTGGAAGAGGAGAAGAGACCTTTCAGAAATGACTCCATGTTTTTATTATTCCCGAGGGAACACCTTCCCTTGCAGTCGCTGCCTGGATGCATTTCCCTAAACTTCTTATGTGCCGAAGGGTGGAATTGCTGACCCTCGGCAAGAACCAGGAGCCGCAACATAAATTGCGGCTTCCTCTACATAGACATGATCTGCGTACGATAGCTGGTGGCCACCACTTCAACTTCTGAGGCCACCCTAGACAACTACTCCTGGCCACAGGAGAACTGACTGCCCNACAACTACTCCTGGCCACAGGAGAACTGACTGCCCCTTGGCATCCTTGTTTATAGCTCCCTACTTAGACATGATCTGCGTACGATAGCTGGTGGCGGTTTAAGCACCTAAGGATCTGCAACCATCATCATTTATGAACGGCTTTGCCATGAACACATTACATTACATTACAATTGTCGTCTCCTTTCACCCCGCTCGCTGTATAAGGGATTTAGATTTTCACAAAAAGATGCGCAACGCATGTCAGTTTGACACATTATCTCCCGTGAAGTGAAGGCCTAACTCATCAACACACACACACGCTATTCGTACAGACAGTAGTGCCCTCCTGCCCTGAGGTGCGACTCGACAATACCATCACAAACAATACCCCAAGAGCTCACCTTACCTGTTCATCATCCCTGTTCCGCTCACCTGCAACCATTCTGATCGTCAAGCTCCACGATGCTCGACAGCCTGCTCTACTTGGAGCGTCATATGCCTGGCCCACCATTCTTTCGCTTTCCGTCTCAGAAAAAGCAGAAAAGGCGGGCAAGTTTGCTGGTCCCTCCTTGCCTGCTTCTCGTAATCCTGCAGTCGTTACCCTCTCGTCGCCTTCTTCTGTCCTTCCTCCCGCCTCGCCTGCCACTGTTGTCGTCACTAAGGTTGCCAGTCTCGTCATCGGCATCTCTTTGGCCTTGCGCCAAGGGCGCTGATCGTGGCAGGACCAATCCACCAATCTCTTGGGAGAACTGGATTGGTGGAGAGGCGCATCCTCCCCCATCAACAATTGCAGCGGGGAAGAGATTCAGTGCCCCTCCCAAGGCACACCCGCTTCTCCCTCCTCCATTACCACATGATGATGTGCCCACACCAAGCCGCAGCTGAGATCCCAGACTATGGCTTCGGGCAAGCGACAGAGCAGCAGCCCATTCCAGGTTCTTTCTGTTCATCTCCTCGCTCGGCGTTCTCTCCGCGATCCCCATTGCTTCCTCTTCCTCCTCGCGCACAGGAGTCAGAGCATGCAAACTGTCAAATGACCTTCCACCTCCTGATCTCATTCTGTCCCTGGATGGCTCCACGGCCATTTGGTGACCATCGGACGTGACCGACGAGCTCCCAGATGAGCTCCCCGATTCTGCTCGACCAAGACGTGAGGATGCACTACCACTCCTAACCGAGCAGGCAGACGGCTCAAACACCTTCACATCTTGTGCTGCTACGAGGCCCTTCCTGTTTACCCCCACATTCTGATTTAGCGACTGCATCGTTCGACTTGCACCATTACCCCGTAAACAATAACGTTCTGCTCCCACCTGTTCTATCTGCTCCCTAGGAGGGAGATTTTTGCCTTCGCATCGGGGTCGAAACAGGCAGCTGGCTTTGGAGACAGCTCCTGGTTTCGAGGTCGACGCAGCTTGTATTCGAGAGCCATCTTTATCATCCCCTTCACCCAGCGCCTCCGGAACCTCTGCAACACTTTCCTCCGACACAGCGGCGGCACCAACTCGGCTGTCAACAGCATCTCTGAAATCCCCCTCAAAAGAGTCCTGAGGCGTTATCGCCTCTTCGCGAGGACAGGTCAGCTGCTCCTTGGGAGCAGACGCAGCACCGCCACCTATCTCCAACGGAACGACTTCGCCCATGTCATCATTCTGCACTGAATCTGATGGCTCGTCAACCTCATCACAAATTGCTCTGAACCTGATAGATGGGGATGGTGGCTGTGACGAAGTTGCTTGTCTATTGAAACATTCAATGACGGAGTCGGTGAGCCCCGCTCTCTTGCCTTCCCCAGTGTCACCACTAAAGCCCATGTCGACCACAGAGGATGATAAACGTGTGTCGTCCTCTTCACCCCCTGAAGTTCTCCCCGCCTCACCTCTCTCCCTCTGCTCTGCGTTCACCTCGCTGGTCCTCTCCTCCTGAACGAATCTGTATCTTCTGGGCTGAGGAGCAACCCCCGTCGCTGCGACACCAGCTCCTTCTTCTGACCGAGTTCTCATACCACGCAACGCGTAGATGTTTGTCCGCAAATTTCTCACCCTACTGCTGCGCACACTCTTCGCACCACTGTTGTCCGCGTTGAGTGCAGCCCTTGCTGCGGCAGATGATGGGGGAGGAGACAGCAACAACGTCCTCCCTGAGCTATCCATATCTTGCAGTTCTTCGTCCTCATCAATTGTTACTCCTTTTGGGAAGTAGGGGCACTTCGATCCACAAGATGTTATGGCCACAGCAAGCTGGTACTGTTCATCACCATCTGCCACCAAGCAACCTGATCTACCGACCTCACAATCGCCCTCCCCTTCTTCCTCAATGCCTGATTGACCCAGGTTTCCCTCATCTCCAATATCACCCTCCAATGCTCCCCGAACAGAGTCAAAAGATGTACTAGAAGTATAGGGTTTCAATCTAAACACAGCCCCCGACTGAGTTGTTGTTGACCTTGAGGATGACGTGCATCGTTGGAAATCATTGTTATCCCGCCGAGGAGCAGCACTTTCATAGGCACGAGTGACGGGGATATCACTGGATGATTTCTTACATGAGAAACTGGCAGCGTCCTCAGTGGGACCATCTCTTTCTTGATACGCCCAAGGGATAGAGGAGTCGGATGTTCCGCTGGTGACATCATCTACTCTGTATACCTTCTTTGGCGGAAGATGTTTTTTTATGGACAGCATTCCTGTCGGCCCCTCGAGGGTGGATTGTGATCTTCTGTGTCCTGTGGGAGCCTCTTCTTCATTAACCCAAGAGTTGGAGCAAGGGTCCCCGTTAGACTGGTCACCTGCGATGGCCTTCTGCATCGACGGGAAAATCCTGCTATATTGTATGTCGGCAGACTCCTCGAGCATCGACTGCGATCGTGCATGCCTGCGCCTCATGCTGATACTGGAAGCCACTGGCATGCTATACTTCTTTTCGATAGCTTGCCTGCTCTCTGCTCCCTCAGAAAACGACGCAGAGCTATCGAATTCCCGATCATCCTTTCTATCGACATCTCTAACGCGGTCCAACACAGACGTACCCTTCTGGTTGCGTGCCGTGTTTGCCCTCGAGCTGTCAGTCGCGGAAGACATACCACCACAGAAATGTCGTTGGCGTTGCTTCTCCGACCTCAGAATATCCGTCATTGAACTGTAACCACCCACACTTCTGTTTGTGGGCTCTGGAGAAGGACGGATAGTCTCGTTCACGGCCACAGCGGATTCTTCCCAATGAACAGCAGCATCATTGCTTCCCTCCAACGCACTGGACAAGTCTTCCACATCGTCCATCCTCTGATGGCTGACACCATCGGCTTCTCTCCGAGCAGCACCCTGGGGATCCTGCATCACTCGAAGGACATCCTCATCCTGCACTTCTGCACCCTGAAAATTGCTACCACCAGAACCTTGTGTTCCAGAATCAGGCCGGGAAGCATCGGTCTGCCAATCCCTGGACGACGACAAGAGGTTGGCCCCCAGGGCAGCCCACTTTCCCCGGG
The DNA here is from genome assembly GCA_003427395.1 of Chara braunii. Taxonomy (NCBI): domain Eukaryota; kingdom Viridiplantae; phylum Streptophyta; class Charophyceae; order Charales; family Characeae; genus Chara; species Chara braunii. The sequence goes on along the minus strand of BFEA01000072.1, from coordinate 1,831,016 downwards.
GCGGCGACCTCATGGCGATGGCTTCTGGAGGGATGGCCACAATGTTCTCGCCATTTGAAGTCCTCAGAAGACCGACAGAGGACATGGCGCGAGGCATCCATGGAGATCCAGCACTGGCAACCCCACTGGAAGCTGTCTTCTGCGCTCCCACAGAGCTCCAACTTCGAGTATGATGATGGCGGTGATGCAGAATAGATGGCAAAGTGGCAGAGATGCCGTTTACAAGTCCACGACTTCCTCTTGCCGAGCCCCGATCGGAGTCACAGGATGATAAGGACGCAGCAGCACGTTGGGGTTGCAAATCATCTGACTCCGCTTCATGCACAGGGGATGGGAACCGTATTGTAGACACTTGATCCAAGACTCCACCAATGAGGCTCAAGCTTCTGGCATGTCCTAACCTGCGGCCAGATGACATTTTTTCCTTCATCGAGCAGTACGTGGGTGCAGCAGATGACACCAGTGCTGCTGGTAGTGCTGCCATTGGAAGCAGTACATCACCCGCCGGAGGGCCAGGCAGAGCCGGCGTCTCAGCACTGCCTTGCTTGGAGGCCAAGGACACCTCGGACTGTTCAACACCTGCAATAGTACCGGTGGCGGCAATAGAAGGACTAGTGGCAGTGGCAGCTGCGGCATCCGTTGCAGCAGTAGCAGTTGTAGCTTCAATAGATGCAGCAAGTTTGGCATCCCTAGCAAGCTCCTCCCTCACTGCAGTCTTAGCCTCAGCAGCAGCAGCAGACGCTTCTGCCTTCGGCTCAACGTCGCCCTCCCCGTGACTGTTAACAACAGACTGATGCTGCCTGGCTACTGAGCTGTCAATCTGCTCCGAGGGCAACTCCGGAAGTCGTCGAGTCTGTCTTGATAAGCTTATCACAGACCGTGACATGGAGGACTGCCCTAGTGAGCTTTCCTCTTCATTCTTCTTGGCGGCATCAGGCATTATCTTGTCACCAGCCTCAATTGCCCCCTCCTCCTGACGACTCCGCTTCTCTGCCTGAAGGTCCGACGAGGGAGGTGGGTGGTCCTCAGACAATTCCGATCTAAGTGAAACTAGCCGGACAGGAGCCATTGCCCCCTTAACATCTCCATTTTCACCCTTCTTAGACTGTGAATCACGAGATGCGGCCACTTTGGCACTGAGGCCAACATTAGTTCTGGTTGCACCGCGTGTGCAGCTGACATGGGTACTGATATCAGCCTTTAAACTTGGCTTTCCTGCAGAAATAGTGACAGCTGCACTGCCTTGCCTGGCTGGAAACTCTTTCGCTGTTATGCTTAATTTACCGTTACGCTTTTCATCCACAACGACAATCAACCCTGGACCGCTCTTCATGGCTGCACGAATGTCTGCTAAAGAGCTTTCGTCATCAGTCCCAGACCGTAGATCGACAGACCTAATAGACGGGGAAGGCGCAGCATCATTCGCATTGCTGCTGCTGTTGTCGCTGCTTACGCCACTCATGCTGTCAGCAGAATGTGATGTGTTGTCTTCGTCTTGTCCCGTGTTCCTGCATTCACGACTCTGCCTTGTCATCCCACATTCAGTCCCTTCGCTGCTGGTTTCCTGGTCTGACGAAGATGACGAAGATGATGATGACCGCGATGAAGATAACGATGATTCACGCCGACACATCTCCTCCTCAGGACCGATTTCGGTATCTTCTTTGTCCTCCTTCCTCTGGTTGCCTTCTTTCTTGCTGGTTCCAAAGACACTATGAATGGATTGACGAAGTTCAGTCAGACTCACTCTGACAGAATCATCTCTATCATTCTCTCTGACAGACTTGCCACCTGCTTTTCTCCCAATCCTCGCATCTCTCTCACCATATGCACCCTTACCTGTTGCCACTTCGGCTCCCAGAGCAGCGGGACCACCGTTGCGCCCGGTGTCACGATCATGAATCCTCATTGAATTGCCAATAGAATCGCAGGATGAGGCACAGCCAAGAAGCCTGTCTTGTTGTTGCTTCTTCCTATACCGAGCATCCATATCTGACGCATCATCATGTCCTCCCTGCGCCTGCATCAAGGAGCTAGCTGTCTCACGTCCTGAACATTTCCTGTCTGGCCCCACAATTTCCGCCACTGCAGCAGATGATGTACCCTCTGATTGTCGTGAGGCAGACAGCCTCTCGTTGCCACCCCTGACTCTTCTAGATTCAACGCCATTTGTTTTCCCCGTCTTCCTAGACAAGCGAAGGTTAGAAGCCTTTGCCTCCCTCTTCTGACTGTAGCGCTCCCGGCATGCCTGCAGCGCATCAAAAATCTTTTCCGCTGGCTGCCAACATCAGCAGTGCCAACCAACCCATCAAAGCAACCCAGCACATCAGTACCTTCTGTACCTTTTACAATGGGACAGCCATGTTTTTTCATTATGTTTGACATGCAACGCTTCTAAGCCCATTCTTGCAACAGTCAGGCAGGCCTCTACACCTAATCTGTTCGATATCAACCAATGACATGCAATGCTTCTAAGCCCATTCTTGCAAGAGTCATTCTAAGCCCATTCTTGCAAGAGTCAGGCCATGTGTACTCGGTGCGCACGCACAAGTGCCTTTGTGTGTGTATAAGCATGTGCTTCTGTTTTTGCTTGAGTGTGCTGTCTGTCTGTCACGTCATGTGTCGTAAACTGTCACCACAACGATCTCTTTTCCACACATATGAGTAGATCGGAAGCTGAAACAGCTTTACCTCTATAGCAAACTACATGAAGCACTGTAAAACCATTACATTGCCTTTTCCTTTTGCAGTCCTTTTCTTTTCTTTTCTTGTTTATATAAAAGGGCGATAGCCTTAAGATATGATCTCATTGAACTGACCCGCCCTAGGTAATTCAGAATTGTGGAGTTCGAACTCAGGAGGTCTGTATTTCAACAGTTCAATACAATTTTCACTGGTTCGGAGCAAGCACTCAAAAACCAAGTACGAATAAGTAATTTTCATCAAGTTCATTAAAGATTTGTCGTATCTAGAGTCTTTCTGCTGTGCTCTTTGTTGGTTCCGTTGATTTCAGGTTGCGGAAACTACTTCAAGCTCTTTGTTGGTTCCGTTGATTTCAGGTTGGGGCTACGCAAGTTGGTAGTGCAGTCCTTTCTTCGCTTTCCTTACTTCAGCTTTTTTCCCTCTTTTATGTCTTCTTGGAGCTCCTCTTTCACTGTGTAGCCCGTTGAGTCGAGGCTGTACCATAGTAGGTCAGATTCGTAATTTTGTTTGGCTGAGGGCTAACCGAGAGACCCGCCTGTAAGGAAATTCAAGAGGGACACATCTGTAAATTCGGGAAAATATAGGCCCGTACTAACTAAAATTTCCTACAGCTACCCTAACTGCGAATAGCAGGCCCGGACTACCTCTAGGACAGACAGGCCCTATGGGCCTAAGCTGATAGACGGTCCTATAGCCTATCGGTTCATGGCTTTTGGCAGGCCCAAGAGGCCGAAACTGAAACGATACCGGTCCGTCCTACCAGTCCGGTCTAGGTCGTGTCTAGGCTAGATTAGAGTATAGATAGATTGTAGACATCGGTTCAGGGCTTTTGGCAGTTGGTACTGAGTATGTCGCTGCTGTGCAACGCGTGAACTGGGAGGTGGTGACAGCTTCAGCGTTGGAGAAGACGGCCATAGCTGGACCTGCGGAGTGTTAGCCATAGCTGGGACTGACACTATTCCGACAGCACGCTGGGGCTGATCAGAGGTCTGAGCTATCTGAAGTCTGCTGGAGGCGAGAGAAGTTGGTGCCCTACTGGACCCTCCTCAGGAGTAGGGTTACAGGGTGTGTGGCGCTGCAGCCATAGCTGCAGCTTCTTCCACAGAGATCATCTTGTCAGGACAGGTGGAGCTGCTGCAGACTTCCACCCGCGAAGTCATTCGGCACTTCATCATCATCAGACACTGTGGTGCTGGCCTTCTTCTCTCTTCCTCTGAGAGGCGCTTGGCCTCAGAGGCCTGTTTCAGGGTGGCGCTGTCCTTAGGAGGCAGTATCTGGGTGGCGCTTGATGTTTCAAGGACTCAGGGGTAGATCTAGCGGTTACTCAGGGTTGGGGAGTGAAGTGCTGCTCATTTCTGAGCAGCGTACCATGGTTCTGGGGTTATTCTGACAGTTCGAGACTCCTATCTACTAGCAAAGCCTTGTATACACAGTGTTTATTAAATATACCGTTCGCCATAAGGTGAAGGATTTATATACAGTGTGTATACTGGGTTTGATTTCTAGCGAGACTCCGATCGAGTTTAATAAACAGTGTGTATACTGGGTTTGGACTATCATTGTTTCATTGTTTCTTGGATGTGATCTACTCGGCTTCCCTTTATGACTGGTTGCGAGGATTGAGTGGAGGGAATTGCACTTTCAGTGTAGCCTGTCATATCGCATGGACAAGTCTTCCTCTGTGTTTATCTCTCCCTGTGCGGTGTGATACTCCTATCCTCTCCCCTTCCTTCTGTGTATGTATGGGCATATCTAGAAGTCTGTGTGAGTGAGTGTTGGTCTTCAGACAACAGACAACCAGGATCATAACAGCGTGGCTTGCAGAGAAAATCGAGTTGAGGAGCAGGCATTGCCTATGGTAAGTGGCCACCGCTACAGACCGGAGAGGGCCGGTTCGGCTGTGTACTGCGGAAAGCAACGCATCCAATTGTCGCAGTTGCGGTTGCTGCATCAAACGGCACAGCGTGGACAGATGTTACAGACTACACGGCTCCCACATGCTAGGAACACACACAGGCATGCCAACTGCAATCGTACAGGCATTGCCTTTCCAGCCCCTGTCTACAAATAGGATGTGACATGTCATTAGGCAGGGGTGAGGGGTGGTAAATGTACCTGTGCACCACATTCAATAGCTAGCTCAAAAAGCCGAACGACAACCTCATGTCGCTCCTCATTCTCTGCTGCACTTATCTGCGCAAGCCAATGAGCTGCACTCTGAAGCGTGCTGCTTCCCTGGAAGGTGGCACCACTCGCACAGACAAACAAACAAACAACATCCCCAAGTCATTTGACCATTTGTAATGCGTTTTCATCATAAGAAGGCAGAATTATGGTACCAGACTGACAGCAGATGAGCAACTAACATCTTTTGGTAAGAACAGGGCCATTAGGCCCTGGGTCGAATCTATTCAGGGGAGCAGCGGTCCGGTTCCTCTTCCACCGGCAAGTTAAGAGA
>BFEA01000072.1:1806709-1825781 GCA_003427395.1 Chara braunii | reverse complement strand
TCTCTCTCTCTCTCTCTCTCTCTCTCTCTCTCTCTCTCTCTCTCTCTCTCTCTCTCTCTCTCTCTCTCTCTCTCTCTCTCTCTCTCTCAATATCATTTTTCCCAACCTTGAAAGTGCTTTAACAGGGAAATTAGGAGAACGGAGGATTTTCTGCTTTGCCTCCTCACTTGTGGACTGGGTCTTTCTAGTCTATGTATATCCTAGCCTTGGGGAACATTCCACAAAGCAAGGATTCTACCAACGGTAGACTATTCGGGGGGAAGGGGGTTGAAGGACCATTCAGCGGGCTGAGCCGGGCTCTACTTACCAGTTGTTTTATTTCAAAGTCAGAGCTCTCAGCTCTGTAATTGGTTTTCTTCTAAAAAAGTTACCTACCTTCACCACTACCGTAGCTCTGCTCTTGGCTGCCCGTGTAACCATCGGATGGATACACATGTCACAAATGGCCCAACCAGTGCTGTTTTCCTCGGGTTCCATGGCCCTGAAACTTTCCACTTGCTTATTAGTCAGACTCGCAAGCAGCCCATTCATTTTCCCCATTCAGATTTTAAGAATTCTTATCGACTGCAAAGGGACACTTTTCAACAATGGTTCTCAGGTTTTGGTTCAAATTATGACCGCCCTTCAGCTCTTTCCTCACGCTTTGGTCACAGATGACCCAATTAGTGTTGTTTTCCTCTTGTTCCGCCATGATCCTGAGACTTTCCTCTTGCTTAATTAATTAATTAATCAGACTCTCGCAATCAGCCAAAATGCATTTTCCCCATTTGGCAGTCCTAAGAGGACTCAAGAATTCTTCACCGTTCTTTCCAATAATCGTTCTCAGGTGTTGGAGCTTTCGTCCCAGAGATGTCCTATTTGCCACACACCTTTTTACGCCTGATAGCCCCACACCTCGTCGCTCTTATTCAGCGACCAAGGATGGCCCTTTTCATCAACTATCCATTTGCTGCCACAGAAAGCGGGTCTCAGGATTTCGTCTTTACTTTTACTTTGTGGGGACCTTCGGACTTCCGGGCCGACCTTCCTTCAGCAAAGCATCAGAGGTTTGTTTTCCCGGAAGCCTCCCCTTCAATATCCCTCCTCTGCTTAGTATTATTGCCCCTCAGTCAGAATCTTTGGCGCTATGAGGTGGGCCAGTTGCAGATATAATTCCAAAAAAAGAATTAGAGATTTTCCCAGAAGCCTCTTCTTGAATCTTTCTCCTCTGCTTGCTGTTATTGTCCAACAGTCGGAATTTTCGCTCTAATGAGGTGGGCCAGAAGCAATTATAATTCCAAAAATTCGCTGCCATGTTCTGGGGGGATCCAAATGGCGCTCGTTTGGGATCCAAACGGCGCTCATTTTTCCTAATCTGCCCTGGGGCGTGCCGGGACCAAGGCAAATAGTTAAACACCATTGTCATTAGCTATCCGGTGGTTAGATGATGGGTCAATTATTTCACTAGGGCGAAAGCCGAAAGGGAGTCTTATGTACTGAAGGTTTTGACGAAGATTCTGTGAAACTTTTAGCTCATTATTTAGAAGTTGTTTGGATTGCGTTCGTTCTAACGAGCTTGAATCTGGGTCAAGGCAAATAGTTATGCATTCGTTCTAACGAGCTTGAATCTGGCTCACTCAGTCTGGAGTCTGGACCTAGGATTCTTAATAAGCCACCTCACCTCTTGCTATTGGCAATCACCATCCACTTCCAGGCTACTCTATGAAAAAAGCTCTCCTCGCCCGGGCAAGCAATACATTTTGCACTATTTACAGATCATTGCCAGAAGGATCCAGGCAGCTGCCAGCCTGCCACTGAATGGCAACCCTCCTATAAACTCACGTTGACCCCCAAGAACCTTAGGGGTTGGGAGTGGTTATTAAGGCATTGCAATCCGGGGGGAGTGTTCTTACGATATGACACAAACAGGGGAACAAGTTTTCAACGGCACACATTCATTGGAAAGCGAGTTCAAGAAATGCCAGCCAAACACTTAAGAGCATTCCGGAAGCACAGGGCAAACTGAAGGAAGCAGAAACGGCAGCAGCAAACAACAGACGCAGGAGGAGGAGGGAGAGGAGTACGAGGTGGTGGAGGGAGAGGAGGGAGAGGAGGGAGAGGAGTAAGAGGTGGTGGAGGTGGTGGAGGAGGGAGAGGAGGGAGAGGAGGGAGAGTAAGAGGTGGTGGAGGTGGTGGAGGAGGAGAGGGAGAGTAAGAGGTGGTGGAGGTGGTGAAGGTGGATGAGATGGACGAGGAACACAAGGTGGAGGGGAAAGCACGAGTAACCACATCGCCACCAGAAGAAAGAGGAGGAACAGAAATACCGTTTCTTCTCCATCTCTGCAATCTGCGGACTCTGCCTTGTGATTGCTGGACTCGCTCAGTGTGACGGTGGCTGGTCTTGTCTTCAACTGAGCAGACCGCTGCAAAGGCGAGCATTTCTGTGGGGAGTTGACAGACTTATGCGACGGAGAGTGGGCGCGTGGGGATGACCGACACCCATTCATGCCCGATGGATAAGCATTGCCTGCAGATGTCCGAGCTGCGACAGGAGGAGAGCCATAATGAGACGAGGTCGCTGTTGCTGAAATGGAGACACATGCGGACTTCTTCGGTCGAGGAGAGCGTGCAGATTGGTTACCCTTCGCAGAGCCCACAGACTTTGTCTGCTGCGATGAAGCACTACGCCGCAAACTGCAAAACATTCAATGCACGAAGTAAGTACACACAAGAAACATGTGTGAGAGAGCCCCAAATCAGCCCTCACAACCCCAGCACTGCGCTAAGTAAGTCTCTTGTCTTTTTCTGTTGGAAGTCAGTTGATAGTAACATAAGGTTGCCAAGTATTTTTTATTAGTTATTAATAAGAAATGATCCTAATCCAGAGCAAGTAAGATCCATACAAAAGAAAATCCTACTAGAGTTAAAACAACAAGTCCTGCAACTGTAGCTATTAGCCACAGAGGTATTCTTCCACTTGTTCCAACATTTGGACATATCAATCTCTTTTTTTTTTTTTTTTTTTTTTTTTGAAAAAACAGAACCTCGTGGTTCTGGCTCCTGCCATTCTGGGGAGCAACAGTCCGGTTCCTTTCCCCCGGCAAGACGGAAGTTTTACAAAGATTAAAAATACTTGATTTTTGAATTGTAAAAAAGGTAATTTTGTCTTTTTCTGTTGGAATTCAGTTGATACTAACGTAACGTAAGGTTGCCGTCTGCAGAGATGTGGACTCAAGGTCATCCGATGGACCTCAAGCAAGGCATTTGCAAGAGGGGCACAGGTCTGAGGATTACTCTTTAGATTGATTCAACCGAGGATGGGAATGGCAGAAGCTCCATTAATGACAATGGCCGAATTGATGCACACAGAATACAATCGTTTTGTGGACCATCAGCTAGATATGCATTCGTCATTCCCATGAAGCATAAACAATTGCATGATGATGTTCAGGATGAACACTCTACCGTCTTCACCCGAATAGAACGCCCGGTCATAATAGCTGCATTTGGTCCAACTGTCAGTCCAGATGCAGCGATAATGACCGGGCGTTCTATTCGGGTGAAGACGGTAGTAGTCGGCACAAGTCCATACGTGCATCAAACAGGGAAACGCGTGAAACGACCGAATCTCAGGCAGGCCAGAGTTTGATCAATTGTTGGTAGATTAATGAAAAAAAAAAAAAAAAGAATCCTTCTCGTCAGGGAGGCAATAATTGATGCTCTCATAGACTCAACTCAGTACTGCATGGCTTACCTTCGCAGAAGTAAAAGCAGGCTGATGCTCATCCTGAGACTAGAGATGAGCTGTGCCCATAAGGCCATTTTCAAGATTAAAAAAAAAAAAAAAAATTGCTACGTTGATGATCACATGAATGAAAAGAAAAGAGGATTGATGACTCCAAACCTGGCGTTCGTGTTCTGCCCGTTGAACTCCTGAAGAACCTTCACCGAAGTAGACGACAAGGCTTTAACTTTGGGTGACGAGTGGGCCTGCTGCGACTGATGGGCCCCCCTTTTGTTGCTCTGTGAGCTACCCCCGCCGCTATCAGCAGGCAACGCCAACGCTGTGTGCATATTCTCACAAGCGGAGCGCCTCACCGCTCTTGAGCCATCTGCAGAGGTTGCTCTCCTCATAACCGCGGAATTGCTACACTGAAGCTTGTACTCCGCGACGGAAACCTCTGAAACAAAAACATAGAACGACAAGGAAGAGGGCAACAAGGAGATCGCACATTGGTAAGTAAAACCTCAAAGAAAGCGGAGATGGCTGACCAAACAAGATTAATTAAACAGAAGAGGGGGAAATCTGCGGTGACAACCCCCACCGCCTACCTGAAGGGCAGCCTTTGCATCACCAGAGATGTCAATGCAGGAATTGCACACAGCTCTTAAGGGAGGGCCCTACCCTCCTTGATTGATTGTTATAGCGTGTTATTAAGCCCACCAGTACTTGGCCCAGCTATCGGCCGCGGAAAAAACAATAGAGTACAAACGTTTCGAGTCGGATGAATTTGGGCGCTCCTGTAGTGGCCCGTACGTTTCCTAAAACCGTGGATTGTTAACGGCCACGATTTAAGGAAGTACTGGTGGTTTAACAAGATAGATTGACGGGGGAAACATAAGAGGGCACGCACGGCATACTCAATGGCTGTAACGTGAATGGAATCAGAAGAGAGCTCGAGGGATGCAAAGGCCATAGGACTTGCTGCAAAATGAACTTGCGTCAGACAGGCCGAGGAAAGTCCTAATAGACCAGACAGAGGGAACCAACCAACAACTGAGCCTACGCATCCACGAGCCATTTTATATATTGTCACAAGAATATCAGAGCGCAAAAGCGAAAAAGAGAACAAAGAAAGAAAGAAAAATAAGAAAGAAAAAATGAATTCATTTTTTTCAATTTTTTATTTTTTTATTTTTTATTTTTAAAGGCTAATTCTTTAAGCCTAACCAATTCAATTACCTGTCAAATCTGGACAGGAAGGCCTTTCATGCCTTTTTTATTGTCATTATAGTATTACGGGGATCCCCGTAGCAGCCACATCCGTGCTCACGCCTCCAACGAGGGAACATGCTGGAGCTGCACCCACCAGCAGGTGCAATACCTGCTACAGCAGGTGGGCGATACCGGCCAGGGGTCAGCCAGTAGCATCAGGACCGAGCTTCTTCGATGGGCCTGTAACTGTGCCTCCCCTCCGGTCCCCTCCCCCTATGAACATCAGCAGTCTCTACTCAATGCCACTCGGGGGGACCAACGGCATATCTCTGACACAATGTGCAAAATTTAGAGGGAGCAGGCAACTCCCTGCGACACAATGTGCAAAATTTAATATACAAAAGCACAAATAAATGCATGTAGGCGAGCACACTCATAGCAACACTCATAGCCCGCCCTCTCCCCCCCCCCCCCCCAAACCAAAAAAAAAAAAAAAAAAAAAAGCAATAGAACATAAAACAGTACCGTACCAGATCGATCAGCCTGAAATCGCAACCACGTGCTACACTAGGTTATAAGCTAGCGACAAGAGCGATCACATTCGTCTATATACGTGTAATACCACAGAAGACAAGAATAGACACGCATACACTGAGATGATGGATGCCTAACCGCGGAGGGAAGACGACGTCGAGCACAACAATTTGTTAAAATGGGGTGCAAAGGATGTAAAAGCAAGTAGGAAGGAATTACCCTTCCGTCTCGGCTCGACGCGAGATAGCCCCGAGCTGTTTGAAGAGTGAGTTCCTGCAGGAGGAGCCATCGTTCACGAACGAAAGGCACGTGTCGTGCCAGTTGTCGTCCGGCTATCTAGCAACAAGCCACTCGATCACCAACCAGTCAGCAAGCTCTCTGCTCATGAACCTTCTTTTTCTCGCCTTCTCGCTGCTTAACGTCAGTTTCGCGTCTGCTGCCAGAAGAAAAAAAAGAGAAATCGCTCGCCTATTGATCGACAGACTACGCGACCAGCACCCCTTTTCCCTGCTTCGTGGTAGTGCACCTCGATTACCGGCCGCCGATGACCAACACGTACATCCAGCCGTGATGGCAATCACAGGAACGATTGATTACACTGCCCCTCGAGTGTTGAGACGGTTCACAGACCCCTTTGCCCGATTGCATGACACGTTCACTGATCCGCAGCAGCCTGATCAACACCTCCGTCCTCTCCTGCAGCCTCTCCGATTCATTTTCCAAGCCGTAATCAAGAAAGCAAAACTCCCCTCGTCGTCGTGCCTTTCACTTCCCTCCATCAGTTGATGGCAGAGCTGCCGACGTGCTCACCCTCTCTACACACACACCGCCACATCCAATCGCATCCGATCCAGCACAGTAATCCACCATTTGTCATTCCCCGACTGCAAACCGTCCAACCGTGCTCCACACTCACACAGCCAATTTACATGCAAATCAGTCATGACATCAGACATCTAAGCCATTCTTCAGCGCCCTTTACGGACCCGAAACCACCACCACACAGCACAACCATTTTCAAACAACCCGGTCATCAATCAATCAATCAATCTGCATGAGGCAATCAACGACGGAATGTTCGCTAAGTAGATTCATTCGTTCAACACCGCCACACACCGTCTTCCCCCGAACACAACGCACCCTCATTTTGACTGTATCGGGCCGGAAACATGCCTTGCATACGTTCATTTTCAGGGTGCGTTAGTTATGCTCGGGAGAAGACGGCAGTCGTATCTCATATGTATCTGACCGCATGCACGGCCATGCCTGCATGTATCTGGCCACAATTCCGTCCAAAAATACGTAAATAAGTCGTAGTGTGAGTATGCCCTGAGTTCTGCTCTTTTTTCCGACTTCAACCTTTTTTTTTGTATATGTTTCGTTACATTCCAATCTCTTTTTGTATATGGGACGCTGGACCCGTTTTCCAGCAGGTGCTGCTCCCCACCAATAGATGGAGCCTCTCCCCAGGTGCTAGTGGTGTCTGCTCTTATCAGCACCACTAACATTGGCGGGGGKGTTTTAAAAATAAAAATAAAAATAAAAAAAAACTCTTTGCGAGATCCCACTACCGATGTATGTGGATTAGAGTTTAAGGTGTGCGACTGTCAGGCATCGTGGATTTGGCAGGAAAACGGTAGCCTGGTTTCGTGAATTAAGCCCGGGAAAAGGATGTTTTTTTTTTCGCTCGCCCATTGGTAGGTAGGTTTTTCTTTCGTTTTCGCTGTGGGGGTCCTGTGGCGGTCCCCACAGCAAAAACGAATGGCTTCATCGCTGGAAATTGATTGTGGTTTGGAAGGTGTTCGGGGAGGGTTCGATCCCCTCACCTACAGCAAATGGTGTATGGAGAGTTACTCTTTCCCTCCTCTGCCAAAGAGAATTTCTGTCAGAACAACCGAACAGCGTGCACTGCGGCCTATTTCAAGTAAGCCTCAGACTATTGTCAATGAATATGGTCCGTATGCCCAGTCACATGCAGTCGTCTTGACTGCCACAGTCATGGTCAGTGAATCATACCCTGACATCTGACACCCCGCCTGCAGCAGACACCATCTGTGAGAAGAGCACTTTCTTTTCTGTTTTTTTAGCAGTTTTTTCTTCATTTGTTTGGTCATGAAATGTTTTTTTGCGTTTATTTTCCCTATCTCACGCTGCCACCCACCTGTCCCCCACCCGTCCCACACCAGTCACACTAATCCACATACATGGCTAGTAGGATCTCGCTCCTGGGTTAGGTGACCCATTCGGATTCAGCTTTTTTTTTCCCCTTCTCTTTTTTTCGGCCATTGTCACCATTTACTTCATTTTTATTGTTTTTGACAAATGCTCCAATCTATTGGTGGGGAGCAGCACGTATGCTTTTTTTTTTTTTTTTAGCAGCACGTATGCTGTTGACCCTCCTTAGAGAGATTTCGAACGTCCAGTGACACAGTTCCAAGTGGCAATCGTGCAAAATTACAAACGCAATGAGTGGCGCTCTTTCTCATTCAGACGGACAGCAAGTGAGAGAGCTCTCAGCATGCCGCGCCGGCGATAGGAGTCTGTTTCCGGTCAGGTCAATCTTTTTTTTTTTCGCTTTTGCTCTATTTTTGTTCAGGTTGATCGTCAAAAACAAGGGCATAACATCCTTCGAGACATCTATTACATTGGAAGGATAACAGAGAATACTAGCATGGCCCCTGCATATGGATGACACGCATAAATCGAGAAATGGTACACAAAAAAAAAGGGCATAACATCCTTCGAGACATCTATTACATTGAAAGGATAGCAGAGAATACTAGCATGGTCCCTGCGCAAGGATGACACGTATAAATCGAGAAATGGTTCAAAAAAAAAAAAAAAAAAAGGGGGCATAACATCCTTCGAGACATCTATTACATTGGAAGGATAACAGAGAATACTAGCATAGTCCCTGCACAAGCATACAGAGAGAGAATCGCATTGGGCCGAAGGGAACAAAAGAAAGGAAAGCAGTCTCAACATAGAAAATATCGGATTGGGGGGGGGGGCGGTTAATCATCCATTAGTGGTCCTCAATATATCTGGCATCCACGGCCGCCACATCTAGAGCCCCAGTGTGAGTATACCGTTATTGATCAACAAGGACGTCAACATCTGCACCAACGGCAGGGCAAGTCGAGGCTTCTACAAAGACGGGGAGAGAGAGAGAGAGAGAATGAGTTTGCTGTGTGTTGTCCCGCCGCGGGCCATGTCCGACGAAGGAATGTAATCGGTACATCCGCCGACGATGGATAGGCCCCAGTGTGACTATACCGTTATGCTTCATCAACAAGAACGTCAACATCCACACCAATGGCAGGGCTATAAGTCGAGCCTTCGGAGAAAGACGGAGAGAGAGAGAGAGAGAGAGAGAGAGAATGCGTTTGCTGTGATGTTGTTGTTAAGTCCCGCGGGTCATGTTCGAGTGAGGAATGTAATCCGTACGACCGTCGACGATGGCGAAGTTCTCCAGAAAGACGAAAGAGCAGAGAGGGCATTCAAGAGGATAAATCGTGTCAATCGCGCTACCGTCTCATCTCTCCTGCTACTCGGTTCCAGGGCTCCATGCACATTGAGTGGTCATCACAAGTCACAGGATGATCGTTTTCACTAGGAGAGGGAACCGCCCACCATCTCCACCTCCCCTACAGTTCGGGCGCGACTATCGTTTGTCGATCTACCCTTACCCATCAATGCAATCTTGTCTCGGATACCAGGCTTTCTCTCACAGCCCTTCAGCCCTCCCTGCTTTTCCTTCCCTCCCCTCCCTCCTCTGTCACTTCCCTGCGTCTTTTTTCACTTTCCCTTTTCCGGAATAAAACACAATTCAAGGGTCGAACAATACTCTCCGGCAGCAATACTCACATGTCAAGCGTCTCCAACTAGCGGCTTCGTCTCCCCGTTCCCTTCTGTCTACTCTCCCATCACGCTCTCTACGCCGAATTTACCCTCCCTCCCCTACGGCCGCAGGAAAAGTTACATCCGCGGCAAAAAGGGGAAAAAAAACATTAAAAAAAAAAAGAAAAAAGAAAAAAAAAAAACCATCGAGCAGCGCTGAGGCCATTACCCTCCCTTACGGCCGCAGGAAAAGTTCCATCCGCGGCAAAAAGGCAAAAAAAAAAACCGTCGAGCAGCGCTGAGGCCAGTCTCGCCGTTGAAGTACTCAGTACAGCTAACCGATTGCTAACCAGACCACAAAAGTAGTAAACCAGACGGAGAACATACACGGCATAGTTAACAAAACACCGTGTCCAGCTAACCAAACGTACAGAGCAAACCAAACACCTGCTGAGTACGGCCAACGGACGTATCCGGACAGCTAACAAACCTAAATACACTCTTCTGTCGTCACCCGAATACAACGTACGGTTATCATAGCTGTATTTGGGGCAACTTTTTCAGTCTAGATACAGCAATAATGACCGTACGTTGTCTTCCGGTGAAGACGGTAGTAGAACCCCACAAGAGCTATAAGCGGGGATGCATGGCGAGGAGAGAACGGTGGCGATCCCTCTGATCGATCCAAATATTCACGTGGACGATGACGTGCACCCTCCTCCCTCTGATCGATCCGAATATTCACGTGAACGATGACGTGCACCCTTCTTCCCCTTTGCTGTGTCATCCGCGTTGTGCTGCCCGCGGTACTTGCAGCAGCAGCCGACAGCAGAAGAACCTGAGATCGAGTCCAGGCAGAGCGTCCATTCATGCACACGAGTTTCATCGGATACGTTTCACACCCTTGGTGATTACTCGACTCCTCCCTCCCTCCTCAGACTGAAGTTTCCCAGTTCTGATTCAAACTGTTTGCTCTCCACAACAACTTACAGACCGAGACAAGAACCCTCGCTGACAGACCAACCATATTGGACACCTCGTTGTCACCTAACTCACGCGGGGCTCACTCAAACGGCCGTCAATCAATGGAAGCCTGGCTGGCAAACTCAACAACAGTCTCGTTAGATTTACTGTAATACGGTAAAATCTCGTTGTTAGTGACCGCAATAGAAGATAAAAGTTCGGACGTGCACTCGATTAACCGTGTTTCGCAATGTAAGCCACGAACTCGGGGTCGTCCTGTCAGGATAGATACAGATATGATGACCACGCCATCACAATGACGAAGACGATGATGGTCCTCCTTATCGCGCGACTGCTTTCAACTCAAAGTTCAATTGATGATGACAGACAGGTTTGCCTGTGGCACTCAAACGCGGCGACGGACGAATATGCTTGATTGCCCACTTTTTCGTGGAAATCACCTAGACGATCGACGAATATGCTTGATTGCCGACTTTTTCGTGCAAATCATCTAGATGATCGATTGATCCTGAGCCGCACACTCCTCATCCACTGCCCATCCTGAAGAAACACAGCTCCATCCTCCTTGCATAGCGCGACTCAGTTGTCGATCACTCCGAGGTGGAACTGCCTGATTGATGACTTCATCACTTTAGATTAGTTGGTTAGTTGATTGGTGTACTGGTTTATTGATTGATTGATTGATTGATTGATTAGTGCCTGGTAAATTGATTGATTGATTGACATGTTGATTGATTGGCTGATTGATTAGTTAATTAATTAAGCTCTATGATGGCAGCTTGATCTCACTTTGTACATTTTCGAAGGCGTGAATGATAACGCGCCCTCGTTCACAGTAAATAAACCGCCACGTGCTAGACCAGCTTTGGATGAAGTATTCGACGGTCCCAATGTGTGGTAAACCCCTCCATCGTTCACATGGATTTGGCGTAGCCCTACGGGATCCGCTATACGTCGGTACTTTCCATGAAGCCAGCCGTTAGTGAAGACATACTTTAAAAGACCAAGTACTGCGAAACGTGATGGACTAACGGTATCAAACGGTCAACGGGCCTATCTCCGTTGATAAGAAGGCAAGTTGCATTCAGGAGGTTGTCGGTTCAATTGCCATGGCCTCACGTAAGCGCCGCCTGGGCATGCTTGGTCCCCTACCCATCTAGAGATCTAGAGATAGCCGGATGGCTCAGCCGGATGGGCTCCTAGCCCCCCATTAGAAAGACCCTGGGCAACGCAGTTTTTTGCGTACTATTCAACGACGATATTGACTACGACGCACCGCTAATGTAGGCTATGTAGACTAGGGGGGGTTGGGGGGAGGGGGTGAAGGGGACGTGCAGCGACGCACCACAGTGCTTGGCACTAGCACTGCCGGTATCACCTCCCGACGACGTCTCTGCCCATTCCCACATCACCCTGGTACAGCTTCGCTCTCGCGCCACCACTGCGATGCGAACCTACCCCATGGGTCGTGGAGAGGTAGTAGCGGTTAGGGGGTGTTCCCTGGGAATGTACGTACAGTACGGAGATGAAGAGAGGAGAAATCAAAAAGTGATGACGGAGTCAAGTTTATTAAAAAAAAAAAAAAAAAAAAGCATTTCAATAGGGAAAGACAGGAAAGGGGGTTAGAGAAGTAGTTAACAGGAGAGGCAGACAAAAGGGAGAAAGGCGAAAGAGAGAAGTTTGGGACGGCTACAGATATTACTAGTAACACTGTCACTGTCTATCGTAAGCACCTTGTAGTCATCTGTGTTCAGAAACTCTAACGACAAAACAACACGCAGGAGGACGACGACGAGGACAGACATGCTACTGCCTTCTACGGCCTCAGTGCCGGTCTTTCCCTGCTCTTCCAGCCATGTTCTCGAATTCTCTTCGATTTTTAGTATTAGCCTCGTCTTACGTAGATTCAAGAACCTGAAGTTCACCTTCTCCCAACGTTTCATTCGCATGACAATAGGCCTGCTTTTTCGTCTATACCTGCATCTACCCCCTCTATCTCTTCGCCTGTCTATCTACCTGAGTCCCACCACTCCCAACGTTTTCATTCGGATGACAATAGGCCTGCTTTTTTGTCTATACCTGCATCTACCCCCTCTATCTCTTCGCCTGTCTATCTACCTGAGTCCCCGGCTTATATATTCCCCTTCTTCGGCGATGTGCGGTCGTTTCATTTGTCCTTAAGAGCTGCACATCTCCTGCTTTCTTGGTTTGCCTCGATCGCTTCTCTCTCGCGCCCATTCCCTCACTCCAACCTCACCATCAGCTGGACAACAAACGACTAACAGGTCTGTTCCGTTGTCGCTATTCTGCGATATCGCCCCCTCCCTCCCATCATGATTATCAATGTGCACAGTATTGACCGATTTGCCTACCGGGGCAGAGTCTCTGCCCTGTTCATTCTCCTACCTACGGCTCCTCCACCTCCTCCCTCCTCTTCCTCCTACACACACTCCTTAGAGCCTTACATGGCGATCTCTTCTTCCGATGGCCCCACTTCTTTCGCGCTCTTGGTTGCTTGCCACACACATTGCAAACAATCTACCTCTAGGAGAACGTTACAGGGAGAGAGAGGCACTGGAGGGAGAGGAACCAGAGAGAGGAAAGAGAGAGAGGAGAAGTAGGATGAACAGCGCGACTGTTTTCATCGGGAGGCGCCGCTCTGACAGCGGTCAGCGTCGTAGGAGCAGAGCAGCGCCGAGAGGTAAGATATCGGCACGCACGCATCAAACACGAGAAGAGGAGGAAGAGAAAAGGAGAGAAGGGAGTGACTAGAGGGGAGGGGGAAAGGAGAGGTAGGACAGCTCGATGGAGCCGAGGAGGAGGAAGGCAAAGACGAACGAAAAGGCATGGTAGATGCGACACCACCAAGTAGGCAGCTTACCTTTTCTTCTGCCTCCGATGGTGCTCGTAGATGCTGAAAAACGGGTAGAGAAAGAGGAAGGCGAAGACGAACAAAAAGGGAAAGTACACGTGACAAGCAAATAGACAATTCACCTGTTCCGCCTCCGCTGCTGCAGCTCGGTAGTGCATACAAGATTAGAACGGAGGGCAGAGGAGATGTCGAGAAGAAGAAGAAGAAGAAGAAGACAGGGCCCACAGAGAGAGAGAGAGAGAGAGAGAGAGAGAGAGAGAGAGAGAGAAACAGGAAGACGAAGGGACAAAGAGTATGGCAGATGCACAATAGGTAGCATGTGACTTTCGACTGGACGCCTCACAATGTGCTCGTTTGTGGCCTCCTCCGCGGCCCCTCACTGACTGAGGCAATTGCCTTCTCATCTGTCTGGAAGTGCATGCGTGACATCCGCCGCCAACCCCCACGCTACTGGCTTCGCTCCTACTAGCCCAGGCACGAGAACACCCAACGCCGGGCGACGCCAACGGCGAACAAGGGAACCCTCCCCAGCGCCGTCAAAAGATCCGTTGCACCGGCCTTCGGTAAGAAGGAAGACACATGCTATTACATACGGTCTAGGCGACTCATATGGATGATGAGGGTGAGTCACTCCCCCATCCCTCCGTCTTACAGCTACCTAGGCAGTGCACATCCTCCGATAGCCCCGGCTTGCAACGGCCATAGCTGGCGCTCACAACGACCGTCTGGGAGGTTATTCGTCGTCTAGTACGAAATCGGCGAAATCCCCCGCGCTTTCTTTGGGGTCCGCCTGGGCATCATTCCCTGTCCCGATCAGATCGGCCACCGGTAGCAAAGTGGACGAATGGGTTTTTCTTTTTTTCTTTTTCTTTTTTTTGGGAGGAATGGGCTTTTCTCATCCCAGGAGCTTGGGCGAATCCCGTGTTCCATGACCCGCCGATCTGTCAGTACACCCGTCCGCGTCTCCCCGGCCCGAAGGCGCGCGGCAAGCCCAAGCTTTTTTCTAACGGCTCTGAATTCCGGTTCGTTGGCTCGTACGTTTCCTTTTCGAATTTGTTCTTTTTTAACCACCATCTGTTTTCGAACTCTTCCTTTCGTTAGCATGGCGCCTGCGCGTGCAAGGATGAACAGTATTTGGGTCCTGACAATTAGGTTAGGACCATTTCGGGAGCGATTTTGACTAACCAAGGGCCTCGCTGCACTACTCTTGACGTGCGCAAAAGACAAAAATGATTGATGGCCGTGTATCTTTCCATATTCTAGCGGAAGATTCACTCTCGTTTGCACATTTCGAGAGTAGTGCAGCGACGCCCCAAAGCTCCAGTTTCCCGGAAGCTACTAGGACAATTGGGTCCTGACAATGTTGGGACACCAATGAACCGTTGAAATTCAGGCCGGGGCCAAGTCCCACCACTGGTAGCGAGGGAGGGTTTAGATCGCAGCCAGTTCGCAGCAAGGAGGCTGCGAACTCCGGGGCTACCGGTAGGTCCCACTTGCACGAATTAAGAGATAGAGACCGTAGATAGCCGAGATCGACGGCCGAAATCTCCTAATCCGTGCAAGTGGGACCTTGCCCCCGGTTGCGTTTTGTCGTTTTACGGGTCTTTCCATTTCGGGAAATGCGGTGAGGTACGATGAGGTTTGGAGGGCTTCTTTTCGGGGGCATGGTCCCACTAGCAAAGAGGGTCGGATCAAATGCCTGAATCTGGACGAGGTTATGGAGGTGTGCAGGAAATGGAGATTGAACTGCTTTTCTGCATCTCTGGATAAAACACATTCAGATTCAGGAGCTCGATCCTATCCTTTTTGCTAGTGGGACCTCGCCCAGGAGTGTGGAAAGCTGCCGGTAGCGGGCAGTGCTAAGACCGATAGGCGGGCCCACCTCGCCCCAGTGGTAAGGGCAACAGGTCGTAGGAGGGATTGTGGCGGTAGTCTGTCCTCTTTTTCTTTTTCTGGAGGAAGGGTGGACGAAATTCCGAGGCGGGAAGGGGTTGCGAGCCCATGTTGTGGAGCAACAACATATTTGGACTGCAGAGAGGTGCATATGAGTGTCGCCGTGTGTGCGCGTGCTGGAGGGCGATTATGCGACTGATTCTCAGTAGAGACTGCGTACAGGAGTGCATCAACGTGGGCGAGGGTGCGGGGGCGCAGCCCGTAAGTGTGAAGCTGATGTAAGGCCAAAAGGGCGTGGGGGCTGTATGAGGTCGGGGTCCCAGTTGAACTTTAGACAATGGCCCAGTAGTAGCTAAGAGGAGGCCCAGTAGTAGCCAAGGGGAGGCCCAGTAGTAGCCAAGGGGAGGCCCAGTAGTAGCCAAGGGGAGGTCAAGGAGCCAAGGGGAGGTCAAGGAGTATGGTCAGCAGCCTGCAAGTCCTGTGAATGCTCATGATCATGAAGGGTAGTTGTTTTTGTTACGGAAGTTTGTTTTGTGATGTATTTTCATATAATATGCAGTGGTGTGTGCATTGGTTTTTTTTTTTTTCAGATGAAACACTTCATTATGAAAAGAATATTCGAAGCGGGGCCAGGCTCCCCACAATTCCACCCGGGGGAGTAGCCTCTGGCAGCCTTAGGCTTGGATCCCACTGGCCGGCGGCCTGGAAACTTCTTTCCGAGGAAGTGTCTTTCAGACCCCACAGGTGTTGGAAACCGTCGTGGAAAGTCGGCCCGGAAAGGAATTTAGGACCCCACTGCGTTTGGAAAGAGGTCGTGGAAAAGCTGATGGGGCGTTTCTACTCGGCTTGCGGCCAGGAAATTTGTGGCAACGAGTTTCCAAACAGTTTCCAAGGACGGCTCCAGATGAGTAGGGGGGAGGGCATGGAAACGAGTTTCCAGAAAACGACTGAACGGCGCGAACCACGGACCGTAGCCGTGGACCGTTTTCTGGACCAGTGCTTCCACGCGGACACGGTTTTCATTTTCTTGCGTCGCACGGTT
Organism: Chara braunii; assembly: GCA_003427395.1. Taxonomy (NCBI): domain Eukaryota; kingdom Viridiplantae; phylum Streptophyta; class Charophyceae; order Charales; family Characeae; genus Chara; species Chara braunii. The sequence continues at coordinate 1,809,701 of BFEA01000072.1, read as the reverse complement.
CCCACCGGGGCCCGGGGGGGTCTGGGCCCTCCATGCTACCCTCGGACTGCGAACGGCAAGACGCAGTATTTCAAATTTCAATTTTTTTGGCGGCCTCGGGACGTAGGCCAGCCATGCAGTCGCTTCGTGCCCACCGACTTCAGTGGCAGAAGCATCGGCAGTGACACCCTCACGTCGTCGTCGTCGACACGTCCATTAAACCCTCCGTCGTTTCTCACGGGCGTTATGCCATCGCTCATCTCCTTCGCGCGTGCAGGTTCGCTGGCCTGCCAACGGGGAAGCCATCTCTGGTGGCGTTGGCAAGCGTTCTCCGACCGGGGCTTCTATTTCGAAGCCGTAGGCGTTGTGCCGAGCAATGTCTGCAAAACGCACAACCCGGACACGGCGCTCTCGCTATCTGCCCGCACGCACACGTGTCGTCCAATGCTGACCTCCCGTGTCATCGCCATTGCACACGCCTTGCTCCGTCGTGTGCCTCCCTTGCCATCCTCCCTTCTTCGTCTGCCTCGGCAGGGCGGTCGTTTGTCCTCGTCGAAGAGCAACACCAGCTCATGTGGCCATGGGTGGGCTGCACGGGACGATGTCGTCATAAGTCCTCATCCAAACACTCGCCACGTGTCGGTTGTCGAACGTTGTGGTCGGCCGTGTGGATGTGGCAGCTGCCATCGTCACTGTTCAGTGGATGTTGTCATAAACAACCACTGCGGCGGCTGCGGTCGACGAAAACAACCATCTTTGGCTGTTATCGCTGTCCTGCTTGCCGTTGCTATCCTCCTTTCCGCAGCGTTTGTGTTGTTCGTTGTTTTCTGGTGCGCAATTGTGTACTTGTGTTGTCGTCGGTGGAGGTAAGCAGCGCAGCATTGTTGTTCGAGGGCGCATTGCGTGTTTGCAGGTTCCCTGGCCTCCGTGTGTAAAGCTTCCGCAGCCAGATGGAGTCGTACCAGTCGACGACAGATCCTTGTGCGGGCAATGGCGGGGGTTTCCAGACCCAGGACATGCGACAGCAAGGATCTGTCCACTACTCCACGCCTTCGCTGTTGAGTGTGCAATCCTTCAGCGGGCAGATGCAGGAGGTTGTGCGTGCGGGGCCGATTCAAGTGCCTCCTGCTCGTGCGCGCTCACCATCTGTCCATCACGTGGATGCTGCACGTCGGCGGTTCGTTGTTCGACCCACTGCAGAAAGTCTGCACGCGGGCGCCGGGCACACGGGCCAGACGTCGTTTTGCACACAGGTTGGAGGCGGGTATGGCATGCCTTCTCCGCACATGTTATCGGGGGCCGGCGGATATGGCATTGCGCCGCACGTGTACCCCGCCCAGCACACTGTGGAAAGGGGCAGAGTGATGAGGGACGAGTGGCAGTGGTCCCCACAGTGCCGACAACCGTTGCAGCCCATGCATGGCGGGTTGTCCGCTCCCTCGCCCATGTCGGTGTTGCGGTCTGCTGCCGAGGCCTCACCTTCGCTGGCAGAAGTTCAACGAGAGGATATGGACGAGGGGTGGCCTGTCCATAGTCGTGCTCCGTCTCCTGCCGGCTTGCAAGGTCCTTCCTTTGCTGGCGAGGAAGACGACTTCGTTGGCGACAATGAAGTTGAAGGTGATGGCGGTGACGTTGATGGGCGAAACTCGGACAACGAGCAGGAGGAGAGGGACAGTGCTACTGTCGAGCAGAGAGATGGGGGCGAGAATGAAGCGGGGCCCCAAACCAGCAAGCGTGCAAACAAGCGGGGGGGGAAAGATGCTGCTGCGGAAAGCAAGAAGCAAAACATCCCCTGGTCCTTGGATGAGAGGATCGCGCTGTCCAGAATTATGGCCGAGGACGACGCCCTTATGGCCGACGCCGATGGGCAGCATTGGTTTAAGCGGAGCAAGGACCGGTATGAGTGGGTGTACGATCGGATGGTGGAGCTGGGGTTTCCGCACAGGTCGGCGGAGGATTGTTGTAAGAAGTGGCAGGGCATGATGGCTGCCGCGAAGTTGATTCTCGACAAGTGTGAGAATGCTTCGGGGAAACCTTCCTACTTGGACATGACCCTTGAGGAGCGGAAGGCGGAGCAGGTTCCACTAGGCTTTGAGAAAGCTCTGTGGGAAGCGATGGGGTGGAAACTGAATCGGCCTTCCATCAAGTGCGACAAGACGCTGGCGTCGGAGAACCTCCCAGTTAACGCGGGGGGGAATTCTTCGAGCGGCGGTCCTGCACGGCCGTCGTCGGGAAGGAGCGCTTCTGACGGGAAAGCAACGGAGGATTCGGACCACGCAGCGAAGACATGGAGGACAAACACCGACAAAGCAAGGATGGACGACACGATCAGCGGAGGGACAGCATTGGGTAGGGCGATGGAGGACGCGACAAGGTCTTACGGCGAGGGTTTGGATAAGGCCGCTGCAACTCTGGCGAGGGCGACGTCCGAGGCAGGCTCGACGATTGCGGCGAAGATCGGTGACGTGGCAGATCCCATGCGTGGCGGGAACACTGTCCTTGAGATGCTCGTGGGGGTTCTCGCAAGGCGTGGAGGTGGGGGGAACAGTGCTGCATACGATAGGGGGGATACAGACCCCTCTTCGCGGTAATATATATATATATATATATATATATAAAGAAGGGTACCGGCTTTCGTTTCCCACCCCCGACGTCCACAACGGTCGTCCCCTCCCTTCTCCTGTCACCATCAACCGGTAGGTACATATTTGCGGACACACCAGTTGATGGTGACCGGACAAGTGATGGGACACCCGTCGTGGATGTCGGGACGAGGAAACGACAGTCGGCACCCGTCTTGCCCGTTGTGCACGTGTGTCTGTGGCCGGTGCCTGCGTATATATACGTGGGCAGTCGTGGCTTCGCTGGGCAGCGTAGTCGTTGGTGGGCGTTCTTCAGTCGACGACGAATTCGTCGTGAAACGCGGAGTTGCCTGCACGTGAAGGCAGAGAGAGAGAGAGAGAGAGAGAGAGAGAGAGAGAGAGAGAGAGAGAGAGAGAGAGAGAGAGAGAGA
>BFEA01000072.1:1705965-1725166 GCA_003427395.1 Chara braunii | reverse complement strand
ACGCAAGTACTCCAAGATCTGCGAGAGTGAAGTGTCCCGAAAAACAGACTGCAGCTGGGGTATACCCCCAGCGGACTGACTGAACTGGACTGGACTGGCCTGGTACCGACCGTGGTACCGGGCGGGACTGGACTGGACTGAAACAATATACGGCCTGTGGGGTCAGGCCACGGCCTGGTCCCACAGGCCGAACTGGCAAATAGCCAAATAGGCCCTGGCTGTAGGCCAGGGCAGATGAAGGCCCGCTGCAAAAAGGATATTAAAAAAAAGAGTTAAGTACGTTGTCAGAGCAAAAACCCTTACAAAGGTATCTGCTCGAGTTTTTCGATCTCGGACGCTGTCTGACTTTTTCGTTGAATTAAGGGACTTGATGAGACTAACATTTGCCAGAAGTTTATTCAGACTAGCCTAAGACCGAGTGACTAAAACTTTTCTGAACTTTAGTCTTAACGCTTGTGACGTCCGAGAATAATGGCGGTAATCGGCAGTGTGACCAGTCATACGCGGTTCCTGATAGGTCCGCGGTGGACACAGGGGCGTGGGAATGCTAGAGCTAGACTTATCCTGCCTGAAAAGAGGACGCGCTGCGGTTAAGCCACATAAATCAGAGCCTATGTAAGTTGAAAAAAAGTGGTCGCAACTGAGACTCAGACGTATGGCTTATGAATTTTTGTTTCAAACCCTTCGGGGCCCGGTGCCGTACCCACGGCTTAAAGGCTGGCCCATGGGGCCGTCCAACTCAAACGCCTGTCGGACAGACGACAGGGCGACAGGATAAGGAGTTAGGGCAGGCGGGGCCTGCTCTTCCAATAGAAGAGTGGCGGCTATGGCTCTTGTGATAGGAGTTAGCCTAGTAGGTAGGACATTTGACTTTCATACAACTGGTATTGGGATCAAGCCCAGCGACCTAGGCTAGCTTCTTTTGGAGCTGCCCCTTTCTTTTTTTAGGTGGCGAGATCGATTTCAACCGAATGATCACAAAGATCACGTGACCGAGATCGGTCGCGCGAAGCTGCATGACACATGCGCAAGGATGACACACATAAATCGAGAAAAGGTCTAAAAAGTTTTCGATCTCATGAGGGATCGGACTCCGGTTTGCATTTCGATAGGCCTGGTTGAAAAGTCACGCGCACGTGATGACTGTTGACGCAAACCGACAAAAAGAAAAATAAATAAAAAGAAATGGAAGGAGGAAAAATGAGGCCACTACCTCGTAGAGTGGTAGGAGCAACCACTTTGGCTGTGTGGGAGCACTATGGGCTCCCTCGTGGAGTGGTAAGATCAACCACTTCGGCTGTATGGGAGCACAATGGGCCCCCACCTCCATTTGCCCGCTTTGTGGTTGTAATAGTCACTTTGGCTGTGTGGGAGCACATTCGGCTCTCACCTCCATTTGGTACGAATATTCATAGCCACGGGATCTTAGATCTCGTGGCTCACATCACTCGTGCATGGGAGAGAGGGGGTTAGTGTAGCGGACCTCGGGTTGGCCTGTGAGACCAGCCCCTTGGCCTGTTCTCACAGGCCTGTGTTGTATTTGGGGTAGGCCAGTCCAGGCCGGTACCTCTGTCGGTACCAGCCAGTCCAGTCCAGTCCCGTCAGTCCGCTGGGGTATACCCCAGCCATTGTCTGTTTTCAGTCTCATTCTTCACTTGCACATTTTGGAGTACGTGCATTGGAGTCTTGCGTGGGGAGCTGCGTTGTACCATCTCGCTCCCCCCCTTCTTCCTCCATCTCCATCTCTATCACTAGCGGAGCACCACACCTGGTGGGTCCGCTACAGTTAGGAAGGTTAAGAGAAAGAGAGAGAAAAAAGAGACGATGGGAGAGAGGACCTACTCCTCCCGGCCTGCTAACTGCCTCCCCGTTGTCAAGGGGGGGAAGAAGAAAAAAAAAGAAAAAAAACGGAAGGGAAAAAGAAGAGAAAGAAAACGGAAAAAAAAAGACGGGATCAAAATTTTGAAAGAACCTGAAATTTGTAATTTGCATCAATAGTTTTTTGGTGGCCTAAATGATTTTTTTTTGCCCTAAAAAGTTTTCTCTAAGTATGTGGGCAGCCACGCCACACCCGTGATGTTTTTGAGATTTTTTCATTCGATGAATTTTTAATTAAAAATTGTCAAAGTCGGCGTACATTTTGCACCCCGGTTTCAACCTGTTGGGATTTGAACTCGTGAGTTCTCACGAGTTGTTTTCCTACCTCTCCCAGTCTGACAATTGCCTTTCCGTTTTCAGAGGAGGGCAGAGGAAAACGAGGGAGTGCTATTGGTTTCAACAACATGCACCTGATTGAGGTAAGGGTCTGGCACATTGTAGTTAGAGTCAGTTTTACTTTTATTTTTATTTTGTTTGTTTTTCTTTGTTTTTGTGCATTCTTGTGAGGACACTTGTCCTCACAAGGTGCTACCTCTAGCAGAAACTGCCTGAGGTAACTGTCAGGCCCCCGTTTTTTTAAGGAGCTTGAAAATTGAAGGTCATAAAAGAAAAAGGCTAAGCTTCTGATCCGATAATGCGTAAGTTAGCCAATTTCGTTGAGAAACGCGGATCCCACCACTTTTCGAAATCACAGGGTGCCGCGCTTTGTTAGGGGTACGTTTTTGATTCATGTGTACGTGGCGCGTTGGGCGTGATGAATGGCGCAACGATGCTACATAAAATGGAAAGGTCGAGGACCCCTACTCCTACCGAGAAAGTTGCCGCAAAAACGAGTGACTTTTTTCAATGTCCTTCCGTGAAGCAGAAAAATGTACGACGTTGGAGGCCAGGCCATATGACAGACCACAGGAACGTTTGTCTTCGTGGAAACCCAAAAAAATCCGACGTGGTACTTGGGAAAGACCTGCAGAACCCGCTTGTGTGGGGTCCCAATTTCCTTTTTCGCCCCGCACTACCCGTGTCCATCTTTTAAGGGTCTTTCTTGTTTTTTCTCTTTTTAAGTATTGTCGGATCAGCGCCTAAGTACAACATTTTCCTCAATGTATCTACCCAGGGAAAAGTGGCCAGATACATGAAACTGAAAGGGGTCGTATCTTTTCAACCCCTTATCAAAAAAAAAAAAAAAAAAATTGTTTTGAAAATCTCATAAATTCAACTATCTCGTGGAAATCCGAGATAGCCTGAATAAATAAAAGAAAAATTAAAATGGGGCAGTTAAGGGAACTGCCCCACTAAGTTTGTGGTTGTTATGCGGCCACGGTACGCCCTTGATCTTGTTGCACATCAAGGGCGTACTGTGACCCCATGATGTTGGTTGGGATTGAGTGATAGACAACACTCCTCAGGCTAGTATATAAGAGGCAATTGTCCCTAGCTGCCACACAAAGTAGTCGTGCTGCCTGAGTGTTGTCACACACTCTGATGGTAGAGGGACTCCTAGAGGAACGTCAGCGAAGTGGAGGTCTGCAGTGAAGGGAAGGAGGAGTAGGGCAGCCATAGCTTGAGGCAGGGAACACTCTGCTCCAGCGTCAGGCAGGTGCTGGACCTCTGGGACAGCTCCTAAGTCAACCCTCTTGGACTAGGCTCATGCCGCAGGACTGGAGGAGCGTTGCTTTGGACCTCGATTTTCACCCAGGTCTAAGGTTTTATTAATTTTGTGGGAGGCTTCATGGGCGGCGAAGCTTTTTTTTTTCAAGGCGGCGCTTGTGGAGGTGTTGGTAGACTGGTCGTGCGGCATGCTGTGCCCTACTTACCGGGGATATGCTGTCAATTTTTTATGGCGTAAACAACAATTATTTTTTGCAGCGTTATGTTGTAGTATTTGCGACACTGAACTGCAGGGGAGATGTTGTCCGTTTTACGACACGACGACTGAGGTTATGCTGTCGAATTTTCAACGCGTTGGTGGTAGTACATTCTAGAGGGGGGGTGCTGCCGTTTTTATGGTACGGCGACGATAATATTTTTCAATGAAAGGATGTTGCCCGTTTGGTGATAGGGAGCAGGCTATGTGTGGGGACGTGCTGCTGGTTTAACGATGAGGTACTAACAGTTTTTTAGCAAGGGATCGTGCTGGTACCGACTACAGTACAAGTTTGAGACTTGGTTCCAACAGTGATGTTCGGCTATATTATGTGGCATTATTTTTTGAGGTGTGTGGTAGGATGCACTCAACAGTTTTGGAGCAGGTTGTACGTGTGGCGGACTGTGTTGTGTGGCGCTTGTGAATGAGCTGTGACCCTTGTGTCAAACTATTTATTTTTTTGAAGACCGCGTGATGCAGTGCACGGACCAGCAGGACTAGTTGGGACATGAACAGGCAATGTAGTGATCATTGAGACTCACAACACCTGGGGTTTCGACACTTGGGACCGCCTTTGTTTTTTTGGAGCACACAGAGTGAGCAATTTTGATAACTGGAGTCATCTGGTGCTGATGGTAGTAGTGTGGGATCACTTGGGACCACCTGAGTCCAATTGGGACCAACACAGTACACGTGCGGCCACTGCGGCGGTTTTCTTTTCGCTTGCAGTTTTGGTTTTTTATGCAGTCATTATTTTTTGTGCGGTGCAAACGGTTTTCGAGCCTGGGATCATTTGTCGTGGCGGTTAGTAGCGTAGGACCGTCCGAGACCACTTGGGACCAGTTGGCACTGACGTGGGACCGGTGGTTTTTTTTTTTTAACGTGTGCGGCGCACCATCTTCACACTTAGGACTACTGCGTGTGGGACGTGCAAGTTGGGGACATATTGAGGCTAGCGGTTGGTTTGAGATTTACCTCGGGATTGCAGTCTTCTTTGACAATACTTATTTTTCTTGCCTTTCTTGAATGACCCAAAGCGCACTCAACACTACTACGCTCAAGGTCAGTTGATTAACTCGGTCCGGAATTCCTTTACAATCGTGTGAACCCACACTTTGCTTGACCCTGTTTATTGAACTTATTTTGAATGTTCAAAAGAAAATGTTGAGTAAAGTGTGTGTGGTTATGCATGTGAAAAAGTGGGATCTGATGGGAGAACGGTTTGTTGGATTAACTGGACCTGTGGTTGTTTTTTTCTTAGTGTGCAGGTAGGTAGAAGTATGCTTGCAGAAGGAATTGATTGTGTCCACTTAGACTGATGAAATGATTTTTTTTTTCCTACCCACCACCTGCTGTTTGTCAAAAAGACTTGTCGTTTTGAAAAAGGTTAATTCAAAATACACCGTAAAACGAATTCGATTCAAATAAAGCAAATAAGGTCAAACAGACTTAGTCTTTTTCCGAAGATTGACCCTTTCTATCCAGAATGACCTTATCTACCTATACATGTCTCAATGATTCCCATTCTCTATCACTGCTGACTCTTTTTCGTCTAAGTTACCGTGAGCTTAAGAATAAATAAGAACAACTAAAATCTACTTGCGGTGAACACGTTCTCTCTCTAGCAAGCATCAGGGGCGGGAGTTCGTTGCGTCAGGAACCAACCCTGTTATCGAGCCAGAGTGGACCGTTATACGGAGGGTATATGCCGATTTTGTGGAGATGGTCCGACTTCTGAGATTCGAGTTTTATGCTCGGGTGAGGACGAGGAGTACCCCATACCACTTCCTAGAGAGAGGGACATGTAACACTTCAAGTAATGGATCTGATCAAGAATCATCCACAAAGCAATTTGTCATCCAAGAAGACTAAGATGTATGAAGATGGATATGAGTGTTCAATTTTAAGTCAGCAATAGGAGGAATGAATGTCTTTGGCGGCAAGTCTCATCTAGTCAAAACTAAGGCGGCTCACTACTTTTTCAGTTGCATCGAAGATTATTGTTAAATTCATTTTTTTTTTTATGGTTCAGTACGATTTGTTTTAGTTATCGAATTTGAACGACGTTGTCGGGTTTTATTTCGATCTTGTGTTATTGGATGTACAATATGATGACTTAAATTCTTTCAGTTATCATTTTAGATTGGATGAACCGTCCTATCGACCACGATCGACTCCTTTTAATGTAACTGTGTAGGGTTGTTGTAGCTTTCTTTTTACTAGTGTCTAAAGGGACTAGGATTAACTAATGGGTTTCACGTTTGTATGAAACTGTCATAGTCGACCGGATTATGCCTCGAGCTTAGGAGATTAGCACTTAGAGCAAACGGGCAACGTTCGGGATACAATGGAGTTTTACCCATGCGTATATATGCTACAGCGAAACGAGCAACCTCCCTTGGCCGACCTACCTCTGTAATTGCATCTAAAAACTTCCGTACGTGGGTGAGTAGCTCGGTAGGGATACGGCCCTAAGGGTGGTGAAAACCCCTTAGGGAAGAAAAGTTGTGCCCCGCAGGAACCTATCTTGTCGTAGGGGATCGCGGGACGTACAATTGGCGCACCCAGTTAGAGCGACGAAGGGATGACGAGACCTCGCCCATCTCAGCGGTTCGCGAAAATATTTATATGTCGTCACCGAGTTGTCTCTCATTTTGTTTTGTTTAACTCCTGCGTGACATGGCTGGGAGGACTCTCACCTTTTGTGAAAAAGGCGGGATTCGATGCACTCGACAATGTTCATGTCACCTTTGAGTATCGAATGGGCAAAACAAACACGCGTCGGCAAAGAAAACCGTGTCGAGCTTGAAAAGGCAATGGAAGTACGGACAATCGAGGTGTCAGACTGGGTGTCATATATGCAGGGGTCAACCGTATTATCAGAGGGGGGGAAAAAATCAAAAATGCCTATCGGGTACTTTTGGACCGAAATCGCTCATTTCGACTTGGCGCGTGGTTCCTTTGCAGACACAAGTTTTTTTGCCTCTAGGGTTTCAAAACAAGCCGCATCCGCCGTTATTCTAAAAAAAAAAAAATATCAAACCTGACCCATATTTGAAAAACAATGTAAAAGAGCAAGGGATCAAACTCAGTTGGTTAGACACGCAAGTGGCATTCAAAAGGTCCTGGGTTTAGTCCCCACTGACCACCTTCGACACTGTCGATCACAGGTGTGCGTGTGTGGGGAAGGGTGTTGTGTGTGGTGTGTGGGAGAGTGTTGGTGGTGAGTATGAAATTGCGCACACATCAAACATGCATCATTTGATAAATTTGCGAGCCAACGAGCGGCAGTCGAACGGGAAAGGCCCTACATCAAACGCATTTTCAGGGTTTGGGAATAGGGTTTATTTTACGAAGCAGTACATGGACATTTTAGAGGGAATTAAGATGGATAAAGCATTAGAGGAGGCGGAAAAAAAGGTAGTAGGTGGTAAGAGAGACAGGGGGGGTATGAGAATCGTCGATAAGCGGAAGAAGCTTGTTGATGAACAAAAGAAAGAGTTGGAAAGGCTTAGGGAAGAGAAGCCAAAGCTAGAAAAGGAGAGTAAGGAACTTCCAAGTGATGAGAAACGCAAGCGGGGTGGCGAATAGACATCTGCGGAGGCATCTCCTAGAGGCAGTAGAGGTAGATCGTGGACGCGGGGGAGCATGAAAACTAATCTTGATCCAAGCGGGTTTAGATATCGGATGAGGAAGAGGGGGGCAACGATGTTCAAGGTGTGAAGCAGAACTTGTTGTCGAAGCTTGATGACAATAGTGAATTGGCGGATATCAAGAAGCTACTCATAACCTTAGTACAAGTTGGCGGCGATCGCAAAGGCAAAAGGTCGGCGTGGACGATGCCAGTGAAGGTGCAAGTTGACGTGGCAGAAGAAGACGAAGATCTGGTCCAGAACGGGGGAAGGGTAAATCCTAATGAACAAGAGGATGAAGGAGGGGCGACGACATATATGAAGTTGCGCTTGAAATTCTACAATTCTTTTCATTACACATACATACAAGATCTATGCAAGTAGAAGGGTGTTCAATACTTTCACAAGGAGTTAGGAGCATGGGAACTCGCCAAGATTGATCTCTAGGAGTACATGGACCTCATCAACGATGATAATGCGTCGAAGAAAGGTGAATCATCCACAATGAACAGGTCAGTTGAGGAAGGCTGACAATACGGATGATGCATCGATTAGTACGATTACAAATTTAATCTCGATAGTGAGAGATCTCTGTTCATTCCAACGAGCCACCCGTCGGCTTGTAAGACTGAAACATTTCATCGACAGTGAGATTGAGTGGATTCTCGATTAGATTCATGCTCTGATCATCATATTAACATGTGTAAAATACTACATTGCATGAGGACAGGTGTATGTGAGGTTCTGGCTTTGGCTAACCTCCCTCGAGTGGACTAGGATGTTGGATGAGACTAGTTGTGTGTACATTTTGATGTCTCTTAACCACCGGTTAGTGTACGTAAGGAAAACGTTCAAACCTTTGAAAGAAGGGTCGTCGAGCGCAAGCGTGCAACTAAGTGTACTAGCAAACAAAAAGTGCATAGTTGGTTGAGGAAAGTTGTTCTGGACAACTATGTTCCTATCCCAATTTGGTTTGAAATTAACAACGAGATTGAAGAAATAGAAAAAAATATTATTAAAAGTCATAACCCAAGTCTTAATGCAATAGGCAAGAAACGCAATAAAAAAAATTCGAAGGTGTAGGGAAAAAACAAAAAATGAAAATAAAATGTATGTTTAAAAAATCATTGAGCTTGTGTTTTTTACTGTGGATGTATTAACGTCAATCGTGATTTTGACCTTCTTAATATCTTGAAATTATTATCGAAACAAAAGACTCAGGGAAATGTGTTCATGCGAGATAATCAAGGATGCCACTGACTTAAAGCTTGACGGTTTGGTTTGTTTTCTCTTTGGATTCTCGAAGATTGACAAAAGAATGAGGAAACTTTTGTTGAAAGATGTTAAATCAACCATTGAGGCGGGGGGTGTTTGGTATGTGATTGATCTGATATGCACGATTACTAAGGCGGACCAAGTAAAAGTTGAGCTCATGGCCTTGTTGAGAGCACGATGGAAAAAAAAAATTGTTCCAACCTGTTTAGCACACCGAATATGTTCGGCGCCCCACCGAGCAACCGAACATGTTCAAATGCTCGGTCGAGCAGGAACCGAACGTGTTCGGGCAAGTGCAAATTAGGGGTCTGTCGAGCACGTCCTTGTGTGTGTGTGGTTTGTGGAGTGTGGGGGGGTATCTGTGTGTGTGTGTGTGTGTGTGTGTGTATGTGTGTGTTTGTGTGTGTGTGTGTGTGTATGTTCAGAAGTGATGAGCAATGCCCACCAGGGCCCCCCAACCCCTATATATAAAAAAAATAAATAAAAATGTTCGGGCTCGGTCTATTTTGGGCCATGTTCAGGCTCGGTACCGAGCGTTCGGGTTCGGTCACCGAGCCCGAGCGCGATGCTACGCAGGTTCCAACTGGGCTTGGTTGATATGATCGATTTAAATAATGGAGTAAACCAGCAATGCGCAACGCAGATTGTGCGCGGTATCCTTACCAATATATTTAAAAGGAAGTTCTGAATCAAATCACGTATAAACATTACTGTAAAAAATATATTTTCAACTACTGTTAATAAGGGAAAGATTGAGTACGCTAATATACAAAGTGGAACGTGGTAGTAGGAATCCTCAATCTAAGTGGTGTATAAGCTAAAGGATTTGGTTCTTCGACAGTGTTCATCGGGGATATGACGGGAGAAAGTTGATTGCATCATGATAGTAAAGCTCATATCATCTTCTTCTTCAATTTTGTTGTGTCATTGTCTTCAAATTCATATGAGCGTCGGTTTGTGGGGACCTACTCACTCAATCATGACAAGACCATATGTCAATCACACAAAGACTCTGACTCATGACAGCATATTGAAAGAAAAAGAAGAATGAAAGTATGTAGAGAGAAAGGAAGAAGAAAATAGATGAAGAAAGAAAATAGTACACTAACATGTCATAGTATCCCGAATGCGACATTGGGCTGAAAAATAGTAACATGACGACCAAGCCTATGAAGTTTGATTCACACGTGGACGTCATATGCCCATATCGTTAAAGATTTATGTCAAACTCTTTGGAGGATGACCCAACAAGTCTCATCCAGAACTCTCCAGGGATCTTTGTCATATATCTTCTTTAACAAAGAGAAAGAACAATAGGATATGTACGCACAAATAGAAGTAGACCCACTACTAAAAATTCTGGTGACAGCAAGCCTCAAAAGATATCACCCTTAAAACCGCCTCAATACAGACCTAGTTCTCATCACACAAATTCTTAAGAGGGTTTCATGTCTCGATCAGCCCGCATCGTCAAATATACTCTAACTTATTACCGAAACAGAGACCATAGTTGGAATCCTAAACAAAAAGCATAAATTTCAGCATTAAGCAAATACCACTACTCGCTCCGATGTCAAAAACTATAGTGTAAATCCTCAGGACCCACCAGCTTAGATAGCGTAGACTCACGTCACAATAACCAGAATTCAGGATCGAACCCAAAGAACCTCACAAAACGAAAAACCACAGCTAAGCCTACCTAAAATATCCCAACTCGTTATCAAGCACATAAATTCAAAGTACTGCAATTGAGTAACTCATCGAGAGATTGAATCCAAGGAACTTCAACAATTCAAAGTACCACGATTAAACAACACATCAAGAGATCGGACTCTAGGACCCTCAACAATTCAAAGCACCGCAATTAAGCCACACATCAGAAAATCAAATAAAAACACCCTAGCAAATCAAACATACCACACATCAGAAGATCGAACCCAAGCAGCCCAACAACTCAAACATACAACGAGTGCCCCCTACCTACATGAGCCTTCAAGCCCCAAAACCCTCGCCAAATGTGTTGTTTTTTTAGAAACACATTATCAAGTATGTGTGTCCATATATAAACAATAGAGATAAGGTTATTAAGTCGAGGTGTCGTAGGTTAGGCAAACGAGTAAGGAATCGGGGCTAGAGGAGTTGGGGTGATTCAAGACAAAGATCCTCGTAGAACTCGCTTAGTTTTTCATACTACTACAAACCTGTGTAGCACACCGAACATGTTTGGCGCCCCATCGAGCAACCGAACATGTTCGGCCGAGCGCAAATTAGGGGTCTGCCGAGCACGTCCTCGTGTCTGTGTGGTGTGTGGAGTGTGTGTAGGGTATTTGTGGGTGGGTGTGTGTGTGTGTGGTATATGTGTATGTGTATGTTCAGAAGTGATGAGCAATGCCCACCAGGGCCCCCCAACCCCTATATACATAAAAAATAAATAAAAATATAAAAACAAATAAAAATGTTCAGGCTCGGGCTATTTTGGGCCATGTTCGGGTACCGAGCGTTCGGGTTCGGCCACCGAGCCCGAGCGCGATGCTACGTAGCTACAAACAACAATTTCGTTAATATGGACATATGTTTTTTTTTTAATGAAATTGAGATCTCATTTTTTCTACAACATTCATGAAATTGAGGGTACGGCGTTACAAGAACATCCTAAACCCCTGATATGTTTGGACTTAGTTAAAGTTCGCGTACATCCAGGTTTAAAACGTCAGACCCCTTGGATGTATCTAGACTTTAACTAAGTCTAGATATAGCTAAGTCCAAATATAACTAAGTCTAGATCTAGCTAAATCCAAATATGTCGAAGGGGTAGGGCGTTTTGATAACGTTGTACCCTCAATTTCATGAATTTTATGCAAAACATTAAGATTTTAATTTCGTTAAAAAATGAAAATATGTCAATTTTAACGAAATCGTTGTTTACAAATGTTATCTCAGGTCGTCTGTAGGCTATCTTGGATGCTTGTGTTGCCAATATTGTCACTTTTGCGAGTGGGCTGAGGTTTGGAAGGTTATCAAACATAAGTACGGTTTTTCGATGATTCAAGTTGATGGTTGTGTTGAGCTTCTGAAGAAGGGTAAATATTTTTTCTTAGCTTGTAAGTGTCAATTTATTTTTGTGATTATTGCCTTCATTTCTCGAACTTTAATCTCAAAGCCTACCTTGGTGGGTTTCCTATCTAAGCAAAGTCTCGAAAATATCTAATGGGGTGGAATTTTTCGATGTTGGTAACAACGTTTTCGACAATTCGTAGCTTTACAAAGAAACCTAGTAGCTATCAGTTGAAGGTCATTATTCGACAATTCGTAGCTCTACAAAGAAACATAGTCGTTATTACTTGAGAGTTATTATTTCTTGGGTGATCATAAAGGTCTTTGACATCAATGTCAGGAGGAGACTAGTGATTCGTATAAACAAAAATGAAAAATCCCAAAAGCACAAACACCTCCATACAATTAGTGTTCTCCTCAGAGAATGTAATTGTACGTCGCAAGTGCCCGTAAAACAAAACAAAGGAGAAAATACAATAAAAAAGTGTGTCGTGCGGCAACCAACTCCAATGAGCGAGCGTCTAAGAGTACATACGAAGTATTCGTCCTAAGTAAGGAATATCATAAGTGAAGAACGCCATCAGTGCTCGTCATTGTCATCCTCCATGATATTTGTCCTCCACTTTGGTCGTGGTGCCTAGACTGCGAGCACAAAGGGTCATGCTGCCTGATCTGACGGACTTGCATTGAACCCTAAACGGACTTTTACTGCCTTGCCCCTTTTGCGGAGGGCCCCCTTGACTATCTCTCTCCACATCTTGGACCCCAACATCATAAACTGGACTGCAGCGTCGTTGTTCTTCAAGCATAGAACAATTTGTTAGTCCCTGACACCTCAACCACTTCAACGTTGCCAACTTGCCACCAATCTTCCTCTTCGTGGGACTCACGTCTTCCTCTACGATGCGTCCTATGACTCCTATCATCAATCTGTCTGGTCCAGCCCCACGATCGATTCCATGTTGTTCTATGTGGGCAATGACCCGCGACTTGCTGTATGGTTGACAAAGCCTAGCTCCGTTGTCGGAACAAATTTCCTTGTTCGTAGGTTGCACCGGTTGCGATCTTGGTATGTGAGGAAGGCGAGGATGTATCTAGTTTTTTGTGTGTGCACGGCTAGAGTGTGATCACTGAGGCGGATGGGTAAAACGAAGTTCAATTAGTATGTGAGCGTGTGGTGGCGCCAAGCGTGTGGATGGCTAAGATTGATAGGGACACCCTCGACCTTGGAGGTCGAGGGATCAATTGACATTGGGGTGTGTGGTTGTGTGCGAGAGGTAATAGTGGTTGATGGGGGTCGTGAAGTCGTCTCTCAAGCTGCCCCCAACCTTGATGGTCGATGGGCGAACCTGTGAGCCCATGTGACGGTGGTAGTACGTGATGATCCTCATTGGTTAGGCTTGTCGCACGCTCTGTGTGCCAATCCTCGAACGGACTATCGCCTCAACCTGAGCACGTTGCTGTGAGGTGTGGCTTCGTTTAGCATCGGCCACTCGGTCGCGGTGTCCATGACTCGGGTTGCATGTCTGGTCATTATTTGACAGCTCGGTTTGCGGCACTTTGATAAACCGTGCCGAGCAGGTGCGGGATCAGTACATACCTTGCTTAGATGGGACGTGGCGAGCACTTGGGTTCGTTGAGTCGCGATCTCGTAGTTTCGACTATTTACTTTACGATTGTTCATTATTTCTGATTGATTGGGTCTTCATTTCGTTCTTTAGTACAAGATTTTTCGTCCGCTCGTGGTAAAAAGGTCAAGTTTGGGTCGCGAGCTAAAGGTGCGACTTCTTCGGGTAGCCTCTTGTACAGGACGAAGACCGGCGACCTCAAATTTAACTAATGGGCTCTTAGTATAACCTACTAGGCGCAACCTTGGCTCTGGTGCGGTGAGGCCGGATTCCCGGTAGAACTGCTTATAAGAGAGTTTGCATCTAAGTCCATCAATTGAGGGCCTAACCTAGTAGGTAACACACATGACTAACAACCAGTAGACCCGGGATCGACTCCAACCAGTAGGAATAAGTCCAAATGTGCGAAGTTTGGAGAAACAAAGGGGAGGTCTGCTCTACGAAACTGCTGAGGTTTTTCGCTTTGCACCTTGCCTTTGGGATGTCCATCGCGACAAGAATGAAGACCAACAAGCCGAGCTTAGCTGGTATACCCATAAACTGTTGAAATATAGACTGAAGTTCGGACCCGGAAGTAAAAGAATGAAATAAGATGGTTTAAGGATCCTTTAGGCCGAGTTGTTCAGGTGGTGATACCTCAAGGATGTTGCTACTGTCTCTACCCGATGTAGGACATATTCACACTATGGCTTTTTTTTTTTACTCATTATGGATGTCATCGTTGTCAAGTACATTCAAGGTTGGTCGTAGGTAGGGTGAGATGCATATCAATTAAGTTGGAGGAAAAATAACCGAGCTATTTGAACCGATGGTTGATTTTTTTTTTATTATTATTTTTAATGACAATTTGCTCCAATCTATTCGTGGGGAGCAGCACGTGTTGGAAACTGGGTCCAACGTCCCACATGAATTATTACACAACATATGAGGTGCCGGGGCCATTACCCGGCTTCGGCTAAGAATCTTTTTTGATGAAGAACTAAAAAATTGAATACTATGCTATATCAGTCATTCCAGTTTCCTAAATATAGAGCAACTGTTAGCCCTCCCTATACCAGGACATTACTACTCGAAGACAGTACTGACCAGACCAACATCATCCATAGTTGACCTTTTCTCACCACCAAGACTATCCCCGACCCCATAGGGTGTCAAGGCGGTCCCCCACAATTCGCCACTGGCTACCTTCCTCCCTCGGCAAACCCCAAATCTCTCTACAAGGCCTCACACTCCTGCCATTGCAGTTTACAGGGTAACACCCTAGCTCCAGCCTGCGTCGTTCTGGCATCGACAAATTGAGGTCGCAGAACAGAGCAACGCTGCCGATGTCAGTCCAGGTGTAACCATCTCTGAAATCGAATATCCTAATGAAGAAGAAAACCAGATGCAACTCTAGCTTTCAGACCCTCGGAAGGCTTAATATACCATAATTTGTCCAATAAGCTTCCAAAAGTCACGACGCAAAGAAACTTCCCCCTGCCCGCAAACCCTGTTCCATGCTGCCACCGCCGAGGAAAAACACCTCGGCCCCAACCTGGAACAGACCCCCTCCTTCCCCCCCATCYGCAAAGGCATCCAATTCCCTCCTAGAGGATACCTTCGCCCTCCCCTTATCCCTATCTGCCCCCGCCGGGGTTGAAGGCRACCAACTYTCCCACCCCGGCCCCARACAAGGATAAACCACAAATCTTCCCCACCCCGGACAGGGCAGCCACCTCCCACCTTGCAGCGCCCCTGTAAAGTAAGGCTCCCCAATACCAACCCCCACCCTTCCCCCAAGAATCCAAACTGTGACCACGGAAGCCCTAACCCGACTGAAGCACACCCAACAGATGAAGCGGCCAATTAACCTAGAGAAAAATCTGATGAGGGCAGTGTATAGTTGAGTAAGATTTTGTGATGGAGATCCCAGGATGGAAACACTCAAGAGAGTGAACATGAAAAAAGAAAAATCATGATGAAAGTGTCGGAAAAGAAAATACTAAATGCTGACAAGAACAGTGTCTTAAGACAAAGGGTTATAATGAGAGTATTAGCGAGCGAACTCACCTGCAAATGATATCGGTAATGACCCCCTAGTGAGAGATTGGATTAATGATGATTTTTATAAGGATGATAGTAATGATGATGATAGTGATATCGATGATACTGTTGCGGATGGTGGTAATGACGATGATGGTATTGAGGACTTGTGATTGGATGGGTGACTGAGAACAGTACCCTAAGATTGGAGATTTTCAGGATGATATTGGCGAGCAGACTCGCCTGCAGATGGTATCGGTGACATCCCACCAATAAGGAGTGCAGTTAAGGGAATTATTTTATAAGGATGATGGTGATGAGATTGATAATGATGATGATGGTGATGATGGTGATGCTACAGATGGTGATAATGACGAGCAACGCTGTGATGATGACGTTGGTAATGACAAAGTCCACACGAAATGTAATGATGATTAGAATGACGAACAATTATGACCTAATGGTGATGAAAAAACGACTAATCACACCCTTTCCTCAAGTGATGATAACAGATAATATCCTAATGATGACAACTAAGGTCATGATGATGCTAGCAAACCTTAATGATGATGATGACGAGCATCAACTTGATAACAAACAGCTCATCTGATAGCCTCATTGTGATGGCGATAACTGTACCTTGATTATACTTGATGACACGTTCAAATTGTGCCCCTGAAGACGGACACCACCCTAATGTCGAGCAATACCCCTGATAGGAAGCAGTGGGGTGATGTCGAATCGCGACCTGGTAGTGATGGTGATGGCAAAGATGATGGCGAGAAGTACCGCAATGGCAGACCGTTACTATGGTTGAATTGCGAACGGGCATTTTAGCTCATTTTTTTATTGTATCGTTGTCTAAGTTATGAGTGGTTAAGCTGCACTAGTCAGCAAAGGAGACGAAGAGTAGAGCAAGACCATGAGGAAGATGATGAAAGCAAGAAGTAGGAGGGAAGACTGTGTATCATGCTCTCTCCTTGATGAAATCAACTGGAAGAAAAAGCTAAATGAGGGTTTTGGGGCGCAACAAACCGAATGATGATGCCATGATTTGATCTCGAACGTTAGTTTGGTTGCTAGAGGGTTACTAGCAACGTGCAAGGGTAACGTGGCTTGGTGGAGAGGAAGTCAAGGTTTGCACGTCCTCGGTGTTTGAAACTCGGATGACTTTATTTGTAGGATCAGATAGTCGGAGGGTAAAGGAGTTGAAGGAAGTGACAAATAAGGAGTGCGAGAAAAGAAGAGGGAGACGAAAGAAGTAAGATAAGGACGGCAGGAGCAGATGAGTAGGAGCGAGAATGGGGCATCCCCATATACGTAAAGACAAATATTGCAACGCATTTTTCTGTGTTTTTTTAGTTGAAGATTTGTTTGATTTTGCATGTGTGATGAGTACAGGGGTGAGGCCCACTACTGTAATCGTGGCGACTTTCTTCGTGATTGTGAAATAAAATTGTCACGCGGGCGCGGTCATCTCCACGTGGACTGTAGTTGTTATCTTCAACCTCAAAGTCGAGTTGTGCTTTCCGTGGTCGATAGTTGTGATCAACACCCTTTGCCACCGTGTTCGACTATGTCAAGGTAGTGTGTTTTTCTTGTCAACAATCGAGCTCCCCTCGCAGGTTGAGTGCTTGCTTCCTCGTGTTCATCTGACTTAGCGGTCGTGTTTGTTTCTGTGTTCAACCACAAAGTGTTCATGCGAGATAGAAAAAGTGTGCGCATCGGAAGCGGAGTCTAAACCCAGTTTGCGAGACTTAATCCTACTTGTGACCAATAGATCCCAGAAAGTTTGTCAAATTGAGTAGCGATACTTATTAGGGAAAGGTTGGCGAATTCGTTAGAACAACTTAGTGAAGTCGTGGTTTGTATTGTTGAAAAGGAATTCGCGTTTACGAATTCGTGGTTTGTGAATGACAAAATCTACTTTTTGAAATAACTATAATTTATGGTTAATCACAAACAACCTAGAAACGAACTTCGAGATTTCATGATTTAACTTACTAATTTTGGGAGTTATATCTCGATGCGCGCTCATGATTTTGTTACCAAAAACGCATTTGGCGATATCAGGATTTTACTTGGACATTTAGGGAGTTATATGTCAATGTGCGTTCATGATTTTTGTTACTGAAAATGCAATTTAGGATTTTGGGATTTAACTTAGTCGTTTCGGGAGTTGTATCCCTATGTGCCTTCTGAATTTCGTTACCGAAAATACACTTCAGGATTTTGGGATTTAGCGTAGTTATTTATGGAGTCATATCCCAGTGTGTGTTCGGCAATTCGTTACCAAAAACGTACTTTGAGCCTTGAAGTATTTATTTGGTCACTTTTAGAGTTATATCCCGATGTGAGCTTAAGATTTCGTTTCGAAAAATGCACTTCTGGATTTTAGGATTTTACTTACTCATTTTGGGTGTTTTATCCCGATGTGCATTTGGGATTTCGTTACTAAACATGCACTTCGGGATTTCAAGATTTTACTTAATCATTCTATGAGTTATATCTCGATGTGCGTTAAGGATTTTGTTATCGAAAATGCACTTCGGTATTCCACTTACTCATTTTGAGAGTTGTATCCCGATGTGCATTCGAGATGTCGCTATCGAAAATGTTCTTCGAGATTTTAGAACTTCGGTTTGTAATTTTGGAAGTTGTATATGTATGAACATCTTGAATTTTCTTACCGAAAATGCACTTTGGGATTTTGGGGTTTAAATTAGTTATTTTGCGAGTTGTATCCGAATGTGCGTTCGAGATTCTGTTATTCAAAACACACTTCAGGATTTTACTTAGTCAATTTAGGGGTTATATCCCGATCCGCATTCACGATCTCGTTACCAAAAACACACCTTGGGATTTCAATACTCAACTTAGTCATTTGAGACTTATATCCCTATGTATTATCACATTTTTTTTACCAAAAACACACTTCATGATTTGAGGATTTAACTTAGTCAATTTCAAAGTTATATCCTGATGTGCGCTCAAACTGAAAACACACTTTGGGATTTCGAAAAAAACCTTGGTTATCTATGGAGTTATACAACGTCGTGCGTTCGGGATTTCATTACCAAAAACCTAGTTCATGATTTCAAGATTTAAGTTCATTTAACTTAGTAATTTTAAGATTTGTATCCTGATGTGCATTCGAGATTTTTCGTATCGGAAACATACTTCGGGATTTTGAGATTTAACTTCATTATTTTGGGACTTACCGCCGATGTACATTCAAAATTTTGTTATTGAAAATGCACTTCCGGATTTCGGGATTTAACTTCTTAATTTGACAGTTATATCCTAATGTGCGTTTGGAATATCGTTATCGGAAATGCACATCGAGATTTCACGATATTACTTGGTTATTTTAAGAAGGTATATTCCGACATTTTTAGAAGGTATATCTCGTCATTATAATCCTTTATGTGTGTGTGTGCATCTTTTTGTGTCTAAGAGAGAGAGAGCAAGAGAGAGAGAGAGAGAGAGAGAGAGAGAGAGAGAGAGAGAGAGAGAGAGAAGGCTACATAGAGAGTGAGAGAGAGGTGCATTGAATCCTTGCTGGTGATCATGACTATGAACTATTTTTGTTGTAGTCTGAACGGATTGTCTGTGAATCTAATAAATTACTGTTGCTCATGATGTGTCTGTTTTACGGCATGTGTATGATGATCATTGCAATTTTTGCCACTGGCTGTGTTTGGACCCGGTGGGCAACTTGCTTCAATGAGGTTGACCCACAAAGTTGTATCACACATAAAAAGAAAAATAACATTTTTTTTCGTGTACTTGCGAGCCATGGGAGGTACGTTGCCAGTTATGGATTTATGTGTGTGTGTTGTTTTTGT
>BFEA01000072.1:1677419-1697685 GCA_003427395.1 Chara braunii | reverse complement strand
AGAGAGAGAGAGAGAGAGAGAGAGAGAGAGAGAGAGAGAGAGAGAGAGAGAGAGAGAGAGAGAGAGAGAGAGAGAGAGAGTTTTTCCGAGCTTTGGTTCGTAGCCTTCTGATGGGTAGCGGAATGCAGATGGTCAGCATATATTTTTGACTACTATTGATGTTACATGTGATGATGTGACTCATGTGAGTACTGTTGTTTGCTGAACTTTGCTCTTTGGTCTCACCATTATTTCGTATATGTTGTTTTGTGATGGCTTTACAAATTTCATTTCATTTCTCGCATCCGGTTTTGTTTCCTTACCGTATTCATTGCATCCAGTAGACAAAACCGTTTCTTTTATATGAATGCAATAACACATAAAATTTAAAATTACAGGAATTTACAGCCCAATTTGAGATCGATTAGCGCTGCATGATGTCTGAAATTCTGAATCACTTTGCATGTTCAAACTGTGTGATACATGTTCCCATCACCAAACACAACCCCCCCCCAAAAAAATTTAGGGCCACATGCACACCATCACCAAACAGTCCCAAAAACACAACCCCCCCGGCAGCCCCAGCCCGGGACCCCGCCCCTGCTGCCACCCCCGGCGCGACCCCACCCCTGCACACCCCCGGCCAACCCCACTACCCCTCCGACTCCGCACCCCGCGCCCGGGAATCCCCGCAACCACCACCGTGCGGGGCATTCGGGACCCCGCCCCGAGGAACACCGTGTTCCCGCTGGGGGGTGGAGGGGTTCCCTGGGGGGGGGTCCTGGATTGGGGCATTTTCTGCACCAGACAGAAAATGGCAGGGGCTGCGCGGCACCGGTGCGCACACCCCCCTATTTTTATTTATTTATTTTGATTTTTTATTATTATTATTTTTTTTTGGGGGGGGGGGGTTGCTCCGGACCCGGGGCCAGGGCTACCTAACCCCGGACCCCCGGAACCCCGCCAGGCCCCGGGGCCAGGGTTTGACAACACTCGTATCTGGCCTGAAAAATTGGCGAAGATGCATAATGACCAAACATTATGTTCTGGAGAAGAGGATAGGAGAATGCTTATGGCACGCTTCTTCAGCTGTGAGTGTGGAGCACAAAAGATGACCTTAGGGATAGAGTAGAAGGGATGATTTTCTGCAAGGGGTTGACTTGGGTAACCTGCTGGCACTGAGCAGCTTTCAGTACTGACCTGTGCATCCTTACAAGACATTTTATGTATCTGCAACAAACTTGGTGACACATGGGCATGGAGTGCACAATCATTTCGTTTGGCTGGCGTTATTGTTCTGGTTGTGTGGCATACTGAGTCCCACATGGGCCCCTGCAGGTCCCGACCAGGTAGGATAGGGGTTCGGTAGGGCCCTTGCGGGCCCTGTGTCGGTTCAGAGTAGGAAGGGGCCCTTTTCAGGCCCCATGTCGTTTGGCCTCGGTAGGCCCAGTAGGTAGGCCCTTGCGCCTGTTTTCGCGCCAGACCCCAGTAGAGGCCCCGTAGGCGCCCAGGCCGTGGTAGGCCTTTTCGGTAGAAGCCAGTGGGCGTCCAGGCCGCAATAGGCCCTTTTCAAATTCGACCTTTTCGAATTTGGGCACCAACTTTAGGCGCCAGACTGTTTGGGCGCCAGGCCCTGGCGCCGTTCGGCATTGGTGAGCGCAGCCTCCCAGCCGGACCAGCACTATATATAGCTGGTCCGCCTAGGAGGCTGGCATTCGGTCTTCAGGCATTCAGCAGCAGCACTCTCGGGAAATGCGGTATCGGTAGTAGTCTTCCAGCGCTGGGCGCTGCTAGGACCTTAGGCTAGCGCTAGGAGGGAGGAGGGTGGCGGAGGCCAAGGGACTTACCTGGGATCTTCCCAGTGACGCCATCGCTCCAGCTTCGTTTTCAGTGAACCTGCAGCAAGGCACCACCTTTCACAGGTTAGTACATGGCACAGAGAGAAAGAGAGAGAGAGACTTCTTCTTCTTGTTCTTCCTCCAGTCCACCATCTCTCCCTTACCCTCTAGGTTCCTGACGTCTCAGTATCGACAGACTATGAGAGAGAGAGAGAGAGAGAGAGAGAGAGAGAGAGAGAGAGAGAGAGAGAGAGAGAGAGATTTGTGACTTTGGGGATTTGACGACATTTGGATTCAGACTCGACATTGGGACAGAGACATTGGGTGGGGGACTATTGGGATCGATATCGACGTCATTGTGTTGAAGACATTCTCATCTCCTCCCTCCTCTTCGTCTGATCCCCCTCCTCTCCATCTGTGTATGATCTGTGCCTGGCGCATTCTTCCTGTGTGTGGCGCCAGGCCCCTTGACACCTGGTGACGATGATGATGTATGTTCGGTCTGCATTGCAACATTGATTGGTCTGATTATTGGTATTTCAGTCTTCCGCTGTGCAATCATGTTCTATGTGAGAGGGGTCGGTTCTTGGTTCTGGTCTGCAGCATATCGGTATGCGACAGGTTGTGAGTGATTGTCTTTGACTGTTTGCTGGCATTCTGAATGGAGTGCATGGATATTGTTTTTTAAACTTTTTTGTTTTTTTATGGGGCCAGGCCCTAACCTTATTCTCTCCTTCAGGATTTGAACTCATGATCTGTTCATCATGGTTCCATTCTGTACTCCATAACTTGTAGATTACTGGGAGTGAGCCTGACGACTGTCGGAATTTCCAATTACTGGACATTGCAGTCTACATGAGCATCTTAGGGCATTTGCACTTGCAAACACAAAATGACCAATGTCACCAGGTTTTACATAGCACAGTGAAGGCCTCCGCTGACATCTGCGGTGAAACAACACTCCCGTCGTTGCCCTACTAAATGGGAGTGTATGCACAAAAGGACTTTCATGCAGATACCTGACCTCGATTAGGCCCAAGTAGTACTGTCGAAAACGTGCTAGTGTGAATATGCCCTGAGTTACACCTTTTGTGCCCCTTTCTACTAATGCTACCGCTGTTCTGATAACTCTCTCTGCCAGGTTTTTGCAGCTGCCAGTACGGAACTTAATGGCCTCGCGGTAATGTCAGCACAAGTTACCATTTCCACAAAAATCTTTCACTGCATCCCTTGCCAGGCCACAGCCTTACCTCAGTAGAAAAGCGCTGGCAGTGTATTGCAAATCACTGTTGAACAGACGTTTTCTGTCTGTCTTAAAACTTTCCACGCAAGAGGGATTATGACCCCCAAAAATATGCTGCGTAACCTGTTTACTGCTGCAGATTGCATCGGTGGTGCAGGGAGAGCTTGTTCTCTGGCTAACAAATGACTGTGCTCTATGTTGAATGCAGGAATATAGAGCTCTTTCTGAGCAGACGTGTGAGGGAAACCAGCCGACAAAGAATGGTAGAGTGATCAACGCGCCCAAGTTCTATGATGTATGGCTGCATGAAAATACCAGCAATCCTGTTATAGATAGTTTCTTATCGTGTGAGCCATCAATCTTGCAGTACAGCCAGCAAGTCGAGGCATCACCAGCAGAGGCATCAGAGCAAGTTGACCGGAACACTGCTCATCGGGATCCACCCTCACATGCCATTGCAAAGCCAGTGGATGGCTTTGACAATGGACCTGATCGGAAAGGAGCCGACGAGCTGCCAATGGACACAATAGTGGCACAACTACAGACATCGACGTGCGAAGAGATACCATGCAATTTCCATTCCGTGATTTGCCCAGCTATGGAAGGGATGGTTCACGAGGATGATGGAAGACAGCCAGGGGGTTCCTTGAAAGTTGGAGGTATTGCTGAGAGAGGAAGTGGTTCTTCTTCTTCGCAGGCAACGGCTTGCATGTCTGAGAACACATATGTTCGGCGACGGAAGCAGTCAGCCAAGAGGAAGAGGAGACGGGCAGTTAAGGAATATGTCCAGAAGACAAAGGGCATTGCACGGCAGGTTGTTGCAATTGCCAGGAGCTGTCATGCAGAGCTCATTGAGCAGCAAAGGGCATCAGCAGAAAGGATCGAACACATATACAGGGAGGTGCTAGAACAGCAAGATCGTCTATACAGGGAGCGAGTTGAGCGGCAAGAACGCCTGTGCAATGAGCACTTAGTCCAGCGGCGGGAAGAAATGACAGCAAGAGCGAGGGCAATGGATCAGCAGCTGGCGCTCAACGAACGGTTCCTGACGCTAAGCGAGAGATTCTTAGAGATGTTTTCCACCATCAACTCCTCATCAAGCGGCGCTTCTGCTTCCATTGCAAGCTGTCAGAGCACAGGCATTTTCACCCTGACGACCCCAGCGGAAGGTGGCTGATGAAATCCTCCTGTCCCGTCTTTCTCCTGTCTAAACTGGACCAGAAGCTGGCACTACAGGCAAGGTTACTGACACTAAGTGAGAGATGAAATGAATAGGGGCAACCCCAACCATCAATCCTCCTGAAGCAGTGCTTCCGCTTCCACTCTGAGTGGTCAGAGAACATGCAATTTCACACCCTCATAACCCCAGCAGAATGCGGGCAATTCAGTACTGTTGTTTCGGCTGGATCCTATCTAAACTTCTCATTGCCCCGCTTCTGCATTCAATGTGGCAGCATGGGGCTGCCGTATGAGGAGGGTATCTGCAGGGAGGAAGAGAAGTTGCTGATTGAGGACGCGCAGTTGTATCTTGCCAGCAGCTCTCAGCCTGGGTAAGGTGTGATCAGTATTTGCCGCCACTGAGGCTATTCATTAGATGCTGGATCAGAGCTTTGGTAGATAGACCACTACTCGCACGGAGCAAATGAGTACATGGTTTTGGGCGTTATTTCCAGATGCAATCTGGAGTGCACGCATATTTACCCGCTCAGGATTTGTTGTATTTTGTCCCCTTTTGCTTCATGGCTGCAGTGAATTGTGCCTCCTGTATACCGAAGTTCGAGGAGAGGTCCATACTTCCACTGCCTTTGGGGCTCTCGGACGTATCAGAGATGTCATTCAACGTCAAGGAACCAGCCGTCACGTGCGGTGCAATCTTCAAGCTAAACTATCATGAACCTGATCAGGTTCACAACCAAGCCATGCACTCCAAGCATGAACACACAACCACAGGGAATATGTCAATATGTAGTTGTCCTTTGGGACATCCGTTAAAATTGAAACTATACAGAGAAGATTAGCATGGGCCCTCCCCGCAAGGATGACACACGTCAATCGAGAAATGGTCCAAATTAAAAAAAATAATAATAATAAAAAAAAAAATCAATATGTAGTAGGGAGAACTCAGGACTATGCTAGGACCACTTGGCCCAGTCACAAACCAGTCTTCTTCTTAGAGTTTTACAGACAGCCAGGCACCAGCAGTACTAACAGCCATGCCCCATCCGCACTATGTCCATATTATGGAAGCACATGCCAGGATGTTGAGTTTGCCAGGTTATTACCAGTTTAGCACAAGCATATCAAACTGTGGCCTCCCTTCACTTTGTCATTAACACCCGCTCAGCACCAGTTCACTGTGTCTCATACTGATAGACAGACAATTCTGCTGAAAACAACTTCGGAATCTATTCTGCATGTTTAACACCAATTTAGCCCAAGCATGGCACACTGTGGCCTCCCTTTCCTTTGTCATTGACACTGCTCAGCACCTGTTCACTGTGTCTCTGGCAGATAGACGGACAATTCTGCTGTGGACAACTTGGGCATCCTTTCTGCATTCCTCATTGCCTAGGCCTCCATTGCCTGTTCTGACATCATTAACGCCTGCAGCACGGGTGCCGCCTTCTACGCCCATCGTTCCACTGTTTTTCCTTTGCATGTCACACTTTAGTGAGGAAGATGGGTTCTTATTACTTCTTAATACTTCTTATCACTTCTTAAACCACCGGCAGCACCCAGGATAAGCTACCGAACCCTGCTTCCCCTTTGCAAGGAGGTCTTTCGCACGAGACCCTGCAACCTGAGGAGATCAAGTCTTTTTCTTTTTTTTTAAATCTCCCCACCTTATTAGAAGATATCCCCTTCTTTTTTCATTCTTCTTTCTTTTTCTACAGAAGGAAAAATTATGCACCATTCCTTTCTTTGAGATCTGCACAACAGGTTTGTCGAAAGTCAGTCAGAGACCAAATGTTGCAATAAACGTTCCAAATGCGAAGGGGAGAGGAGAGGCAAACAACATATTCCCGAAGAGCGTCTAAAATTCCCTAAATAGTAAATACCCCTGTCCTTCTCCCCACCTACCATCCTTTATCAAGCAAGGCTTCCCGCCAATTCTATGACGAGTGTACGGTGTAGTAATTTGTAATTTAAAGTCTCACCAAACACTGGAGAAAAGCAAACTGCACTTGTAGTGGACCCCAACTTCGCCGTTTCTAGCCTCTCAAGGCTTATCCAAACTAGGTGAATGCCAGCTGCACCTTGCTTTATGTACCCCAGTATGCACACAGAAAGCCGGTATTGAGGGTTCAATGGTCTCCACACTTGATGCCGGTTCATGGGTTGATTGTCAATTTGTCACCAGTGGGGATATTCGCCCTGCAACTTTCAGCCCCAGAGAGTTTACCACACCAGGTGTGGGACTTTCAGCCTTTTACAAATTGCTCCCTCATTATTCTCAGATGATATAGACATCCATCCCCTATCAGATAGGTTTCCGCATTGCTTTCTGTCCTTCACGTGCAGACAGAAATGTGGTGTTGACTATTCTATAATCTCCACACTTCGTCCTTCGGTACATCCGTTAAAATTGGAACGATACAAAGAAGATTAGCATAGGCCCTGCGCAAGGATTACATGCATAAATCGAGAAATAGAATAGTCCAAATTTTGAAAAAAAAAAAATCTCCACGCTTCATGGCTTGTTATGTCTCCAGTCCGGTCATTTCTGGAACATCCGCCCCAGCCCTATACAGTCGACAACACTTTTCTCAAAATTAAATTTTCAGCCTCTTACAATCCACTCATTGTTATCCTCGGATGACATTACGACTTTTCCCCTGAGAGTCAAAGGTAGTTGATCCAGCAAGACGGACTTTTTTTTTTTTTTTTTTTTTTTTKTCCTGGTTCACCATTGGCTTGCTTTCCTCCCTCAGCAAACCCCAGCCCTCTCTACAAGGCCTACTCTATTTATGATGATCAAGAGTTATTGCTACAGTTGGCACCACCAATAGGTGATAGGATAAACAATCCCACGGCACTTGATGGGGCGACTGGCCACAGAGGTTCCCACGCCCAGAACTCTTCTCCCCTCCTGCACAATCATTCCAGTGCGTTTCGAATCCCGCAGAAAGGGTTGGCAAATAGCCACAGCTACGGATTTCAGTTAGTCAAAGCTGGAAAGGGGTCACAGAGCCTCACTAAGCAATCTCTCAAGTGAGAGTTCAGAGGTAACAGGGCTTGCAGGGGAGGAATGCAGTGTGAAGTCATGGAAAGCCAGGAAAAAGTGAAAGGAGGCGGATGGTCTTGATGTCAGAGCAGGGATTGCCTGATATGCTGCTGATGTGAAAATCAGGAACCAGGTGCGATGGAGACCATGGTGAGAGGTCGCCGACCTCCCTCTCACAGCTCAGGGATCAGGCACCACAGCAGAGTCGACAGCGGAAGGCATGGCAACAGGACTTGCGGCTGAACTTCTCTAACTCAGCAGAGTCAGCACAGATAACTTGGGCCGCAAGTTGATCCCTGAGCTGCCATAGGAGCTTTGATTCTCTTCCATTGGAATTTTTTTTTAACTCTGTGTTACTCCGGAGTCATAGAGATAGAACGGATAAAAATAGACCTTGTTCTCTTGCGTGCGTTTCTCTTGCTAGCTTGCATTCCAATCTCCTACTAGTATGCAGTGTGTGGGTTAAAACATTTTTTTGTTTATTATGTCTATTGGTTGCGTTCTTTGTGAGGCTGTGTTGGGGGCATACTTGTTGATCAGCGCGGCTAGGTCTCGGTATGCCCCCAACACAGCCTCACAAAGAACGCAACTAATAGACATGATAAACAAAAAAATCGAAAAAATGTTAAACCCACAGACACTGCATACTAGTAGGAGATTGGAATGCGAGCTAGCAAGAGAAATGCATGCAAGAGAGAGTATAGATGAAGCAGAGGCTCCCCATGTAAGCTAGCTAGCAAAAAGAACTTGGAAGACCCATGGCAATCACAGGATCCATCTAGAAGAGACTTCACTTGTACTTAGAAAAATAGACAAGGAGGAACCTCCTGTGCCAGAATAGACCGCTCTCTAACTTCGAATTCCTCAGAGGCACAATTGTGAGAACAGACATTCTCAAACCCCCCATCCTACGGAGGCTTTGACCATACGAGAGGAGGTAACTTATTACTTAGGCAAGAGGAGATCAGGACTGCAGTAGTACAGACCTGGAAAAAGCTATAGACCTTGCTGAAGGAGCTAACCATCTTAGGAGATTTTCCTAAGGCAGTGGCTCAGATCAGCAAAGAAGTCAGCAAGGCATCGAGGATCATGGTCGTAAAAAAAGAAAGGGAAAGGCTACTTGGCGCTCTGGTGGAGACCGCAGAATATAACCTCCAGAATCATTCTTCCTCCCCTTTACACAAGTCTTCTTTAAAGTTCTTTTTTTTCTTCTTCTTCTTTTTTTTGTTTGAAACAGAACCTTAAGGTTCTGGCTCGCTTTCCATTCTGGGGAGCGTCGGTCCGGTTCTTGTTCCCCCGGCAAGTCAAGAATAGTACCATGGTTGCCCACTCCCGCTCCCCCCCCTTATAGCGTGGAGGCCCTGAAGACGGCATTGATTACTTCCGTGAAAAAGGGTGTACCGATCTTCACCCCTGCTTAAACCACCAGTACCCCGCCCAGCCAAACTTTTTGCTCTTCCTGACTTCATGGAAGGCCTGGGCTGGGTCGGTAGAGGCTGGGTAGAGCCTCGACAGAGCTACGGAGGTCGTTCGTTTTGAAAACGAGAAGCAACGACCAGTGACCACAATATCATGATTTCTCACAATGAAAAAAAAAAAGCCGGAAAAAAAAAAAAAAAAAACACAGAACGTTTGTCCTTTGTTCGTGTGGTGAGGAGTGAGGGTACTGCCGGTGTTGGCTCGTAAAGAAAAGAAAACATCTGAGACAAGGAGGGGGGCCCGGGAGGAAACTGCCCCGAAAACGGGGCGTACTGCCCCTGAAAATGGCGCGTTTGACGGGCTGTAAGTCCTAAAAGGAGGAGGTCGGGAAGCTGCACTGCCTCCAGTTGTTCAAAGTGGGAATGCATCTTGTGCCGTAACTTCGAACAATACAGAGGCCCAGGGCAAGGATGACACATAAATCGAGATACGGTCAAAAAAAGAAAAAAAAACGAGGGTACAACACACAGTTTGCCTTTTCTGGAGGTAGTGGGCAGCTACACTGTCCACATGAGAATGAACTTGGTGCATAACTCGGAACGATACAGAGAAGATTAGCATGAGATATGGTCCCACAAAAAAGACAAAAAAAAAAAAACCTGCCCCGAAAATGTCACGTAAGTCCCCTGAAAATGGCACATTTGACGGGCCGCAAGTACCTACGAGATTTGCCTGGGGGCTGGCTCCGTTGCTCACCACATGCAGAAGAGAGAAAAAATCATGGCTGTGTATATTTCCACTGTTCTAGCCAAAGATTCATTCCTCTTTTGCACATTTGGCAAGTAGTGGAGGGAAGCCCTCAGACCTGCCACCAATGTCGTTGGCAGCTCTTTCCTCGGTCGCGACTGCCCAACACGGTTTTTTTTTTTTCTTTGGCAAGTAGTGGAGCGAAGCCCTCAGGGGAATGGTCCCATTAGCAGTGGGATAGGAGTGTGGCCTATCCAGTGTGACACTGAGTGGCAGCGGCCAGAC
This sequence comes from Chara braunii, assembly GCA_003427395.1. Lineage (NCBI taxonomy): Eukaryota > Viridiplantae > Streptophyta > Charophyceae > Charales > Characeae > Chara > Chara braunii. The sequence goes on along the minus strand of BFEA01000072.1, from coordinate 1,687,949 downwards.
ACGTTCATTACAAATTTCTGGGCTGAGAAAACAGGAAAAAGGCCAAAAAAAAAGAAAGAAACAGAGACCTGCCACCGGAAATCACGGCAGAGTGCTTCCCAGCCATCAGATCACAAATGATCTGATGGTGGTGGTTGCAAAAACAGTGAACAAAGTTACAGCCACATTTTTTTGGAATAAAATTGACTTCTGTCAGAAGTGATCCTGACACCCTCCATATACTCTGTGATTGAAGGAGGGCTCCACCCAATGAGATAATTGCACAACAGCAAGTAAAATGCTGAAAATCTTCTATCCAGTGGGCAAAGGCCGACCCCAACCTCGTTTGGCGTTGGCCACACCCCCAACCTATTGAAAAGATTCTGGCGGGAAGCTGTCTTTGCACGGGCATGCCCAGTGTTAAGGAGAGGGGGGAGGGGAACGAAGATCTCCTTACTTTTTCGGGTAATACATGTAAAATACTGACCGTGGGATCACCAGTACTGCACGGCAGGATTTGGGTTACTCAACTGCCACACAAACTCGTTTCTATCCTATCCCGTTGCTAGTGGGACCATGCCCCAGGGGTGAAGTCCCACTGCCCAAGTTAAGTTTAGAAAACGCAACAGTGTGACACCATTTCGACATTAATAAAATTCAAAACCAGAAATTAAAAAACTGAGGAGAAACGCTAGAAACAGCTTTTCTCCTTATTTTTGATAACGTAACTCAGGGAAATGAAACACGTCTGGCACAGTCGGAGTGAACGTCTCCGTGGAAAAGGGATACTCCCCGTGGTGAGCAGACAGAAGGTCACCATTTGTAAAATGGACAGGGACAACATGGATGGCCAAATGCGTTCATTGCCCAAAGAAGAGGTGAGACTTAAAATCTAGTTTAGCACATGGACAGGGACAACATGGATGGCCAAATGCATTCATTGCCCAAAGAAGGAAACGAGTTTGATGCCAGAGAGCCAAACACAGCTGTCAGAGTTCCTCCGTTTCAGGATGTAATGATGTCTTAAAAAACAAAAAAAAAGAAAGGCACGTAAGTTGAGAAGTCTACCCTGGGGGGGGGTAGGGTAGTCTTCTCAACTTAAAATGGTTTCCCGCCGACCAAATCTAATAGGTTATTCTCCTGTATTTCTATACCACTAGATTCGCAATACATCAACGTCAGAGCTCCGTCCCACCATGCCACACGTGATAGAAAGCTCAGCGTTGAGAAAACTCAACTTGGGCGGTGGGACTTCACCCCAGGCCTGCCACCAATGTCGTTGGCAGCTCTTTCCTCGGTCGCGACTGCCCAACACGGATTTTTTTTTTTCTTTGGCAAGTAGTGGAGCGAAGCCCTCAGGCCTGCCACCAATGTCGTTGGCAGCTCTTTCCTCGGTCCAGACTTCCCAACACGGATTTTTTTTTTCTTTCAACAAAACAACAGGGGGAAAAAAAAAATCAATCGTAAAAAGGAAGCAACACCAAGTACCGGGCGCCCACATTGAAGGACCGGTTGCCCGCTACTCTACCAGTTGCGTTCACATAAAACAAAGAGCTTTGGTAGCCCCAAAAAAGAGAGGTTTGGGAAGGTGGCTCGTAGGGTACTGGTGGTTTAAGTTAGTCTGTTCTAGACTGTTATTGATCTTGGTGACTATACCTGTTTGCTGCTTGCATTTGCTGGAAAAAGTCATGTCTCTTTTCAGTCTGTATTTCTCAGTCGATTTAACCTGTGGGATATGCTTTTCTAGGATCATAGATGAGGCATGTCCCTTTGCTCTACTTCCGAACTCCCTGTGTGTAGTTTTGATTGGGGATGTCGACAAACGCTAAAACCCTAAACCCTAGCTTTTGAATCTTTGACGATATTCTTCTCTCGGGGGTTGTTCCTTGAATGTATCAAATGTTGATAGGTGTTCTACTTGAAGCCTGAGGTAAACTCTTTTTGGGATTGGTGGGATAGGAGGGGGGTTGTCGGGGATGGTAAATTTTAGATAGGTGCTAATTGTGGGATGAATGCTAGACGTGGAAGGGGATAAGGGATGGGGTGTGTGTGTGTTGTTTTGTGATTACTCAGAAGTTTTTAGGGCATGGAGAAGGGGTGGTTCTGGGAAGAGTGTGTAACGGCGGGGACGGGGAGATTGTTGCTATGTCGATGGATGGGTGCTATAAGGTTGGTTCGGTACCATTAATGGCTGTCGTATCGGTTGTGGCGGCTGGTCAGGAATTGTTAGTATGCAAATCTAGTTCTTGAGGGTGATTCTGTCGTTATTTATTGTGCCTGGCTGCCCTTTTCCTAGTTTTAAAGTTATGAACTTTTTGATTTTTCCAACTTTTTTGTCGGGGTCGGTAGGGAGTTGGTTGAGTTGTTTTTTCCAAAGGGCGTGAATGTCCGTGTCTATTAGCTGTTTTATCAACTTTTATGGCTATGATTGGGTTCTCTAGGGAAGTGAGGCGGTCATCAAAATTTGATGTCACATATGTTTCTCTATATGGTCCAGAGAGTGCTTTTCATAATGAGTGAAGAAAGGAAGGCTTTGAAACCTTTGAGTGGAGGGGATTGTTTGAGTTCATGGAATCATGTAGTGGGATTAATTAAGAGAGGTAGGTTTGTGATTTTGTTCTATGAAACCTCGATTGCTTGCCAGATAGATCTGGCTTTTGGGCAATCTATGAAGCAGTGATTTATGGATTCTATGGATTAGGTGTTGTAGACTTTGCACCAGGAGTCTTGTTCTGATCTGTTCTCTTGGTTGCGTCTGTGTGCCAGCCATTGGTTAATCGATACTGCTCTAAAGACTAATAGCCATTTTAGACTGGCTATCTTGACCGGTCTTGTGGTGAAGATTGAGGTCCAGGGTGGTTTGAAGTGGGTGTTAGATAGTTGTCATTCCTCCTTTGTCCACCGATTGTGAAGAGTGTTGGATCTGGATATAGGTTTTGTGAAGAGACGATAGCCTAGTTTTGGTGTAAAATCGGTCAGTTTGGTGAGGTTTGGGGTGGGGGTGAGGCTGGCTGAGGTTCTCTATGTCCATTCCACGGGGTCGATCTCTAGGCTTGTATGCTTAGTTGGGGTTTGTAGACTCTGTTTGTTTCTCCTTCTATGATTCTGACTCTTCTCAGGTTTCTGGTTCTAAAAGATCCTTCTGCTCTACTTTTTGAATTGATGTGGCTCGCTGGGTTTCCTGGTTCATCCAAGGTGAAGATATCACAGCAGATCCAGTTGTTGTCATGAGTTTCATAGTTCTTGAAGGCAAGGACTTCTTGTACTGTAGAGGACTCATTAGTGGTGGCCCAATCACCATCCTGCCATTTTTGTTTCGATCTTACAGGTTTCTCCAGTGTAGGGGGATGCAATCAACAATTTGGTTAATGTTTGTTTGTAGGTGGTGTACTCCTTTTAGTTTGGCCCGTAGGTCGTTTTCTGATTTCCATTTTTTGCGTGGCTCGTCCCATATATGTTCAATGCGCCAAATTCCTTTTTCCAGCCAGTGCCCCCATTTGGTTTCTGATTTAGAGAATGAGAAGCTTACACCTCCCTCATTTTTTATCAGTGGGTTGCCGAAAAGGGGTTGTCTAAGGACTTCATCTTACCTTTTGGGACCTGTTCTATTTTCTGGGAAGATGATTCTCCAGATATGTAAGATTTGTTCCCAGAAGGATTTTGTATGCGTTGTGTGTTGGAGTTTACTTGCGCTGTCAGGTCGGATTGTCTCTATTTCCCTTTCGGTAGTGGCTAGTGCTTATTGCAAGCCCAGAAGATGCCTGACATATCGGTAGGAGCTTTGAAGGGTGCAATTCCTCTGATATAGCTGAGAGCTAGTGGGGGATCCATTGAAGATTGTCGTGAAGGGTTAGCCTTAGGATCCACCTGACTTCAAGGGCTTCGATTTGGCGGGCTGGGTCTATGAGGCCTAGGCCTCCTTTGCTTTTTGGGCTAGTGATTATATGGCAGGCTACCTTATGAATGAAATGTTGTTTATCTTGGTTGCCTGTCCGAAGGAAAGTTGCTGTTTTTTTCTTCAGATGGTTATGGGAATTGATCGACAGGAACCAGATTGAGGTGGCATACCACATCATGGCTAGTATTGAGTTGTTGAGGGCTAAAACTCTACCTAGGAGAGAAGTGTGTATGTATTTCCAAGTGTGCATTTTGTTGATCATTGCAGATAATAGGGACACTGTCGATGTTTGGTGATAACCTTTTAGACTAAGATTAATCCCTAGAAAGCGGATTGGTGAGTCAGGATTTGCCCATTGCATTCCTTGAGGAGTTCGCTCTGTGGGGGGGGAAGGATCTGTTGCTTACCAGTTACCTGTTTCAACCCAATTTGTTTTCATTTTTTAGGCTAGTTGGAAGATTTGTGTTGCTCTGGTCAGTGCCTCGAAGGAGGAGTTTGATGCCCTGATGAGTATTGTGAGATCGCCAGCGAATAGGAGAGTGGTTGGGACGTGTAAGGGGTTACCTCTTTCATCTTTGATGTCATCTATTCTTTCTATGGATATATCATTTCTCAAGAATGCGGCAATTGCCTCCATAACGAACAAGAAGATGAGAGCTGCTAGGGGGTTTCCTTGCCTTACTGACCTTGACATAGGGTAGGGATTTGAGAGGAAGTCATTGACCTGTACTATCCCTTGGGCGTTGTTGTAGAGGTCTCTCACCCATTTTCGGAATGTTGGTCCTAACCCCATCTTTTCCATGATGGTTTGGCGGAAATCGTAGTTGACTTGGTCGTATGCTTTTTCGAAAAAAAAAAAAAAAAATGGTCGTTGTGATCTTCTTTTGGTTGATAAGCTTGGTGGATTTGCAGAGTGTCATTACATTGTCCAATATGAGCGTTCTGGGATAAATCCTGTTTTATCTAGATGAAAGCAACCTCCTGTGATCCAGTTTATTCTCGTGGTCAGTAGTTCAGCTAGGATTTTGTATGCTACATTAAGTAGAGAGATGGGTCTATAGTTCTTTATGTCCTCTCTGTTTTCTTTTTTGTATAGCAGTGTTACCACTCTCATGCCGAGATCCGGGCCGAGGGATTCATTTTCCCATGCTTTGTTGAGGCACCTGAGTAGAAGTGGGTCAAGAATGTGTCATCCTGCCATCCAAATTCTTAAGAGAGAACGTCTTTGTCAGATGCTTTGTTTGGCTTGAGGTCTTTGAGTGCAGTGCGTAATTCTTCTAGTGTTATGGTTTCTTCCAGTTTAATGGTTGTTTCTTATGAGAGGGTATGATCTAGGTGAGATAAGAATTTGGCTCTTGCTCTATTTCTTGCGTTGTTACTTCCCGCCAGGATTTTTGAAGTATAAAATTTTGTGTAAAAGATGGTTGCTATGTTGAATAGCTTTGTTGTTTTTGTGGACGGGTTTCCGTGTTCAATTAGTAGGTATTCTATTTTAGAGTTTATGGAGTTGGTCTTGATTTTTTGGAAAAAAAAATTGGACATTTTTTCGTCCAGTTCTCAGTCTTTGACTTTAGCCCTTAGTTGGACGCCTTTGAGCTTTAGCATTGTTCATTTTGATAATTCTTCCTTGGCATTATTGAATAGCTTTGCATAAAATTCCAAGTTTGGGTGCTTTATAAGGTTGTATTCTGGTATTTTTATTGCTTCTCAATGTTTCTTCCATTTTTTTCCTTGAGTTGCTAGTCGTCTAGAGGACTGGGTTATTCTTGTGTTAATGTTCTTGATTCTTTGTGGAAATTTGAAGAAAAGGTCGTCGTTTGGGTGTAGTTGTGTTTGTGAGGTTGATATATTTTGGAATTCAGATTGAAAGGATTGGTTGGAGAGGAGTACATTGTTGGAACAGTAGAAGTTTTTACATGTATAACCTTCTTTAGAGGATCTAAGGGATAAGGAGATTGCTTTATGGTTGACGCCTTTATGGTAAGGGTTATCATGTATGTAGCAGTCTTGTATTGCACCTGCTAAAGACTTTGAGAAGAGGAAGAAGTATATTCTTGAGAAGGATGTACGGCATAGTGAGTTTTTCTAGTGCAAGAATATCTTTTGAGTTTTGGATGTAATAGGCGGAATGGGTCTATTAAGTTTTTTCTTATGATGGAGTCATTTAAGTCTGTGTGGGGTGGGAGTTCTTGAGAATGAGATATTTTATCTAAGTTGGGGTTTTGTACTGAGTTTCGGTCTCCCATGATGATAGATGGTGTGTGTATGGGGATGTGTTCTTCTAATGTGAGTAGGAAAGGTGTTTTTTTTCCTGGAAAGTTCAAACTATAAATTCTTATGATGGACATTTCTTCTTCTTTGTATTTGATGTTTTTTTTGATCCATTTACCTGACGCGTTGTCTTGGATGTAGTTCTGTATCTTTATTGATTCACTTGCTGCAGATTTTTGGTGGAGGAGGATGGTTATTCCTGCTGAACCGTTTTCTGTGGTTTTAGCCCAGAAAGCGGTTTTGACGAAAGATAGCTTCCTCATTAGTGTTTCTTGAAACTTGTTATGTTCATCACTATTGGTTAAGTGTGTTTGGAGGCAAGTGATGTCCGGTCAGTTGGGTCCAAACCAACCATTGAATTCAATGAGGTTCCTCCACTTGACTGGTTGCCCAAGATGGAGGCTAAACCATTGATATCCCAAGACTTGCAAGTTATTTCGGGTTGTTTTCTTATGTCTTTTACGATGTCGGCTTCAATGGCGGGTTTAAATCGTTGTAGTCTGCATGCTGACCCACTGTCAGGAGAGTCGTCTGTAGGATTTTCCATAGATGCTTTAGATGATGACTCCTGGTGTGGGCCTGTCACCCCCGGCCTGGTGCTTGGCTCAAGTAGAACATTGGTCAATCTTCTTCGATTCATTTCTCTTCTCCTCCTCCTCCTTTTCCTTCTTCCACTTCATGAGGGCCTCCTCTTCATTGGTGTCCAACCTTTCCTCCCTCATGAAGTCTGTAGTATTGAATGCAATTTTGTCCACTTTGTCTTTGTGGCCCAGTAATTGGTAGGGTATCTCGCTGATCAACTCTCATGGTTTCCATGACAAGTCGTTTTTCTAGTGTGCATGCTGATCATATAAAACCATGTCTGGTTTTAAATCCCTATAGCACATTTCTCCCTTGTCGTTGTCCCAGAAAACTTCAAGGTTTTCGCTCTGTCCTAATGTCTTGATGAATAGGGGGTGTTATTCTGCGACATTTGTTCTCAACAAACGTGGGATAATGTTTTCTGTCCTGAACGGTGATGATGTTCAGTGAGATCTGACTGCAAACTGCCACTCCTTGACAGAGTTATAGCAAAAAGGCAAAATGGGGCTGATTAGGGAGAGAGTGTTGGCATCTATGTGTGCAGCCACAGTCAGGTCTGAGGGGTTTTGGGCTACAATTTTGTTAAGGGAGTGAGATATGCCCCCCGATTCCAGATTTTGTTCCCCCAGATTGTTTGTTTGTCTCTCCAGTATGGCGATCTGTCTCTTATTTTCCTTTTTTCTGGTTCTTTGTATGCCTGATCAGATCATTCGCCATTGTGGTCATTTTCCTTTCCTCTGGTTCTTGGTTTTCTTTGCTGCTGAACTTGGTCGGGTCTTCCTCTGTTTCAAACTCCTTTCCCTTGACATCCGTTATGTAAGAGTTGGGCCACTCTGTTGGTTGTGGGTATGTGGGGGTGGGGTCTGATCCGGATTCGGTGTTCATTGCGTTGATGTGCCTGGCAGCGTACTGAAGGGCCAAGTGCTATGAAAATGTGCCCTCTGGCTGTAATTCGTCATAAGGATTGAGAATGGTGGGGAATCCTCCTAGATTGGATGTGTTTGCTTCCTTCTTGAGATTGGTGATATGTTTGGCGTGAGCCAATCTGATTTCCAATTTCAATTCTCTGCGTACTTTCAAAGTTTTTATGTATTAGTCGAGTCACTCCAATTTGTTGTTTGAGTCTTTCTCTGTTGCTGTGTTTTGATTTGTGTTGTAGTGTGGCATCCAGGTGCAATTTGTCCTCCCTTTCATCAGTCGATGCATTTTCCTCTCTACACTGGTCCTCATTCCTGTTTTTTGTCTCTGTTGGGCCTGAATCACCTTTCTTTCCCCCGCTTGTGCTTTTCGGATCCACCTCTTCTCTGGATTGCATAATCTCTATATAGGATTGTTCAGCTTCTCTTCCTATGTTGTGTGTGTCTCTTAGAGTCTGTTTTTTGTGCATTCGATGTTCCAGGAGAGTTGCTTGGCCAAGGGTGGCTTTGTCGTATTTGTGCGTGGTCTTGCCGTTTCTTTTGCCTCCTCCCTTTTGCCATTTGCTCTCATGGGTGGGAAATACATTGGGTTTGCATGTTGTTTCGGTTCCACTAGAGTCCATATCCACGCTGGAGTGTCTTTTGGGTCATTGAAAACCCAGCCTGCATAGGCTGGGTCATTGGTGATCCAAATGTCTTTTAGAGAGTCTGGTTCGATCGGCATTGAGGGGTGCAACTTCCTTCCCTCACCCTTCTTGGTGTTCAGGGGGCATAGGGGGTCGTTACCCATGTGTCCCTTTACTCTACATCTAATACACATGGGGTTCGCCTTCGTGGAGATGTACACTGGTGTGACCTGCTGATCTGTTATGAAGAACCATTTGTCCGACAGTTCTGGTGGGCTGTTTCCTTTGAGTTAGACACATGCAATTTGCGAGCTGCTGCTGAGTGTGAGGAAGTGTGGGGCAGAGGAAACTCATTCAATCAGAGGGTACCATGGGCAAGTTTCTTTCAGTCTGTCCTTAACCATCTGATGAAGAGACCCGTCGTCCAGGTTGTCGAACTGGATCCAGAAGTGTTTGTACATCAAAGTTTGTCACTGTCTCGAAGTTCCCTGCGTGGCTTGCCTGTTAGGTCTCCACTTGTGAAGATGACTGATCCCTCACAGTAGAGGGCTTGGATTGAGAGGAGATAAGCGTCGTAATCAGTGTCGGCACAGATTACTGTGACCACATTTCTTCCCCTTTGTTGGAAGACAATCTTTGGTTGAGAGGTTCTCAAATTCTCCATGTTCAGAAAAAGCGTGGTGAATGGGACAAAGAAAATGATTGAGTTCCAGTGTTGAGACTAAATCTGAGGAAATTAGCTGAGTTTCATCTCCGCTTTGGAGTTCGTGAGGACTGAATCGACGTGGTGAATGGAACAGAGAGATTGACCTTGCTTTGCCACCTTGTTAAGGGGATTTAAGATCAGATCTGGGATGGTTAATTGACAAAAAAAAAAAGCAAGGTAGAGCTTCGCCTCCCCTCTTGGGGATCGTGTGTTGGGATCCAGAATGACTCATGTAACTGTAAGAACGGGCAGAGCTTCGCCTCCCCACCTAGGGAGCGTGGGGTTAAATCTGGAGACTGATAACATTTTCAGAGCAAGGTAATGGGTAGGTCTGAAAAACAATTCACAAAGCTTTGCCTCCCCTCTTGGGGATAGTGAGTTGAGATCCAGGATGGTGTCTGCAGATGTAAAAATGGGTAGAGCTTCGCCTCCCCACTTGGGGAGTGTGGGTTTAATTCCGGAGACTGAGAAAATTTTAGAGCAAAGTAATGGGTAGGCCTGAACAAAATTCACAGAGCACCGCCACCCCACCTAGGGATTGTAAGGCCAGATTTCGCGTGGCAAACGAGGCTGTAAATTGGTTAGAGCTTCGCCTCCTCACCTGGGGACCGTGAGATCATATCCAGAATTACAACTTTCACATAAAAATTGCCAGCATTATATCTCTCATCCTGCGGATCGTAGTGGAAGATCTATAGTAACGTAGGTAAAGAACGAGAGCATCACCTCCCCACATGAGGAGCGTGAGGACTGATCTTGAGTGATGGGAAAATATGAGACTTTTGATTCAGAGTGGCTATTATAACGAGCAGAAAGAATGAGGTCCAATCCGGGAAGGCGAGAGGAACGAGGGAATCGACAAATGAATGCAACGGGACACTTGGCTTTTTAAAAGTCGTTGCTCTTATACTAACAATAATAGTGGTAATATTAAAATTTAAAACTAATTAAAAAAAAATAATAGTAATAATAATAATATCAATACTAATTAACGATGTTTAATTCACAATAATGATGATTAAAATATTGACTGGTGAGAGCCGGAAAGTGGGGTGTAGTAGTGGATTAAATTAAAAATTATCGTACTAAATAACATGGCTACCATCCGGACATCTGGACAAGCGTCTAGACGGTCTGCTCTCCAGTGTTGGACGCCAGACCGTAGGAGGCCCATCCGGAAGGGGCCAAAACCCTGAAATTCAAAAAAAAAGGGGGCACCCTAGACCTGTTCCTCGGGTCCAGGGCGCCCCCTGAAAAATGTCTTGATGATTTTTCGGGCCGGTATCAACCGTACAGGGTGGCCAAACTGGCCCCTTTTTTACTTGCATCATAGGCAGACCATTGGAGGCAGAGCGCAGTTCCGCAGTGACAAAGGGAAGAGAGGGTGGATCTAGGCACTTCAGAGTGTTTTCCCGCCCACCCGCCGCCACCACTGCCACTGTCACTCACACGCACACACACACAGAGGGAGAGGGAGAGAGAGCCCTCGTTACCGTTGTGGACTGGTGCACACATGCAAGAGAGAGAGAGAGAGAGAGAGAGAGAGAGAGA
>BFEA01000072.1:1658187-1673290 GCA_003427395.1 Chara braunii | reverse complement strand
GGGGGAGCGGGGCGCGGGGGGGGCGGGGGGCGGGGAGGAAGTATATTACTAAATCCTGTTCCCAATTTTGAAATCCCTGATTGTTCGACGAAAATTATGTTTTCGATGTCACCCTAGCATGAGGGGGTTTGAGATCTGCCGCGTTTTTGTACGAGGACTGGCGGCCTCCACCTCCCCTTCTTTTGCGTAGCAGGTCCTAGTCTTTCCTGACCGTTTGCCCTCGTATCCCTTTTCTTTCGCTTTCTGAATATTTTCTGAATACGGTCATAGGCAGTTGCTTAATTCCAAGAATTTCTTAGAACTTAATCTGTTCCTAAAAAAGGGGGGTGGGCCGTACGCGGATGGCTGTTTGGTCCTAAAAATGTCTTCTGGATTCTGGGGATTCCTGATAATTTTTTTTTTAGGTAGTTTCAAGGCTGTTATACTTGGGGACCCACGGCTGTTCGATGCCAGAACGACGCTGGCCGTTGCTGGGGTGTTGCCCTGTAACCTGCTGATGCAGGAGCATGAGGCCTGGTAGAGAGATCTAGGGGTGCTTTGGGGTGGGCACTCCACGGGACAATCAAGGGTTGTTGCTGGGACGACGCCGGCCGGAGCTGGGGTGAGTTGTGTTGCCCTGTAATCAGCAGGATGAGGGGGTGTGAGGCCTGGAAGAGCTCGGCAGGGAGTAAGACAGTGTTGGAGAACTTTGGAAGGTTTTGTTAGGAATTTCGTGGGTCTTGGGGCACTAGTAGGACCTCTGCAGTCTATTCCCATACCTCCCGAATTACTGTAAGTTCTCTCAGAGGGTTCCAGCAAAAGCCGGGTAATGGCCCCGGTACTGCAAGAAGGGGTTTGAGGTGAGTGAGAGAAAGATATCACGCATCCTACTAGTGAAGGGGCTAGCTGGTAGGACGGAAATAAGGCATAGCAGCAGCGGGGATGGTGGCCTTGCTGCAGTAAGTCTTGCCGGAGTGTGGTAAAGAGGACTGTGTYGTTTTKYTGAATCTTGTCTAGTTTGTCGCAGTAATTTCTKAAAAAAAGAAGAGAAATCTTCTTGAACTTCTCAGAAAGGGGTGAGTGGGATAAGTAGATGGTTGGATATCAAGCGTCCTATTAGTGAGGGGGTTAGCTTGTAGGATGGAAATASGGTACAGCAGCAGTGGAGATRGYGGCTCCGCTGCAGTAAGTCTTGCCGGAGGGAGGTAAAGAGGATTGAAGGGGGGGTTTCTGAGTCGGTTTCTGAATTTTGCCTAATCCTGTAAAAAAACGGTAATGACACAAGAAGAGAATAAGGAGAGTGGGAGAAGATGGTGGGTTATCACGCGTCCTACCAGTGAGGGGGCTAGCTGGTCGGATGGGAGTATGGCATAGCGGCAGCAGAGGTGGTGGCTCCGCTGCAGTCAGTCTTGCCGGAGGGAGGAAAAGTGGATTGATGGGGGTTCTTCTGAGTCGTTTCTGAATCATGAAGTTGTCATAGACATGTCTGAAGTAGCTTTAACTCTCCGAGTCAAAGTCGGGTGATGGCCCCGGAAACTCAATTTTCAATTTCCATTCTTAGGCCAATTGGATTTTTCTAGTAGGTTCCTAGCCTCATTTTCACTGACGTGTTTTCTTAATGTACTCATTATGGGACGCTGGGCCCGGTTTCCAGTTCGTGCCAATTTGTGAGGATATGGTTGTATCTATGGGACACTAGACCCGGTTCCCAGCAGGTGTTTGCTCCCCACCAATAGATGGAGCTTTGGTTAAAAAAAAAGAAAAAAAAAGAAAAAGGAAATTTAATGTTCTGATTGATGGATTGTGTGGAGTCTGGAACCCTAAATTGACAAGTGTTCTTGTACCTTTTTTCGCACTGGTTGTGGAGAGACTCACTCGAATTGGGTACTGCGGTTCTTTTCTTTAACTCTCCCCTCCATGTTGGGGTCACATCGGCAAGGGTGAGTTAACAAAAGGAGGGATACAACGCATCTTGCTGGCGATGGGGCTAGCTGGTAGGATGGGATTAGGGCATAGCAGCAACGGAGATGGTGGCTCCGTTGTGACGACTCTTGCCGGAGTAGGGTTAAGGGGGATTGCTTAGGTGTTCTGGGTGGGTCAAGCATGACCAGTGCGAGAAGGGAGCTAGACAACTTGAAGCCATGGCTGCAGTGGTGTTTAGCGGATCGTTTGACAACGGGCTAATACCGCCATATCCAAGGGTTCACGGTTGGCCGATGCTAGAACGACGCTGGCCGGAGCTGGGGTTTGGTTGCGTTGCCCTGTAACCTGAGTGAAGCGGGGGTTCGAGGACTAGAGAGATCTAGGGAATTGCCGAGGGTGGAAGGTATTTCAGTGGGTAACCGTGAGCTGTTGCTAGGATGACGCTGGCCAGAGTTGGGGCGGGTCGCGCTGCCCTATAACCCAGCGGTTGGGGATGGGAGGCCTGGTTGAGCTTGGCATCTAGGATTGGGGGGTTGAGGCAGTTGTAGGTCGGTCTGATGAATAGCACTGGGGTAATGTGGTTTTCTTGATGTCGGCTCCCGAATAATCTTAGTTGATTCTCACTCCTTTTTTAAGCAAAGTTTGTTGTTCTCGGTTGCTCCCGGTGGTTTTAAGATTGCTCTGGAATTCTTGGGGCTCCTAGCAACTCACTGTAGGTTGTTCTGATGTTGTTATGTTCATCGATTTGCGGCTGCCCGACGCCAGAACGGCGTTGGCAGGTGCTGGGGTGTTGCCCTGTAACCTATTGATAGCAGGAGCACGAGGCCTGGTAGAGAGATTTGGGGATGCTTTGGGGTGGGCATTTCAAGGGACAACCAAGGGTTACTGTCGGGATGACGCTGGCTGGAGTTGGGGTGAGTCGTGTTGCCTTGTAACCTAGCAGGGTGGGGGTGTGAGGCCTGGAAAGAGCCCGACAGTGAATAAAACAGGGTTTGGGGGTTGTGAACTGTTTTGTTTGGGGTCCCTGGAGGCTTTGAGTGTTTTGAGAACGTCTGTGGTGCTCCGTCTGTGACTATCCCCATGTGTTTTTATGATTCTTTAGCCGAAGCCGGGTAATTGCCCCGGTATCTCAATTGTTTCGCATACGTTTCCTAATAGCATTGTTTCAAAAAAGAGGTGAGTGGGTCTAATAGCATTGTTTCAAAAAAGAGGTGAGTGGGAGAAGTAGATGGTGGGATATAAAGCGTCCTACAAGTGAGGGGGGTAGCTCGTAGGATGGAAATAGGGTACAGCAGCAGCGGAAATGGTGACTCTGCTGCAGTAAGTCTTGCCGGCGTGAGGTAAAGAGGATTGATGGGGGGTTTCTGAGTCGTTTTATGAATTTTGCCTATTTCTGAAGTTTGTCGTCGTAATTTTTCTAAGTAGCTCAAATTTTTCTTAGCCAAAACCGGGTAATGACCCCGGTATCTCAGACTTTCAAAATTCTATGTAAATTTCCATATGGGACGTTGGGCCCGGTTCCCAGCACGTGTTACTCCTCACGAATAGATTGGAGCCTTGTTCCCAAAAAAATTTAAAAAAAAATTAAAAAAAATTGTATATGTGAATTTTTACACACTGTGTGGGGTGGGGAATCTGGGGATGACTGGGACTTTTATCAGGAAATTTGAAAACAGATGGACTACAAGAAGGAAAATCAGCACAAACACATTAATCTCACCGGGGATGCAGCTGGAACGTGGTCTCCTATGCATGTCACAAGCAAAAAAAGGACACATAAGAGAAGTATGAATTAGAGCATGGGTACTTCACCTCTTGCTTCTAGACCTAAAAAAAGGAGGAACACATTATGTCAGAGGTACACGGAAAAAAATATGTTAGAAAAGGCAATAACAGGCGAATTGTCCTCTCACCCAGAGATAGAAGAATTTGGAATTGTGTATGTGGGCATTAGTGTGATTAAATGTTTCAACCTGATGAAAAAATAAAAACTTAGGAGAAGTAGACGAAGACATCGCAAAATACGTATTTTTTGCAAGCAACAACCTGACACAGCAGGTGCACGATAGCATGTTCACGATAGCATAGGCAACTGGATGTGGGGGGCATCTTGATTAATGAGGGGTAATTATTTTAGGGGTTAAAGAGACGTATGGTAATTTTAGTCACTTAAGGAAGGCTTGAGGAACTTGAAGGGGAAGACATTTTGCCAGACTTTGCTCTCAAATTTGTTTGTGTCTATACGTTTCAACTTTCAACAATTTTAATGTGATATAAAAAGACCAAAGTCATTTCTTCCTACCACTATTGCAACGAATGTTGCATGGTTTTTTACAATAGTATGGTCAGGGAACCTAGGGAGAACAGAAACCTCAAAGAGGGTGTCTTTCGTAGGAGCTTGGTCTGCCCTTAATGGTTTATTGAAGTGATATCCAGGGAAGCAGAAGGTCAGGAGGCCTAGATTAAGGGGGACCTTGAAGAGGGAGCACCTTCCTCAGGATCCCGGGCTGACCCATATATCTCACAAGTAAATAAATGGTCGAGCGCGTGATTGTCACTAGTCTGAACTGAGGCAAAAATGCAACCTAGGCGCCAAATCGGATAATGAAAGAGTGTTTTTCTCTCAAGGTCGGGTGTGCTATTGATGGTACCTTCAACATGTCTGACTTGGACACCCAGACTAACTGAGTCCAAATTCAAGAAAAGGAATAACCACATATCGGACTGATCTTCCCCCTCAGTACCACTACCCTATTAAAAAAACGAGGAGGGATGTCGAAGCACGATCAACCTCATATGGGAAGGGTGACGTTAAAGGATAACGACCATTTACAGCTAAAAATCTGGAACGAACATCAGCTAGGGATCGTGGCTGATGCATTCTAATAGTTCTAATCGACGGATGACCAAAACATCAAGGGGGCGCAAGATAGGACCAAAAGTTGCTCTTTTAGGCCATGTTTTCCCTAAGCTGACATGGATATAGTTGGGGGGCGGCTTAGTCAAAAGGTGGACCAAGACCACTCATTACCATTTTGCAAGGGCATTAGTACCTTCCCAAGACTAATCGTGGATTGCACTATTCCACGTATTAGTCCAACTCCCTTGGCTTAAAAGGGCAACTTCGAAAATTTTGACGAGGCGGTTTTTAGCCTTCTTCAACTGTCTTTTGTCATGTCAGACTCAATTTTTCAAAGCTTTTGGCGACGGATCTTTCTGCTTCACAACTTTTAAATATCTTTATTACTTGTCTTTGACCTCGTTTCCCCCCCCCCCTCCCCGTCCCCTCTACCTTTCTACTCTCCCTCCACCCTTTTTCTCCCTCCCTCTATATTTCTTTGATTCAGATGCGGTTGCCTCAGTGCTAATCATTGTGGTTGGTAGCTTCAGAAGTGAATAGAGTGTAGTGTTTTCATTCATTTCATTTAGTGAGAATCAATATTTAAGGACCTTATTGTAAGGACTCTGAAAGCACTTTTTTCATCTGCTAATGATTCCGTCTCTGGCGGACAGATGAAACAGTTGTAGGGACTTCACCAGCATGGCACAAACTTGTACTCATTTTATTGATATCTAAAGTGTCAGTGAAGGAGGGAGAGAAAAATAAGTGAGAAAAAGAGGAGGTCTAATAGGCGAAGAAGAAAACAAGAATGACTAAGATTATCAACGCCAAGATGGAGAAATTGGATAAGCATTATCAAAGGCTCCACATGAGTTACAATCATTCGCTGGGAATGAGCGGGGGCGGCGCAGCGCTCCCGGGAGTGCTGCGCCCGCCTGGGCTGAAACAACGGGTGTACCTATGTGCGTTGAGACGCAAAGCTGTGATGGCGCTTTCACGAGGGCACGACGGGTCAATATTCTGTGTGGCGATGGCGCTTCTTAGAAACTTCCGTGAATGGGGAGACAAGAGGGGTGTGTGGTTTGAGGGGCGTGTGGTTTGAGTAACCGTGTGTGTGTGTGGGGGGGGGGGGGGGGGGGGGGGGGGCACGTGGCATAGGGTTATAACGCCACTCCTTTTGTCCTCTGTGTTTAATCTATGTCTCTCGCTTCTTCGATTCTTTATTGTCATGGGTCGTTGGATCTGGGCTGAATTCTCTGTGAAGCTGTGTTGACGGGCTTGACACGGTCATTCACAACACAACCACGTTCGGGAAGTAAAAGGGAGGAGGGGGCGTCCCAATAATCTCTTCTGGTTGGTGCACTTTGTCGTAAGGCTATACTAGCACCGGCTGTGGGGGAAGGAGTGGCTCGTTCTATAGGAAGAGGCAGGGGCTGAGTTTGGTCTGGGCAGCTGGATAAGGGGACTGTGGGAGCGAAGTGGTGCGTGATGGTCTGCAGTGATTGGTGATTTTAGGTGAAGTTCAAGGCGACATCACGTAGCGACGAAAACTGTGAGTGCAACATTTTTCAGAATTTAACCCTAAAGTACTACTCTGTTAGATGATTTGAGGTCAGGGATGTCTCATTGCTGTTTTGATATTTCCTTATATTTTTCGTATCTCGACTTCCGATGAAAGATCTATAACTCTGATTTTTGTCTGATTTTTGTCTGGATTTTTGTCTGATTTTTGTCTGATTTTTGTCTGATTCTTAATTCATAATTTCCTTTTTTTCATTAATTAATGGTCGAAGTTTACAATTGACTATTTTGTTTTGTACTCATATAACCATCTAAATTAGTCTGCAAATTACAACATCTGGTAAATTTTCTGACCTACTTTTTGTCTCAAATTCCCAAAGAACAATTTTAGTCAGATATTTGAATTCGTAAAATTTTATACTTGCTGGCAGAAAATTCATAAGTATACTCTGATGTTGATTTTTAAAAAACCTATCGAAAGTCCTATTTGGACATCCTATTCGTAAATGTTAAAAATAGTTCATATAGGGTTTCTAAATTTCGTCGTAGATCGATTTTCTAAATTGTCATGATTCTATTTTCTAATTTTTCATGATTCGATTTTATGATTTGTCAATGATTCGTGATGAATGCTGCTTGACGTGATTTTTCATGTCTCATTTAGTGTTTTCTGATAAGCTTGTCTCATTGGAGATTGTTAGCAAATCTTCTTAGGTGTGCCTGTTGCTGTCATAATTGTGGATTTGCGGTTTTTCGATGCCAGAACGACGCTGGTCGGAGTTGGGGTGTTGCCATGTAACCTGCGAAGCAGGAGCATGAGGCCTGGTAGAGAGATCTGAGGATGCTTAGGGGCGGGCATCTCACAAAATAATCAAGGGTTGCTGCTTGGAGGATGTCGGTCAGAGTTGGGGTGAGTTATGTTGCCCTGTAACCTAGCGGTGGGGGTGTGAGGCTGGGCAGACTCACGCAAAAAGTATGATTGTGTTGGCGAGCCTGAGTAGGGTTGTTATCGTCTCCTTGACTTTTTCTGCAAATTGTCAACTAGGTATTTTTTACCCAAAAAACATACGATTAAGGGAAGCAGATTATTCCCACGGATGGGTGGGAAGTTCGTAGGGGGGTGTAACAAGGGAAGGGCCTTAGTCTTCGTCAGTAGGTCAGAAGGACATCGTTGGGACGACGCAGGCCAGTGCTGGAGTGTTGCTCTGTAACCTGCGGGAGCGTGAGGCTTGGGGAGTTCTGTCGAGGGAGGAAGACAGAACCACCACATTCGATGCAGTTGTTGCTGGTGTTTTATCCCTGTCACCTACGGGCGTGCGGCTAATGGGAGTTGTTGATGGAGGAAGGCACTCCTTGCCGTCTATACCAGGCTGGTCGGTAATGGGGCATGGTGGTGCCCTATAACCCTAGCATAGGGGGTTATGAGACCAGCCGCGTTTAGGTTCGATGACTGATCACGGGGACTTTGTTTTTTTCCAATTGTTGCGTGGGAAGTTTGCTAGTCGGTGGTTTCGGTTTGGAGTTTTTGCTTTCAATTTGTTGTATGTCACTCATTTCTTATCTCGTAAAAAAAATAAAAAAAAAACGGGCGATGTGTTCAGATATGGCTATCCTCTAGAGGTTGTGAATGTTCTCGGTGGTTGTGGTAGAACGCTTGTAGGCTCTTGGGACTCCTCACATTTTCCTTGAGGCGATTTTGATGTTGTTTTATTCATGGACCTGCAGTTGCCAGAACGACGCTGGCCGGTGCTGGGGGGTTGACCCTGTAACTTGTTGACAACAGGAGCTTGAGGCCTGGTAGAGAGATCTGGCAATGCCTAGGGGGGGGCATTTCACGGGACAATCAAGGGTTCCTATGGAAGACAATGCTGGCCGGAGGCGGGGTGAGTTGCCTTGCCCTGTAACCTATAGCAGGGGTGAGAGGCTTGGTAGAGCTTGGTAGGGAATAAGACAGTGTCTGAGGACTTTGAGGGTGTTAGGACCCTGTGGCGCTTTAGAGTGTTTGAAGACAGTTGCTGGGATTTTCGCTGGTGGATAGTCTCCCAAATTTACCTAAAATAGCATTGATTTTTGTTAAAAAAACTTAAAAAAAGAGAGAATGTTTTAGGATTCTGGGGAATTCTAGCAACTCGCTTTAGGCTGTTTGATACTGATACGTTCATGGATCTGCAGTTGTTCGATGCCAAGACGACGCTGACCGATGTTGGGGTGTTGCCCTGTAACCTGCTGATTGCAGGAGCGTGAGGTCTGGTAGAGAGATTTGGGGATGCTTTGGAGTGGGCATTCTAAGGGACAACCAAGGGTAGTTGTTGGGACGACGCTGGCCGGAGCTGGGGTGAGTCGTGTTGCTCTGTAACCTAGCCAGGTGGGGGTGTGAGGCCTGAGAGAGCTTGACAGGGAATAAGACAGTGTTGGACAGATTTAGAGAGTTTTGTTTGGGAGTCTACAGGTTCTGAGCATTCGAAAAGAGGTGAGTAGTCATTCATAGTTTTTTAACCTCTCCTTTAATTCTCTTGAATCTCTTCAATAGTTCTTAGATTAATTCTCAGCCGAAGCCGGGTAATGGCCCCGGCATCTCAAATGACTTGTGCAACTCTATATGGGACGCTGGGTCTGGTTCCCAGCACGTGCTGCTCCCCACGAATAGACTGGAGCATTTGTCCAAAAAATAAATAAATAATTTAAAATAAATAAATAAATAAATAAATAAATAAATGGATAAGCATTATCAAGCTCGTACCGAGAAAGCGAACTAGAAAATCTGATAGGAGATCGAGAAAGTTGTCGGTGAACCGAGACGCGCGAGAGGGGAAAAGGAGCCTGCCATCGACGATCAGAGCAATCGGAAACGGTCTCAAGACAAAATCGAGGGTTCTCTCCCTTCATGTCGGTGTCGTGCAAGGTCCGGATGTCAGAAGTTGTTTACTCGAGGGCTCTGCTTATGAGTACGCTTGAAGTTGGTCCCCTTCTGATGGAGGTTAACAATGTTAAAAGGACACGAGACATGCAAGTTGGCAAAAAAGTTGGGTTAGTCAGACATACGATGGAGTTAGTTGATAAGTTAGGATCGTCTCTATCGGCTTATACCGTAGGGAATAAAGCCCCTACCGCTCCTCAACCCCCCCCACTCATCATCTTCCCCTTCCCACTCCTGCCGCTTCGCCTGCCTAAGCTCTCCCTCCCCCTCCTACTAATTTTGCAGACCTGTCGTTTTCCTTTGCTCCACCTCCTCCTCCTCCCCCTTCCCCCTCCTGTTCCCCCTCCTTATCCTGTTAAGAATTGGGTTCCAGGCTCTGTGGCTGGCTCTTCTCGTGGTAAGAAAGCCGATAGGACCCACTTGGCCTAAGGTTCTCTGCGGGGCTGCCCGATATGCTTGCTTCAGTTGCTGGCAACGCCTCTCGCAGGTTGTCCATCTTGGCGATTGGGAAGGAAGTCCCTTGGGATTTAAACAAAGTTAATGCCGGCAAAAAGGCTATTGTGGCTTCATCTGGGAAGGATGGTCAGGTCAAGGCCGTAAAGTATGTAGAAGACCTTAAGAAGAATTTTTTTTTTTTTTTTTTTTTTTTTAAACACGCCCCCGTCAGTGCTAGTGGTGCTGATAAGAGCAGATACCACTATCACCTAAGAAGGAATATAAACAAGTCGAAATACCAATTGGAGATTTTGTGCAAGGCCGATAAGCATTCGGGCAAGTAGGGATTGGACAACATCGTGGCGGATGCTCAATAAGAGAATCCTTCTCGATGATCTGTGGATCTCGCCCGCATTTCGAAGTACTAATCATACTATGTCTTTGCGGGTCAAGACCGTGAGACGAGATAAGGATTGGGTAGACATGGAGGCATGAATGAGATCTTGCTTGTGATGTTGGCATGCTATGGACAAATATCTTGGGTTGGTATTTGGCTTGACCTGTTTTCCTCTGTCTCTCCTTTTTTTTTGTGCGACTTGTACTGGTTTTACTACTCGGATGATTTCTGTTATTTCTCACAATGATAATGAAAGGCACAATCACCGGCTCAAGTAATGGTTTCCGAAGAAGGGAGCCTTTTCTTATGGGGCAATTCTGGTAGTCTTTCCTTTTGGTGACAAACTTACAAATGTTGAAGTGTTGTTTATCTCGCAATGGTCCCAAACACTAAATTCTCGTATTAAGCGTTGCCAAAAGAAAGGTAGGAGGGAGTGTGCCTCCTATCACAGGAAGATGGGTTTCTGTCCTTTGGATGGACACCTTGTCGATCGTATCGTAGGCTTCTCTCTCAATCCCCAATCATTCTCCTCCAATATGGACCATCCCTTCTTACTTGCTAATCCGTCTTTTGAAAGGTTGTTTTGAATAATGGCACGAGAATGATTATCGTTGCGGCTCAAGGGGCCAATGTCCTATTGGACAGATGCAGTTGTATTAAGCAGTTATTTGGTTAGAGTTCGGTCACTTTCAACAGTGGATCCTATCTTTCGAAAGATTTCATTCTGACTTCGTTGAATGTTGGGGTGTTCCACTAATCTCATTAAGCTTTTCAACACCCTTAATCTCGTTTGTGCTAACCGCTCCGAAGTGTCATTGAGAAGGATAGTGGGAGATGCTCCCTGTAGAAAGGCAGCTTTTAACTTTTAACTTTGTTTCGCCTTTCCTTATCATAATCTTGTGTGAGTGTCGGGTTAGTAAAGCTGGAGTGGTGCAGGTAACTACACGATTTATCAAACAGTCTGTGGATGTATTGTGCCTTGCCGAATTCATCATTTCCCGAATCCATATCGTTTGGACGAGCAATAAGTCTATTGGCAAAAGGATCCATAACTATAGACTCTTCTCCAGGAAACCATCTCCTCCCTGCTCCTGTTCTTCTAAGACCCTCTCTGTTGCATACTGTAACGTGCAGACCAGAACAAGAACCGACCTCTCAATACAAATACAAGATAACACAGTGGAAGACTTAGATACGAATGATCCGAACAATCAATATTGCAATGCAGCCCTGAACACACATCATCATCATCGTTATCTGGTGTGAGGGGGGGGTCTGGCGCTTTACACAWGAAGACTGCGCCAGCCCCAACCATACACAGACGAAGAAGGAGGGGTTAGACGAAGAGGAGGGGAAGATGGGAATGTCGTCAACACCAAGTCTCGGTACAGGCCCAAATAGTCCCTCGTCGAAATGTCTGAATCCCAAATGTCCAGTCTGGATCCAATGTCGTCAAGTCTCAAGTCACAACTCTTTCTCTCTCTGTCGTAGTCTGAGAAGTCAGGTGGCGAGAGGGTGAGAAGAGATGGTGGACTTAGAARAGGAAGAAGAARAACTCTCTCTCTCTCTCTGTGTCCAGTACTAACCTGTGAAGTTGGCGCCTTGATGCAGGTACCACGAAGATGGAGCTGGAGCGATGGCGCCACAGGTAAGTACCATTGGCCTCCGCCAGTATCTCTCCCAACTCTACGATCTACCACCTACCAGCGCCCAGCGCTGAAGACTACTCTATGGCTATGGGCGCCCAGCGCCGAATACTACAGCTAGCGTTAACTACTGCCTAGCGCTGAAGACTACTGCAGCGCTCCTCCTGGGTGCTGCCTGAATCCTGAAGACTACTCGTGCCTACTGTGCCTACTGACTCTACCTACCCGTGAAGTGTCTGGGAAGTCCTATGTACTACCACGGGTGCCTCCTGACTGCAGGCGAGCAGTCCAGGAGGCTGCTCTTGCCAATGCCGATCGGAGGCAGGGGCTGCCGCTGCAGCTCCTGCTCAAGGTCGTGGGAACAGGCTATTTCTGGCCTGTTCCTGAAACCCTGTTTCCATGCCTGAGTCTTAGGGGCGGTTGAAAGAATGAGGGCCTGAAAATGGCCCTCCGTTTCAGGCTGGAAAAACTCTGGGTCTGAAAGACCCAGAAATAGGCTGAAACGGAGTAGGGCCTGCAGACCCTCGTTTTTCAGCTTTTAGGCTGAAACGACCGGGGCCTGTAAGCCCTAAGTTTTAGGCTTTTAGGCTGAATGTCTGGGACGGGCCCTGCAGGGCCCGTGTGGCTACGCAGTATGCCACCCCCCCCCCTCCTTGAAGAACCGAGCTTACCTGCGAGGGTAAAGTTGTCTGTCTGAGGGAGGGACCACAATCCGGGTGGGAGGGGCTAATCGTGAAGCTTCCTGAGCTAACCTCCGATTTTCATAATGTGCGTAGATCAGCGGTGTGGATGCTTTCAAATCTGCGCCTGAAATCCACCGAGTGTTGTCGCGATCGCATGCTTTGAATGTGACTTTGTATTGCCGCGGCTTGCTGCCGTACTTGAGATCGGTGATGACGCGGTCAACTTCCTGATGACCATCCATAGAAGGAGGGTCCTACGATCGTCGGCCCGGAAAGTCGTCGCTCTTGGCTGGCGTGTATGTTGCCATCTTCGAGGCGTGGAAGACCGGATGGACCGTCAGATGCTTTGGAATGTTTGATCACAAATGAAGGGCCATCGGGCTCAACGCCCGCGGCTGCTGTCACAGACCAAGGTCCAAACCACTTGGGAAGCAGTTTGCGTGAAACATCCTGTTCCAGTGCAAACTCTTCCGCGGAGACCCAAACCAGATCACCGGTGCGGATGGAACATGGTACGCGACGCCTGTTGGCTTGCTGCTGCATGCGGACTTGAGCCTTTTGCATGTTTGCGCGGGCTTGAGTCAGCAATTCCCTGTACTTCCGGACGGAAGCGGGAGAGCAGGCAGCGTCAATGTCGGCTGGTCGAGGGAGGAGAAGGTCGGCGAAGATTCGGCCTTTCTGTCCACCGTGGTCCAACTCGAATGGAGTCACGTCGATCACCGGATGTACCGAAGTGTTGTAGGCAAACTCGATGTCGGGGAGGCGGTCAACCCAATCTTACTGGTCCGGACGGATGAGCGTACGAAGCATCATTTGAGCGGTTTGATGTGCCCGCTTCGTCTGCCCATCTGTCTGTGGATGCCGAGCCGAACTTGGTTTCATCATCGTGTCGGACTCCTGCATGAGAGCAGTCCAAAACGCCGACATGAAACGAGTGTCGCGGTCGCTGACAATGTCTTCTGGTACACCGTGGCCACAAATCCAACCAGTGTGAAGGAGGCGTGCCAGCTCGGGAGCCGTGGAGTAGTACTTGCAAGGGAGAAAACGCGCGTACTTACTCAATCGGTCCACAACCGTGAGGATGCCGTCGTGCCCGAGCCGGTCGTGGGGAAATGGACCGGTGACGTCCATGGCAATGGAGAGACCAGCTTCCCGTGGGATAGGCATCGGGTGTAACTCGCCGTAGGGATTGCGGTTGTGGGGCTTGCTGCGTCGGCAAACTTTGCAAGAGTCGCAATACCGAGTGACGTCGGTAATGAGATCGGGCCATCGGAATCGCTGTCGAAGCCGTGCAATAGTGCGGTTGACTCCGAAATGGCCGGCGAGTCGCGAATCATGATACTCGCTGAGGGGGCGAGTCCGAAGACGGAGGTCGCGTGGGACACATAGTAAGTCCTTGCCTCTCGAGTGGAGGAGCAAGTACCCGTCGGCAATGCGATAGTGGGCCATTAGTCGCTGGCCGGCGGGTGATCCGAAGATAGCTGTGCATACAGCGTGGCGAAGTCCGGATCAGACTCGTATGCCCGGATGAAGTGTCGCTGAAGCTCCTCGTCGAATGCGAAGGCATGATGTGTCATAGCACAAAGATGAGGTCTTCGCGAGAGTGCATCTGCTGCGCGATTTGAGAGGCCGGGAAGATGTTTTAGTGTGAAGTCAAACTGGTCGATGAAGTACATCCATCGTCCGATCGTGCTGCTCACCGTATCTTGCGTCTTGTAGTAGGTCAATGGATTGTTGTCCGTAACCCATGTGAACCTACGACGCCCAAGGAGGAAGCGCCGCCATCGCTTGAGAGCCATGACGAATGCGAGCAACTCCTTCTTCCTTGCATCATCAAGCGAGTTGATGGGAGACACTTTGTGGCTGAAATACTCCACAGAACAGCCATTTCGTCAAAACGGACATATTATATTTTTTGAACGAAATCAAAACTGACTTTTTTTGCCAAAATCCGGTCGAAATGTTTTGCTCCTGGGGGTCCGGCGTTCCCAGAACGCCGGACCTCCTACATGTATCTGGTCTATGGTTGAGACCAGATACAAAAAAAAAATAAAAAAATAAAAATAAAAAATTGTATCTGGTCTCAACCATAGACCAGATACATGTAGGGGGTCCGGCGTTCTGGGAACGCTGGACCCCCAGGAGCAAAAAATTCCGACCGGATTTTGGCAAAAAAAGTCAGTTTTGATTTCATTCAAAAAATATAATATGTCCGTTTTTACGAAATGACTGTTACAAGGTGCCAGTCGTCGCTGTCGTGCTGTTCCAAGACTGCCCCAATGCCATAGCCGGAAGCGTCCGTAGTCACTCGCGTCGGCAGGGTGAGGTCATAGATGCCAAGGACGGGTGCCATGAGCATGGCCGTCTTAAGTGCTTGGAATGACCGGCGTGTGTCGTCATCGAATACGAATGGCACCTTTGGCGACTATAACCTCATCATAGGTGCAGCAATCCTTGAGTATCCGGTGATGAATCGCTGATAGTATCCCGCCAATCCCATGAATGAACGAACGTCCGTGGTGTTGGTGGGCTCGGGCCATACTCGTAGGGCCTCGATCTTGTCCGCAAGCGGACGGATGCCTTGCGGCGTCACATAATGTCCCAAGTACTCCAGCTCCTGTCGTGCGAATTCGCACTTGTCGCGGCTGGCCTTGTACTTGGCTTGTCGTAGCTGCTCCAAAACGGTGCGCAGGTGTTCCACATGCTCCTCCAAACTCCGGCTGTACACCAGGATGTCGTCGAGGTAGATAAGTACGTATC
>BFEA01000072.1:1586623-1598864 GCA_003427395.1 Chara braunii | reverse complement strand
GATGTGGAGATTACCCCTTCGCCCTGAGGAGAAGTGGAGGCCAATCCAAGGCGGGATTTGACGACTGGCAAAAGCGCAGGAAAAGCTGTGTCCGTCCCGATCGCGACCAGAATGACCAGCACTGACATCCACAGCACACACGCAGTCCATCCCCTTCGTCCCGACTCTGGTGCGGTCGTCTTCGAATCAGTCTTCTTCTTAGTGGCTGCTACTTCATCCTCCACCTTCGAGTCCTTTCTCGTAGCCATTGCTGTTGGGTCCGTCAGGGACCGCCGACTACGGTAATGATTGATCAGGCGAGGATGGCAATGAGATTGACACAACTACCTTTCCTCTCTCCGACTCTTGAGAAATTGTCTCCACGCGCCTCGGACGACGAGACAGCACGTGCTGCTGACAACAGAGCACGTCAGAATTCCGCGATCTGGGTCCCGATTCTGGCCCTTGATGAATTTAATCATATTATCAAATGAATCGACAACCACTACGAATTTCACAGACACCCATCCTTCAGCAGCGGGTGCCCATCAAATTCCAAATCCACCCTTAATCAATCCAAACAGTCCAGCACAATGATCCTTCAACAGCCTTCGAAACCAATTACGTAAATCAACACTCTCGAAACGATCCACTTGTCCTCTCTCTCTCTCTGTGTGTGTGTGTGTGTGTGTGTGTGTGTGTGTGTGTGTGTGTGTGTGTGTGTGTGTGTGTGTGTATTACGTGCGTGGGTGTGCATGCAGGGAAGTAAGCTCAGCAACACTAGTTCTAGTCGATGTAAACCTATCTCCAAGTACACTAGATAAACAAAAGAGAGAGAGAGAGAGAGAGAGAGAGAGAGAGAGAGAGTCGTATCCCCGTCTGAATGGTGAGATGGTTTCTTTATCCGTTCACCATAGCCCGCGTCTTCCCCCCGTTGATCCGATGATGAGCTCGGTGTTGAAATTCTAGTCTGATTGATGATCTGATATTCAAACTCTGTGATCGAAAGAGCTTCACTGCTTATTGTTAATAACGAATTGTTAATCAACCGATCAATCGGCTTGCGGTACGAGCAACAGCTCGCTGCGCACCTCCCGCCCGCGCCACTGCGCGGCACCTTCCCCTAACGCTAAGGAACAGCGAGCCACTCGCCGTTTTTCCTGGGCACTACCGTAAAGACCAGAAGAAACAAAAACGACAGTGCCGCAAAACTACTGACACCACTCGAGCTTCAGAGTTGAGACGCTGATGAGTTGTTCTCAGTTTCATTTTTCATTTTTCATTTTTCATTTTCCAGCTTTTCTCATGAATGACCATCGCGGAATGTTCGCTTCGACGTTGCCGGGGGCG
This sequence comes from Chara braunii, assembly GCA_003427395.1. Classification (NCBI taxonomy): domain Eukaryota; kingdom Viridiplantae; phylum Streptophyta; class Charophyceae; order Charales; family Characeae; genus Chara; species Chara braunii. Next base: position 1,597,535 of record BFEA01000072.1, on the reverse strand, counting down.
AGGTCCCGCTAGCAACATGGATTGGATTGAACGCCCGAATTCAGAGGTGTTCCTGGAAGAGTGCAGAAATTCGAGATTGAACAGATTTTCTACATCTCTGCTTAAAACACGTCCAGATTCAGGAGCTAAATCCAATCCGCTTTGCTGACGGGACCTAGGCCCGGATCAAATGACATTTCACCTGCTGCTCCAGCGGCTTAAATGTCGACCGACGGACAGACAAACCGACCGATCGGCGACCCACGACGACCCACGAACGGCGAAGCTCCTTCCTTTGCGACTTTTCCCTTCCTTCTTTTTTTTCCCATAGCATCCTCGAACTAACCGAGGGCAAGGTCCCACTTGCACGGATTAAGAGATATTCTGGCCGTTGATCTTTGCTATCTACGGTCAGTATCTCTTAATTCGTTCAAGTGGGACCTAGCCCCGGCACTTGCTACTAGGTAGTAGGTGCGATTCTGACTTGTAGTATGCCACTCATCTGTTTCCACTGAAACTGAAGTTCGAACTCTTATCCACAATTCAGGGGCGTAACGACTGCGCTATTCCACTTCACCCGACGAGACGAATACAACGTACGGTCATTATCGCGGTATTTAGATTGAAACATAACACATAACACAAATACTATAACAATAATAACTGTACTTTTTATTCGGGGGAAGAAGGTAGGCCAGTTGGTGACTTGGCGATTCTGGCGGGCGCCCAGGGTGCGTCCACTCGTGTCGAATACGCACAAACGACCACGTGGGCTTCACAACGCAACTGGTTTATATCAACCGTCCATCATCACGAGAATCGACCGCCAAAACCTGGTACTTTTTCACATAGAATATAGTTCGAGGGACCCCGCTCGCTGCGAGTCTTTTTTCACGTATGATGACGAGGCTCGCCGCTGGTCTTGAGTCTTTTTTTCACGTATGACGAGTCTTTCGCAGGGCGGGATTACGAGCGGGAGCGTCTGGGTTTATTTGTTGTTTTTTTTGTTGTGTTTTTGGGCGCGTCTGGGTTTCTCTTTCTCTTTTACCCGATACGGCGACGAACCCTGATACGCCGACGGAGATCCGTTGTTTAGAGGCGGGTTGCGGTGTGACCCGGCCGTTCATGCCAGGCTCCGATGTGGCAAAGGAAACGCTGGGATTGCTCAGCTCTGGTATGGGGCGTCAACGACGCATAAACTCCGCCTCCTATTGGTGCGTGCACGCAGATCGTCACAAGCATGACCATTTCGACCATTTTCCTCCTGCTTTTTGGTTTCTGTCCAGACACATTTTAGTTATGCCCCTCAAAGATGCGCCACGCCCCTCAGGAGCTGTCTTAGGGGCTCATTCATCACTTTCCAAAAGTCTTTCGGGAAAACTGCGCGCCGGTCACGAAAACGGCCTACCTCAGTTGGTAATGCTCGCACGTGGCATTCAGGAGGTCGTCGGTTCAATCCCCGTTCCCTTCATGTACCTTCCTGCGCATGATTGGCGCCCGCCACGTAGAGATGGACTACTGGATCCCCCGAACGGCATTGAGCAGAGTCTGCTGATGTTCGTAGGGGAGGGAACCTAAGGGGAGGCACAGGGATTGGTCCCTGATGCTACCCGCTGTCCCCTGGCTGGTATCGCCCACCTGCAGTTCAGGAGCAGCCCCAGCATGTTCTCTCGTGAACACGGTTCTGGCTGCTACTGTATGACTACAATTAGGAGTAGTGGTAGGTAGGTAATGTGAGGTGAAATTGAGAGAAACTTCCACACTTCGGGGTACCAGACCTCAATGGCTGGAAGCCCCAGCCAAAACAAAGTCGAAACGGCGCCGCGGTGGATCGGGAAAACTTGGCACGCAAGGGGTCCTGGGCCAAGTACTGGTGGTTTAAAAAAAGAAAACAGAAAGAATAAACAAACAGTTTGAGATTGCACTTCAAGCGCTCCCCCCTGAGAATGTACAACTTATACAAGCTAGCTTTCCCGTGTGACGCACAACCTCACGCCCTGTGCTGTCTTCCGTTCAAAGTGTTTAAATTGCGGAAGGGGGGCCCCAAAAAGACAACGAGAGGGGGTGGGCCAAGGATTTTTGGAAAGTTGAGTGTGGGGACGCGGACAGAACCGAAATCCCCTGTGCCGATCCAACTGAGTAAGAAGGGAGGGTCCGTCACTGCGCGGGTTTCAAGGGAGAAAAAGGCGCGCGCGGGACGTTTGGCGCGGGGAAGTTCAATCTAAAAAGTATCTTTGAACTTCCCATCGGGCCATTGCTCTTCGCTTCGCGTGAAAGGGGGCGGGTACGCACTTGGCGTCTCTCTTTCGGATCAAGTCCCGACGCCGCTCATTGCATAACTCAGAATCTGACGTGGAGGGTCTCAACCTCGTAGCTCGTTCCTTGTGTTCGTCCTCACTCCGTACTCGGTAGTGGAAGTCTTTTGATTGGTAACGCTCGAAGCAACAACAATCGCTGCACAGAGTGTTAGGCCAAAGGGGCGCCATTGCCGCCCACGCAATGACAATCAACTCATTAAACGGCAATAGCAACGAATAGGGCGGAAAATGCGTATCAATAATGACAAAGCCAGCACCAACAAACCTTGAGCATTGAGTTTCGGAGGGAAATAGTATCGGCCACCAATCTTGGCGACGGCTTCTCGTACGTCCCACTCGCATACGCGTGTCCTTTTCTCGTTTTACGGGAAGGGACGTGGCGAGGATACGAGAGGCCAACGCCCAGTCGGGTTGAGGCCGTCAGTCCACATGGCAATCCAATTAATCGCAAGAGTCTGTCTCGATCATTCATCGTTAATCCGACAATCGTGATGATCGAAAATACACAACCTATCGATCGGATTTTTCCTGATGTTGCCTTTGTTCGCTTTAGACATGCGAAGCAAAGTGAGAGCACTCCTTTATCCCCCCAGATGTAGTTCAGAAAGAGAGAGAGAAAGAGAGAGCATTCGTAATGATCTAATGGTCTCGCCAAGAAGTTTTCATAAGGAAACCATGGGGACAGTACTCACATCAGGTGGGACACGGCCAGTGATCCACACATGCAGGTCGCACGTGGTGCCCTTCTTCCTTCTGAGAAGATAGATCGCCTTTCGGGTTTTGAGTATCGAGGGCAAGGTACTTTCCCGCAATCACATCATCGACAGATCTAAACACTCTTACATTCTCGAACAAAATCCCCAAATCACTGCCCTTGCCAATAACTTCAACCGTTCTCATTCATTCCATTCACAACAACTCTTCGGCCTAATCAAAGACCAGTCCATCAACGACAATCTACATTTGTGGTTACTCATCACGGAAGGTGCGAAAATGGCAGCCATGCATAATTCAGCTCTTGTTTGCTCTGCACCCCTGCCTCGTCATCCCATGGCTAATCAAAACGTCGGCCCATCAAGTAGGTGGGGAGAAGAAGTGCGAAATGAATGAAATAGATGAAAATCACACAGAAATCTGAAGATGAAAAGAAGTTCTGGCTTAACTGTCGTGGAGCTGCACTCACTCCAAATAATAGATTCGCAACAAGGAGGCGCATCCGCTGTAAAGTTTAATCATGGCCCCAGGCCATTCATCCATCCAACTCTGACCGCTACCCTCATACATGCACCGACGATCCCGGGCGTCGCGTGCTACCTTCCACCATCGCGATCGTCACCCCGCCAACTTCGTTTCTGCGCGGGCTTGCCCCGATCCCACAGTCCGTTGTGGCGATAAGGAGCACAACCCGTTAGTCTACAGTCAGCCCGTCAAGACTTTTCGATTCGCACTGCACACACACCATCTAGCCACTGCTTCCCGGAAGCTGGTTGATGAGTTGAGAGAGAGATTTGCGGACGCGCTTGCGGAATTTATAGTTGCGAGAAAGGAGATAGATACGGAGAGAGATGAAGAATAGGGGAGACGAGGGCGAGGGAGGGCTTGTGGGTAATCGCCCATCAAAAGCCATGTTGATCCCTCACAGTCCGATCTCAGCCAATCAAAATCGTCGTGTAGTAGGGATTTCCTCTTACACGACGCTTCTCCTTGGCTAGATGGGGTAAAGAGAGGATTAACCGGGTTTTCGAGCGCAAGATTTAGAGCGGGAAGAAGAAGGGTGCTAAGGATAGTGTGAAACGGGTCTAAGATTCAGATGATCAAGAAATAGAAAAAGGGGGCGCGCGGGGAAGGAGAGAGAAAGACAGTTACAGGGGGAGAGAGAGAGAGCATGGGCGCGCGAAGGACGGCGTCGAGAGGAGCGTGAGAAGGAAGGAGGAGGGATCTCGTATGCATGGCACCGAACACACAATGAAAAATGGGCACCGAAACAGTTGCAGTTTTTCCAAGTCCTGTGATAATTCAGAAATTGAAATCACCATATCCGCGCGCAAAGTAGGCGCGGGAAAAGAAAGAAAGTCCTACGTCTATCCATATTCCTACAAAATTCTCAGAGTTTTTCACGTCGTGGCCGAGAACATTCATGCGTGAAAGGACAAAACAAGTTCTGTTGATTATGAAATTCCTAACCGTCGAGCCAAATTCTGAGCGCGCTCGCTAAGGCACGCGTAATTCTCATGCATTTCCAAATTACAAAAACGGACTTTCAAGAATCACCAGTGCTGACAAAAATACAGGTCTCAGCGAGGCACTTTTAATAAAAAAAAAACAAAGAGGGTTTTTCTGGGGCCGAGCAAGACACATCTTGATTTCAAAAGAAACAAGGGGAGGGGTCTGGAAGATGGCGCGGGCCCGGAAACTGGTACGTCATGCCCGTCCGGCAGGGTCAAGAGGGGTTGCATTACATTCGGGGGAATGCCTGAGGTGCAATTTCACACCGTTTTTGTGACCGCCGCATGGTTAACCCCTAGTCTTTTTCAGTGGAGAAACTTGGACCCACCGTGCTCCGGACATAAAAGGAAAAAAAATCCCACATACCCATACGTATGAAACTTTCACAAACGGCGCGGCGGTGTCTTGTGGGCACCCATCGGACCAGGTATTAAGGAAGGGAAAAGTGGACGTTCTAAAGCCGTTTGTGCGGTGTCCTATTGGTAGTGCGACCGAGTGTGTGGCAGGACGTACCGTCTGCTGTATCGCACAGGGCCCATGGGCCCAACCACCAACATGGGAAAAACAGAGGCTACTTGCCTGTGGCTGGGGGRGGGGGGGGAGGGGGGGAGGGAACAACGACATTTTTGTTTTCTTGTTTTTTTGGCGATGCTTATCAGCCCCATGCCACCAACAGCGTGTACTCCACTACCTCGTGCCGCGTTTCCAACCCTGTGACACCTTCATCTCTTGTGCCTGTCCTTTTCCGCTTCGATCACGGCCAATCATTGGGAGTGGAAGGTGATGTTCATCAGCCCCACGCCGCCAGCAGTGTGTCTGTGCCCCACTACCCAAGCCACGCTCCCACCCCTGTGACACCTTTGTTTCGAGTGCCTGTCCTTTGCCACTTCGATCACAGTCAGTATTTGGGAGTGGAAACTGACCAAGCACACATGATCGTCGTCACCATATTTGTCCTTCCATGACTCCTTGGTGAAAAAAAGTAGGTGTGATACAACAATCGTGTAGCCATTGCCCTTGATGATAGATGCACCCGGTGTCCACCTCAACCCCTGCTGCAGGCTCTCCTGTTTGTGCTTCCATTGCCAGACCTCCCAATTTCATCGGCAACAGAAGGCATCAGGCTTTTCCTGTTTTTTTCATTCGCTACACTCCTTCCTTTTTGGGCTCTTCTTCCAGACGAAATGTCATGACGCTACAAGAACTTGCCATGGTTTGTTGCCACCACACTGGTTGAGGTTGAGGGAGCAGGTGTGCGTCGTATCGACTGTTTTTGTGATGCACATTATTCAAACAATCGTGAATATGGTGTTTCAGTCTTTTCACGGGGGTTTGGAAGGTCTGCTGATGTTGAGAGCGCCAAGCGCATGTTATTTTTTGGTGTGAGGGTGAGTGGGTGGGACAAGGGAGGAGTTATACAGGGAGGGGGACAAGCATGATGAGGAGTTCCGACATCCACACGATTGACAAGGCCAACCTTCCAGCGAATCTTGCAACAAATTGCATCACCCAGAGGATGGACACGTCGTGGAGGCAGGCATTGCCAACTGCTCAGAAGTTTGCATTTGCTATCTACAGGTGGGTGACAAGAGACCGACAAAGGTAGAAGGGCATGCGTTAGCGTTATGGCGATAACACTGCCGACCACGTGTGCGTGACGCTCTAACCTTACACCTTGCTCAACGTCCCTTGTCGGAGTGACTAAAGTTCGGAAAGGGGCCTGGGAAGCGGCAAAATTGAGTGTGCCAAGGATTTTTCGAAAACTGAGTGTGGAGGCATAGACAAAACTAAAATCTCTTGTGTAATCCCATATGTAGGGCGACGAACAAAAACGGCAAAGGGGAAGGGAAGGGGTTTAATGACTATCTAATCCCAAAAATATCTTTGAACTTCATCACGCACAGTGAACTATCTTTCATTTGGTCGAAAGGGAGGGGGAACACACCTCAGATGTTGGTTTAGGACAAAGGACCGAAGACGTTCGTCACAAAACTCAAAATTTGAGTCAGGGGGTTGCAGTCACTGTTTTTTCCTTGAACTCCTCCTCGCCACATGCCCGATAGTCGAACCTTGGGCTTGATAGCGCTCCCTGCGTCGACAATCGCTACGCAGGGTGCGGGACCAATGGGGAGCAACTATCGACTATGGGATAACGATTAAGTCGTTGAAGGAAAGCAAAATAAAGTAGAGAGAAAAATGGATATCAACAACCACAAAAACCGCATTGATGAATCCTAAGCATCATCCTTCGGAAGGAAAGTGACAAGGGTCTCCAATATTGGCAACGGATTCCCGTACGTCCCATTCGCAAATACATGTCATATCCTCGTTGTACGGGAGAGGTCGTGGGGGAGGCTCGAGAAGTTGATGCCCTGATGACTCCGTTGGCTTAGACCACATTGCTGATAAATGCGCTTCCACCGTTCACAAAACAAAATAATCAAATCCTATTAACCTTGGGAATTGCCTCTGCAACAGAAATTGAACAATGTGAACTGACCTCCATACCCGATATTCCACCATGGTGGGTGATTACACAGGAAACTAATGGAGGAATCCATAAAGAAATATGTTCAAGAAAAAACTACGGGTTTTTCAAAACAAGGAAGTCAAAGACAAAGGTAAGTCTTAGGTGACGTAAACAAAAATCCCCAAGTCAATTATGTTGCAAATAGGCAGAATCACTATTTTTTTTTTTTTAGTAAGTTTTTTTTTTTCACACCCTCCCGGTAATAGAGACCCCCAAAACTACCTTCAAAGACTTAATGATAAGGCGATCATGAAAGTTCTTACCCTTTAAATGATAAAATCCAACACCTATAAATAATGGAGAAAGGGTCGCATTCTCTATTAATAAAACCCCTAATTCAAGGTAGGTACAAACTTATTTTATTTTATTATTATTTTTTTTTAACTTATGTTTTGCCCTTAAGAGCAATAGTGGGCAAATCCTCCTAGGAATGGAGAAATTCAGCTTAAAAGGCTGTAACAGGGCCGAATAGAAGGACGAAAAAAAAAAGGTACATGGCCGACCGCTTTTGAAGCGGAAGAATCATAGAAAGATGTTGCCCGATTCAAAACCTATAAATACTTTCGGATAACGATATATCCTAAATGATATAACATGAAAAAGCAGAAGAGGAGAAGAAGAAAAACAAGAACAACAAGGATAAGAGAAACCACGGAAAAGGAGGGGAGATGGTAGGTTGAACGCACTTAATTGCGAATGAACCCTACAACCTTTAATTTGCTATCAAATCGGCCTCTAGAGGACAAGAAAGAGAACAAGAAGGAAAACGTAACTTCAAAAACAATCACGAGAAAAACAAAGTAGGAGGAGAAAAGGTAGGAAATATGGTTGAGCTACTTATCTGATGTCGGGGACTCTAACTCCAATGTGTAACCTTACAAGGGTGTTTATGCATATCTTTACTTGTGATATAGCTAGGACCTCAGCTAAAACAAAAAGTAAGTTTAAGACGAGGAATGTAGTACACCACTCAAAATATAGGTCCTTCAAGTGTGGAAGTCGGGGGGTCGGGTAAATTAAAAAGACCCCGGTCGAGCAAGCCAACGTCATGCGCATGACTTTAGACGTTGACTTGTGCTGCAACTTATGTAAGGGTTTAAAATTTGCATAAACTCCGACCATATGGTCGAGGCAATTAAACGATGTAGCAGTCAAAACAAGTCAGCATGATAAAATATGCAGCTTCCATGCTGCCATAACATTCAAGGTATAGTTTGATGAGGAAAATGAAAAATACAAGCGATGCCAACAAAAAGGAATTCCGCTTCACACCGCCGGTTATTTTTTTTTTACGTGTTTTTTTTTTCGGTTTCAAAAATCAAATATCGGAAGTATGTGTTTTAATCTTATTCCTCACCATGGTACAAAAAAACTGAAGAGAGCTCTTTATAAAAAAAAACTAGTTAGTGAAGGGATTGGGATTCGATCCGTATGTTTGGGGCATAAAAATACAAATGGTGACCCATTAGGCTAACTTTTATTTTACGTAATATTAGAGGAAACCCCATCTAAGTATCCATATCACAGTAAGAAATTAAATTTGAGATGAGTCCCACAACAAAATGAAGGTTCGGGATGAGATTTGAACCCATGACCTTATTGATGGGTTTAGGTTTTTGTCATAGCAGGGGTATGACATTATTTTTACAAGTGAACGGTAGTTATTAGAGGAAGTCAATCCAAAATTTTGATTGGTTTCATAAAGGGCGTTGAATTCGAGTAGCACGAAACGCAGGTCATGACTGTGCGGAATCGGCTGTCAATTCACTAGTATAATTTGACTTCATACGAGTAAAGATCATAAAAACTTACTTAGGATCTCCAGTTATGCTTTCAAAAGTAAAAAATATGGACTGCACGGACCAGTGAGCGTCGGAGGCCTAGAAAGCCTACTATTTGGAGCAACTCTGGTATGTAGGCCTTCAAATCTTATGATCACAAACGAAAGGTTAAATTTGGGCTAAGTTGGATCAATCAGAATTATTTACGACCAGCACCGCAGCATGGCATGTAGTCCTTTGTCAAAAAAGCATTACCGCGTCAAAGCCTGTCTCTAGCCTCTTGGTCGTTTCGGTCTCCCCGCCAGTGGAATGGGCTATCTGAAGCTGATAGTGTTTCGGTAACAAACTTTCATTGACAAAAGGTTTTGTCATTTTTCGGATTCTCACGCCAACGCTCATGGCCGCTCAGATCTTCATCTGTGTAAGTCGTAAACGAAGTTAAATCTTTCGTTTGCCTTTTTATATTACGACAAAAAAATCAAGGTGTTAATTTTGAAAACGTTAAACTTGAACTATTTCATTTTCAACCATGGTTATTTTCGCAACCTTTTCCTTTGCGCCTAGTAACTTCAGGACTAATTGCTTAACTCCATAAGTAGTCACATTAGCAACTTTTCCCAAAGATCGTTCAAATCTTCAATCAACCATAGTTGTTTGCCTGACGCGTAAAAGATCCACATTTCACTTTTCATTTTCATTCATACTGAGGGTAAGGTTAAAAAAAATATTTCTCTATCTGTTGCACTATAGCGCCAAAATCATCGTAGCACCTTGAGATTTACTTCGAGGGACGAGTAAAATATTTTTTTTTTAAAAGGAAGAAAGTAAGGGAGGGAGAAAGATTGAAAATTGAAAAGGAAGTTGTAAAAGTTGACTCAACTACATGTAAAGTAGATAATATTATTCAGGTTGAAAGGAATGACAAACGCATATAAAACGGTCGTTGGTAACTAAATTCACAGTATGAGAATAACTAAGTATTGCATTACTTAAAATTTATCCAAAGAACTAATTATCATAGAAAAATAATGTCTTAACTACAGAACCCAAGTTCAGGAGGGTCAGCTTGCTATCTGTGCGGTCACCCTTTTGTCGAGCATTACCTGCCTTCATGGTCTATATGTTAGGGTCATTGGTTTTGTTTCGCTACCACTCCCTCGCCCGGAACCGACTGATCTATCTCATTTCTTTGTATGATTGCTTTTAGGAGTTTCGTCCCACTCTTAGTGGTTAAGCGATACGACGTCATCTTGTGCTGTATTGCTATAATTTTCTGTCAGCACTGAGGCAGTTGTCTCCAGGACTTTAGGATTATGACATGCTACATTTCATTTTCTGTTGTTAGTTAGGATTTGTATATCAAACATTTATTTTTCTTCGAACATTCTGTAGCTTAGGCTGCATCACGTGGACTACGCATGGAGCTTGCTCCGCAAACTAGATTTCTCAACTATATTGTTATAGAGTTTCGCTGCTTGTGCGGAAGCATGTTTATGACTTTCGCTATCCACTACAGGTCCGAGGATTGTACAACATGCCTTTGGTTGCCTTGACACAGAGTCAAGGCTATCTAAATATTATGCATGTTCAGTCTGTTGGACCAAGCCATAACCTGCCGCACAGGTCGTATGTTATTCAATCCAGTCCACTCTTGCAGCGGGCCTTCATCTGCCCTGGCCTACAACCAGGGTCTATTTGGCTATTTGCCAGTTCGGCCTGTGGGACCAGGCCGTGGCCTGACCTCACAGGCCGTGTGATGTTCCAGTCCCGCCCGGTACCACTGTCGGTACCAGGCCAGTCCAGTCAGTCAGTCCGCTGGGGGTATACCTCAGCTGTAGTATGTTTTTGATTCATTCTTCATTTGCACAGATTGGAGTACGTGCGTGTTGAGTCTGCGTTGGAGATGCGCTGTCCTTTCCAGCTTCATTTCCATCTCCCCCATCCTCATCCCTTCGTCTTGATCTTGACGGACCGCCATCCCGGCGGGTCCATCACACTGGTATCAGAGCAGGCTTTCCTCCCTGCTCCTCTCCCCCACCCACCCCACCTATCAGTTGCCACGCGGCTTGAGCAAAAAA
>BFEA01000072.1:1569446-1585223 GCA_003427395.1 Chara braunii | reverse complement strand
TTAGTGATTTGTATCAAAATATTTATTTCTCTAAAAAAGTAGAGTCTATTTATGAAATCTCATCTATCAAATAATAAATTCAATACAACATTAAGATATATTCATTTCTTCCATTATTGATTATTGTATATGTGTATGTAAATGTTCATTAATATATCTCATCTTGTAAAAAAAAATAAAATACGAATATAAAAATAATTTGTTATTTTTATATTCGTATTAGAAAGGAAGTATATTCTATATCCTTCTTTTCTCATCTTTCTGATTATTTTATTTTTCTTTATTCATTTAAAAAATTCAAATTTTTCTGCGGCACCCTAAAATCCGATTAGGACTTGGCCATTCTTGCTTTCGACACACATTTTGACCCCGTGAGAGTAACGAAGTGCTGCCGAAATTTGTGAAAAATCCAAAACTTGGTTAGTTTCTCTTCACTCTCCTCCACCTCCTTATTCATTTATCTATTTATTTACTTATTTTTTTGAAAATTTTAATTTGCGGCATTGTAAAAATTAGTGTGCTTCTCTTAGTCTCTCCTTTCTCTTTGCACATTTTGACCCCGTTGGGGTAAGAAAATGCTGCCGAAATTTTCAAAAAAATAAATAAGTCCTCTTCCCTCGCTCTTTATATTTTATTTCTTTATTTATTTTTATTCTTTCTTTTATTTTATTTTTATCTCGAAATTTTATTGTTTATTCTATTTTCTTTCCCCCTCCCCTCCATATTATCTTTTTTTTTGATTAGGTCGCCGCTACCCTCCCCTAACCACCTAAACTCCGATTAGGGTTTTCTTAGGGTTTTCTAGGGTTTAGGGTTCTCCTAACTCCCGCCTCCTCCCGTCGGGCACCCTGGACCTGGACGGCCCCTCCCCCCTCGAGCGGTTCGGAGCCTTCGTCTCACGCGCGACCCGCAAAATCCGAGGCGAGCCGACTCACACATACTCACCCCGCTCCCGCGGTCCCCTTCCTCTTACCGGTGGGCCCCTTTCCCCACACAGTCCTCTTAGGACTACCTCCATTCCCCTTCCGGCCATGGAAGGGAGTTCATCCGAGGAGATCGCCGCGGCGCAGTCCACACCCTAGGTCAGCGCGCCGTCAGCGGCTCATGATCAGGCCCATGCGGACACGATGGACCTTCATGCCGTCCTTATAGCAATCCAGGCACAACTTAGTACGCTTGGACCGTTGCAAGCGCAAATCAATGCGCTAGCCCTCGACGTCAACCGCCTCAAGGGCTCCCCTCATCGCTCTCTCCACCGCTCTCACACCCCTTCCCCTACCGGCTCCGATTCCGGCTCCCCAGGACTCCAGAGACGGAGTCACCATGGTTCCCCCTCCTTTGCGGGCCAGGCCCAACACTCCCCCTCAGCGATGACGAGTGCTGCTGCCGCTCAGACCACCCCGTCCGTTGCGGCAGTTCTTCCGGCCACGGCCGCCCCTACTGTCTCTACTAATGCCGTAGGTGCTGAGGTCCAGGTACAACCATCTGGCCGCGCAGTTTCATCGACCTACCCCGGTGTTGCTTCCCAGCTTCCCACACCGGTCGCGGCAATACGGATCCGCCCTCTTCTTCCTGCCTTCGTCCCCCCACCCCCATAGCAGGGTACCGCCCAGACTGGGATTCCTCCTCCTACTGGGCGACCCGCTCCGCCCCCTCCACCTCCGACCCCGCGCACCCAGCGAGTGGCCACTTTACAGGCCACAATTGCGCAGGGTCAGACGAAGATTCTCGCTCTGAGACAGCCTCACCCATCACAGGCTGCCCACCCTTCTTCCTCTACCACCCCTTCGGTCCCCATGATGGAGGCTCCTTTCCCTCGACCTGCTCCTCAGCCTCTTCCCTCCTACCTGGCTATTTCGGGACAGCTGCCCGCGACCGTTGCCTCCTCGTCTGCTGGTCCATCTGCCAGCGGCCATGGCCCACAGCCTTCCCCCACCTCTGCCCCTGCAGCGGCCTCGACTTACGCTGCCGCAGTGCACTCGCCTCGATCTCTCTCCCCCCGCCATCAGCACAGTGGACATCCTCTTGTGCGCACCACGGACATTCCCGAGTATGATGGCACATTCCGTGTCTCTCGCTGGTTGCAGATAGCAACGTGCACGCTCTCAACGACGACCACCCGTCAGGAGTTGTAATGCGATGTGCTCGCAACCAAATTGCGAGGTAGCCCTTTCACTGCGTGGGAGGATCATTATACTCAGCGCCTCCCCGTGGGTGAGGTCCCCACTTTGGCCGACTTCGCGGCCTTCCTTCAGGACCGTTTCGGCCGACGCCTTAGACCGCGTCACCCAGACCAGATGGTCCGGGTCCTCTGTACCGGCCGACCTGGAGCATCACATCCGGGTGTTTTAGGACGCTCGCCTTGTTTGTGACGAGACGTTCCTACCGGAGGTCACACTCACCGACCGGTTCCTTGTCAGCCTGCCGACTAACTACCGCCTAGAGCTATGGAGGCCATCATTCTCTTCCGCGGAGCAGGCATACGAGGCTGCGCGTCAGTACCAGAGGATGTGCAGTCGCTTCTCCGTCGCCCCATCCTCTTCGCGGCCAGCCGCCACCTCCTAGTCTCGGGGTACCACCCGAGGCCCCTCCTCGTTTGCCGGTCGTTTTCGTCGCCCGGCTCGACCTGGAGCGCCATTCGCTCGACACTACAGTTCTCTCGAGTATGGAGAGGACGCCTCATCCGAGCTCAGTCCTACCATTGGGGACGCCCCCGAGGACATCGAGCTTCGGGACGTCATCCAGTACCACTTGGATGACGACACTGTCCCAATGGCCGAGCGCCTGCAGATGGCCATGTCTGCCATGGGTCGTGCACGCAGTCGGGTTGCACAGCCTGGCGCCCGCACACCCACAATTCCTCAGATAGACCTCCCGCAGGGTTTTGTCCCTCCTTGCGGAGCTTTATCCCCCGAGGAGTGTGCCGCCCTCGAGGACCGACGAGGCTGCCTTCGTTGCCGCCAGGATGGACACACCTCCTCACGGTGTCCATACCACACCGCCCTCGATCGATACTACGCTGACATTTCTCGTCAGCGCGGATCTCAGTCCCCCCCCGGCCCCGCCCGGCAAGCCCCACCCAGCTAACCACGGTGCAGTGTACCCCTGAGGCCTCGCACGTAGCCAGCTTCCCGACCACCGAGTCGCGGTTTGCCCCTTTGGCTACCCCACCAGAGGACCTTCAGGATACGACAGACGCAGTTCTCTCTGCCCCGTCGTCTGTCGAGGTACTGTCAGCCTCCCCGCAGACCGCCACATCCAGCGCTTCTCCCCCGAGACTTCCGACGCGTCGCGCCATTCGCACAGCCCATTGTAGCACTCAGCTGGCGACTCGCGATGACGTTGTGTCATCTTTCCTGGACTTGAGCATTTTGCAGGCTCGTCAGGAGCGACTCACGAGGCACGTCAACGTCCTGCGTCGTCTTCTCGCTCTGCTCTCTGACCCTGATCGCACCCTACCCATCATCCCTATTCGCCTAGGGACATCTACGAGGGTATACCACGCTTTATGGGACTCTGGCTCGCAGGGAGATTTCGTTCACCCTCGAGTGGTTGAGGAAGCTCGCCTAGCTACCTCTGGGTCTCGCTCTCCTATCTCCGTTACCCTCGGAGATAACAAGACACAGCGCTTCTTCAATCAGACGGTCCCCGACCTCCACTTCTCCCTCACCCTTCATCCATCGGATAGTACCCAGACGCCTAGGTGCTACCATTCCTCCGCATACTTCGACGTGCTGGAAACTGGGTACGACTTTATCCTTGGCACTCCTTGGTCTCGCTGGTTCCGCAGCACAGAGGCCGAATGGGCGACCGAGACACTCGTTCTCAAAACGAAGTGTGGTCAGACCCATCGCGTCCCGTTCATTGGAACCACGAGCGACACCCCACCTGACCTACTTCCCCAGAACCCTCGTCCCTCAGGGTCCCACCCCAACATCGCGTTCACTTCCCCTCGTCAGTTCGCTCACTTCATACGACAAGAGGACGTCACGTTCTACTCAGTGAACGTCATGGATCTTCTTCGCTACGATCCACTCTGTCCCGAGGTTGAGCTCATCTCCCTGGAGCCCGATCCCCCTGACCCTCCTTCCATCTTCGCGGCTCCCATCTCTACATCCACTCGTTAGCCTGCGGATACCCCCTGCGCCGTTGACTGTCGAGTCCACACATACGTCTCGTGCTGACGCAGACGCGGAGGAACTCACACGATTCACGACAGACTTAGAGCTGGCCGTTCGCGACCTGGTTCGAGAGTACCGCGACGTCTTTCCCCCGTATTTCTCATACAGCGGGATTCCCCCGATGCGCGGTGTTGAGCATTCCATCCAGCTCGTGCCTGATTATCGTGTTCACAATCAGGCACCGTACCGACTCTCGATCCCAGAGGCGATGGAACTCAAGTGTCAGCTTGAGGAGCTCCTTCGACTGGGTTTCATTAAACCCAATAACTCCCCTTGGGGTGCACCTGTCCTCTTTGCTCGCAAAGCGGACGGAACTTTCCGCCTCTGCATCGACTATCGCGGCCTTAACCGTTACACGGTTAAGAACAACTATCCCATGCCCCGCGCGGATGAGCTGTTTGACCGTCTGGCAGGCAACCGCTTCTTCACGAAGATTGATCTTCGTAGCGGTTACCACCAGATCCGCGTTGCCACAGAGGATCAGCCGAAAACCGCCTTCCGATCGCGCTTCGGCCACTACGAGTTCACGGTGATGCCGTTCGGCCTCACCAATGCACCCGCCACCTTCCAAACGGAGATGAACGACATCTTCAGGGACATCCTTGAAGAATACGTTCTCGTATACCTATACGACATCCTGGTTTACAGTCGTACCTTAGAAGACCATCTCAGACACCTCCGCGATGTCCTACAACGCTTACGCAAGCATGGATTCTATGCCAAGCTCAGTAAGTGCCGCTTTGCCCAGCGCAAAGTGGACTTCCTAGGACACCATGTGTCTGACCAGGGTCTCCACATGGACGACGCGAAGATCACTGCTATTGCAGAGTGACCCGTCCCCACAGATGCCAAGCTGCTTCGCAGTTTCCTAGGCCTCACCAGCTACTATAGTAATTTTATCCAAGGATACGCTAGGTATTCCTACGTCCTTACCTCTACCCTCCTCCGGAAGAACCCGCCGTGGTTTTGGACACCCCTGTGCGAGGACGCCTTTCGCGCCCTCAAGAAGGCGGTGACCTGTGCGCCGGTTCTTCGCCTTCCTGATTTTGATCGTCCCTTTATCGTCACCACCGATGCGTCAGATTTTGCAGTAGGAGTTGTCCTTTCTCAGGTGTTTCCCTCTCCTCCAGATTCACCTTACCCCCATGTTCCTCCTTTCCCCTTCCCTTCTGCTGACACTGCTTCTCGACTAACACCTACCCTCCCACCACTTCCCTCCACTGACAGTCCTCCTGTTACTTACTTCCGACCATCGCGGAGGATGGGATTGTCGAGGCTCGTGCTGGGGATTGCCCGATCGTTTTCTACTCCCGTCAGCTACGGCCTGCCGAGATAAACTACACTGCCGATGAACGTGAGGTTCTCGCAGTAGTTTATGCTACTCGGCATTGACGTCATTATCTTCACGGGGCGCCCTTCACGGTGCGCACAGACAACTCAGTTGTCCAGGCTTTCCCCACGAAGCCTAAGCTTTCCCCTCGACAGACACGCTCGTGTTGTGATTTATCCGAGTTCAGTTTCACCACTCATCCCATTAAGGGTGAAACGAACCACGTCGCAGGTGCCTTGTCCCGCCGTCAGGAACCCATCTAGCTTGCTGCCATCTCCATCACCACTGTTGATCAGTCGGTGATCGATCCGTATCGCACTCAGTATTGCCACTGCCCCGATTATCGCGTCATCCACGCGACACTGCGGAGTGGCAAGACCATTCCTTCCTACTCCTTCGGGGATAACGGCCTCGTGTACTGGCATGGCAGATCTGGTCAGCTAGAACCACGTATCTGCGTTCCCTCCACCGGGCATCTCCGCGTCCAGGCTGTAGCAGAGTTCCATGACCACGCAGTTGCCGGGCATATGGGTTTCCACAAGACGTTGGCTCGTGTTTGCCGCCTATACGTCTGGCCGAAGTCCCAAGGACTTTGTCAAAGCCTACATCCAGGAGTGTCCTACCTGCCAGGAGGTGAACAGTGCGAACCACCTTCCGTATGGGTTACTTGAGCCCCTACCCATACCTGAAGGTCGTTGGCAGTCCATCTCGATGGATTTCATTGGTCCCCTCCGCCCACCCACTGAGCGTGGTCATGATGCTATCTTGGTCGTCGTCGATCGCTTCACGAAGCGTGCACGTTTTGTCCCGTGCCGCTATCGCATTAGCGCTCGTGAGGTTGCCGACATCGTCTTCGACCGAGTCGTGAGAGATCACGGCTTACCTCAGAACATCATCTCCGACCGTGACCCGTGCTTTACCAGCACATTCTGGCAATGCCTATACGAGGTGTACGGATCCCAGCTCTGCTTCTCATCGTCACCACCCTCAGACGGATGGTCAGACTGAGGTCACCAATAAAACTCTCGGTAATATCCTCCGAAAGTTTGTTAGGGATGACCAGCAGTGGGACTTACACTTAGCCCACGCGGAGATTGCGTACAACCACGCTGTTTCGCCAGCCATGGGGATGTCGCCATTCTATTGCGACCTCGGCTACCACCCCCGCGTACCCGCGGATTTCCTACGACCATCGCGGTTGCGCCCAGACACTTGTTGCCCTGCGCTTGACGACTGGATCGCCCACATGGCGGCGATTATGAAGCGCGCACTCGAGCGTTTGGCCGACTCCCAGACTCGCATGGCCGCACGAGCGAACCGATCACGAATGGATCATCCATTCAAAGTCGGTGACGATGTGCTCGTCGACGCACGCCACKTACARCTCGAAGCARATACGCTTCRYAAGTTCATGCGTCGTTTCTTCGGTCCATGCCGCATCCTTCAGGCCGTCGGTTCTGATACTGCCGCTAGTCCGGTCAGCTTCCGTGTGAAGCTACCTGATTACCTTCGACAGGCTCGCGTACACGATGTTTACCACGTCTCCTTGCTGCGTCTTTATCGCAGACCGTCCGAGCGCTTCGCCGGACGCCCTTATGAGCGCCCTCCACCTATTATGGTGGACGGTCACGAGGAGTTCGTTGTTTCTGACATCGTAGCACGCGGAGTTACCGACGATACCCCTCCACGCATCGAGTACCTTGTGCGTTGGAAGGGCTACCCTGATGAGGAGGCTACTTGGGAGCCCCTGGAGCACTTGCAGCACGCCAGGATGTTGGTGCGTGCATACGATCGTGCTCGTCATGCTGCGATGTATGCCCCTGCTCAGCCGACTGACCCTCTTCCTCCTCCTCCGGCTGAGGAGATTGCTGAGGACGAGCCTACTCCCTTTGAGGCCGTTCCTCAGCCGCAGACGGTCGTCTCCGAGCGTCCACAGTGCACTCCTCGTCGCCCTTCGCGTTACAATGACTGACACTCTTATCCTCTATCTTTCCCCTACTGACTCACACCATCAGGTACTCCATCATCAGCTTCTTCAAGATGTCAGCGTCTTGCGGCTCTGCTTCGACATCGACTCGACTGCTACTTCATCGACGTCATCGACCACTTCGACGACTTCAGCCACCTCATTGGCTTCAGCTACTTTGGACGTGACTACTTCACGCCACCACCTTACCCTGTACATTCCCTTGCATCTGTCGCATGATGGTTCTCACTTAGCTGGGTCTCTTTGAGTTGGGCTCTCCTTTGGTATCGCCTAGGCATTGGGACCGTAGCGTTATCTTGGCTTCCCTGCTCCCAGATCTAGCTCCTTCCTCCCCCAGTTGGTGAGTTGTGTGCATGTTTCCCTCACCCACTGCCCGCATCACCCTAGTGTCGGCCCTTGCATGCCTTCAGTTAGGCATATCTCCACCCTATTCCAGGCTCCCCCTCTTTTCATGGTCGACCCTACATGGTGTTATCCTTTTGTCGAGCATTACCCGCCCTGATGGTCTATCTGTTAGGGTCTTTGGTTTTGTTTCGTTACCACTCTCCCACCTTGAGCCTGATGACCTGTCCCACCTTCATGTGTGACTGCCCTTAGGAGTTTCGATTCTTAGGCTCCATTCACCCCCTCTGAGACCATCCCATTCTTAATGGTTCAGCGACAGGACATTATCTTGTGCCATATTGCTCATTTTTCTTTCAGCACTGAGGCAATTGCCTCCAGAACTTTAGGATTGTATATTGCTGCATTTCACTTTTTGTTATTAGCTAGGATATGGATACCAGACATTTGCTTTTCTTTTGACATTATGTAGCTTAGGATGCATCGCATGGACTCCGCATGGAGCTTGCTCCGCATCCTAGATTTCTCAGCTTTCTTTATTGCAGAGTTCCGCTGCTTTTGTGGATACCGTGTTTATGGCTCTTGCGATCCATTACAGGTCTGAGGATCGTGCAGCGGGCCTTCATCTGTCGTGGCCTACAGCCAGGGCCTATTTGGCTATTTGCCAGTTTGGCTTGTGGGACCAGGCCGTGGCCTGACCCCACAGGCCGTGTGATGTTCCAGTCCTGCCCGGTACCACTGTCGGTACCAGTCCAGTCCAGTCAGTCAGTCCGCTTGGGGTATACCCCAGCTGTAGTCTGTTTTTGATTCATTCTTCATTTGCACAGATTGGAGTATGTGCGTGTTGAGTCTGCGTTGGAGCTGCGCTGTCCCTTCTAGCTCCATCTCCATCTCCCCCATCCTTATCCCTTCGTCTTGATCCTGATATATCGCCACCCCGGCGGGTCCGTCAAAACTCTTGTTCCGTACCACTTTCGATACCATGCTAGTCTCAGTCCTTTCGCTGGGGGTATACCCTAGCTACAGTCTGTTGTTGGTAATTTTTAATTTGCACACTTTGGAATATATGCGTGTTTATACTACCTACGAGTTGTATTGTTCCTTCCATCTTCATTTTCATCTCCCTCGTTCTCATCCCCATCGTCTTCATCCTGACAGACCGCCATCGCAGCAGGTGCGTCACATGTTGCCTTATTTTATACATATTTTTATCTCGCAACTAAAGTAATTATAAAAGAATAACTATTTTTTTTCCATTAGAAGATAAGTTGTTAGAGTTTGTTTTGTTATTCACCAATTCAAAGCTTTCGTCTAGAATCAAACGATTACGGGCTATAAAAAACTCGAGTGAAAATAATCATGTAGAATGATTTAAGTCCCTTTAAATTGTTTGTGTTATAACCTCAACCATTGAAAGTGTAAACAAAATTAGGCTTGTTTTTACTGTAACTTCCAATACAATTTGTTTGCTTCTTCTACAATGATCACCCCTGTTAAGATTTGGATTTTTATCACAACAATTTAGGATTCAAAATACCTTAAGTGGACTCATGAGCCCAGTCAATAACTATTTAACTCTCCGATATTCTATGATGTGTCATCCACAAGTGTAGTGAAACTTAAAAATAGTCAAAGAGAACGAATAATATATATAAAAAAAAAAGAAAAAAAAAGAGGGAGTACAAAGTAATATTTAATTGTTTAAGTTATAAAAGAAAAACAAAAAGAAAATAAAAAATAATTAAAGACAGACAGTGTAAAAATATTTTTTTAATCTTTTTGTTTAAATAAACATAAATCTCAATCATAACTTAAAAAAAAAAAAAAAAAAATAGAACAAAAAATGGTAGTTAACATTAAATTGAAGTAGGATGAATAGTAGTTGATCCATTAAGAATTTATGAAACAATGACCAAAGTAGGTAAAAAAAAAAAAACTTACTTCCTTGAAAATAATGTATAATTTTGTTTTTTATAATATTAGATAGATCTCAATCATACCTTGTAAAAAAAAAAGGTGAAATAAAAAATTATGAACTAGAAACTATACTTCGCAGTAAACTGAACTAGGGTGAATAGTAATCGATCCATAAAGGTTTATGAAAAAATACTTGAAATACCAAATCAGTTACTTCGTTGAAAATGATGTAAAAATATTATTTTTTAATATTAAATAAATCTTAATCATACCTCGTAAAAAAAAAAAGGTGAAAGAAATAAAGTACGAACGAAAAACTATACTTCGCAATAAACATAACTAGGGTGAATAGCAGTCGATCCATAAAGATTTATGAAAAACTAATTAAAATACCAACTGATATTAAGACCACGAAGAGTTTTTTCACCTAAAAATAATTATATCTACTAATGTAGCATGTTAAGGTATACAATAAACTGTTGAAAAAAAAAAAAAATAGAGAAAAAAAAGTGTGTGTCATCCGTAATCTTATGAAAGACCGCACTGAACAAGCATCTAACCTTGTGACTTGAGTCATAAAATGCTTTTGGATAATACTCCCTCGAGCGATTCGTCACTTTTTTTTTTTTTTTAAGCGGCGACCTAAGTAGCAAGTAAAATGTAGTGGTACAACGATTTATTTCAAGCATCATTGGACCTCCACCCCTTTTCCAAAAAAAAAAATTTACCTTAACGAGAAAATTTTGTTAGTAATATTGAACTTTTGCATTATTTTGTACGATACCTTAAAGCTACCACTTAAAGTCATTCTTTTTGCTAAAAACACCCAGCTGTTTGTCTGTGTTGTCTATAGAGGTACTAAATGACGCAGAAAAAAAATCGACATCTTTATTGCTCTTGTATTTGTTTAACTTCATCGTTATGACAAGTAGTGATATGCCTTCAATGGTTGAGACTCTTGTAAGTCTGCATTTTCATTTTTTCGACCGAGACAAAAACAAAAAACACCGCTGAGCCACCGTACTAGATACAATGATGATGATTGCACGACACACCTGCGTTTGACTATTTGAGTAATTCCTCAAATAAACTTGTACAATTCTCATTTCCCCGAGGATACACTATTCTGCATCATATACGTAAGGATCCACCGTCTTGAGATACAAAAAACAGTAAAGAAAACAACCGCTTCACTATAGCTATAAACAATCCTCTCGACAACAGTGCACTACAAACAAAAAATATATCAATTTAAATTAGTGAATACATCACAATCATCCACAATCACCATCAATTTGCACTTCATTATAGCCCAATATTTGTCATTTTGATGCACCCAATCCTATCCCTCGTTTGATCAATTTTAACAACATTGTTTTATATGTGAAATATATTATGCAATCATTAAACAACAATGATGCTATGCCAATGTCTTTATTAGGTTATCGCTCCTACATCTTCTCCTTCACTATGACCACTTTCATCCTACTCATGTTCTTATGCTCCATCTTATCCTGTGCTATATTGATTGTCCCCTCACTACCACCATACACAAAATCCTATCTACAATACTTAATACCCCGCACCCAACCAAGCTAGCCCCTCCAGACAAATACTAAAAAAAAAAATCAGAAAAATAAAAATATGAAAATATATATAGTTGATATAAATATATAATATATATCCTTGAAATTGTACTTCACTGAACAACTCAAAGCCAAACACAAGAAAGGCATACGCAATTACCGAAAGTCGACTCTTAGTTGACTCAAACGACATGCAAAAACATTCGCAACATCGATATCATGAGCCTACAAATTTCCACAATGCATAATCTCTCTTGTTTGCTTGCAAGTGTGTGTGTGTTTGCCTATGTCTGGATACATGTGTACGCCCGCCAGCATATGCGTGTGTGTGTGTATGCACGCTCAGTTGTGTCTGTGTGAATGTGCACGTGCTAGCTCGTGAGCGAGTGTATGTGCGTGCACACACGGTCATGGCTCTGTGTGTGTATCCAAAAATTTTGATTGACTGGTTGTTTCCAAAAAATTGAAGAAAAAAAAAAGAACAAAAAATATAAACAACAAAATTTTGAGGGCGAGGAGGGGGGCGGGGTTCCAAAATTATTTATCCCCCCCACTTCTGTGCACTTCAGTTTTCTTTTTGCTCGACAAAATGGCAAAAAAATGGAGGTAGGCCTTTTAACATGGGAAAAAAAAAACCTATTTGGGACCCTAAGTACAGTTTTACGGGTTCCAAACCCGAAGGGGCCGATGCCCCCGAATGATCAAGTGGGTAACAGTTCACACCTGATATTTCCCCTGACATTTGACATTAACGAGACAATCGTAATCCAAAACCACCACAAACACTGATATCAATATAGCACGATCGTCTACTGCTATTGTCGCATCACACATACCTACCTCCCTGTGTAACGAGAGGGGGCAAGCCCGGGGTGCAAAAAGCAACGAGTCATGTGGAGGGGGCGGAGAGGGGGGGTGATCCCAGCCACACGCGAGATCCCTGCATGTCACGTTGAAACGAACAAAAACGCATCTTGACTATATTTGCACAAACACTCCACTACCCCCCACTCTCCCCCCAACATCTACGCGAACCACAACGGCCGTGCAATTTAATGTCACAAACGATAAATATCTCGACGATAATTATCATTGTCAAAAAGACAATTCTCTCTTTTTCTTTCTATCGCCATGACAGCATCTGGGCCGCACCTATTCTGATGTCGATCCAGATCGTCGATTCCGATCATTAATCTATATGCACACTTTGCAATTGTTAACAACCCAAGCAAAAGGAAAAAAACAAAAAATGCCATCTGCACATTCATCTGAGCCGCACCCGTTCTCATATGTCAATGCAGATTGTCGATTCCGATCATCAATATATATGCACACTTCGCAATCGTTGACAACCCAAGCAAAACCCAAGCAAAAGGAAAAACACAAAAAACACCATCTGCACATTCGACATCCACCTCACAATTCACCTGACATTTCAGAGATTCAGAGGTTTCACCCCATCAAACTCAATACATTAAATTACATACCATTCTTTTCTCGACCGTAGTACTCATGACACCTCACAAATGACGAACGCTTCTAGCAAAATTTTCAAGCCTGACCGGTAACCCAGCATGCAAAAAAAGAAAAAAAAGGTTTTTCTGTGCTTTCCCAGAGTCGGTGGTCAATGGGGGGGAAGGGGGGTATAAATTTGTTCTAAAGGGGATAAGGGGGGTTAAAGGGGAATACCTTGATGTGATTTTTTTTTTTTTTTTTCTTGATTCGGTGAGGAATTCCAATGTGAACCTCAGCCAAAAGTTGTTTATACAGGAATTCTACACAACATATCTTTCTTCCCGAATTTATCGACTTTCGTTGTTTTGTTTTTGTTTTTGTTTCTTTTGCACTTGGGCTGTTCGGAACCCTGCCCGGGGTCATGCCTGGCCGGGGAACGCATAGATATGACCCATCACATCCCATCTGTCAGCAAGGGTATGAAATGGACCCCGAAGTTGAGGCTCTTTGCTCCCACCTTTGCGATTCCTTCTTATTACTGAAATGGCGGTTTCATGTTCCTTTTCGGCAGGAGTGGGATGGACTGGTGGTTTGAACAACCACTACCTTTCGGAGCACTTTGCCCATCGTTTTATGCTAAGAAAAACGATGTTGCTTTAACAAAGATGCTAAATTTCAACAACACCTGAATATCATGCAGAAGCACCCACCGCTGGATCTGTTATCTTAGCGAGAATTCTCGTAAAACTGGGAACTTAATGACTAGGCGTAAAGGGCACATAGGCGGTGAATTAGGCGCGAAGCGGTGAAAGTCACCAGGTCAACTGGTGGAATGCCTTCATGGACGTCGAATAGTTAATTTATTTTTGTCATGTGTCATTTTATGAATTTCGGTTCGTCGAGGGAGAGCACGACTTCGGCTACCAAGCCTGCATGGGAGGTTGTGAAGGGGGCAACCGGTACTCCCACTTGTAAATTGTGTAAATACTAAACAGTGAAGTTTGCCTGGGGGCAATCTAAAAAAAAAAAAAAGAATGAAGAAAAAAAACACCATGTAATGAGATTTCCACGCTGGCCAAAATAAACACCCTGGAGTGTGGCGGCAGTGACCCGACCGAGAGGACAGACATCCGAGAAAGGAAGGGGGAAAGAAATCATCGCAGCGTACCTCTCCATGTTCTTGTGCAAGATTCATCTCATTCTGCACATTTGGTGAGTGGTGGAGCAAGCCCCAAGCTTGGCACGTGTAAGCAGGCAGGTTTTTTTATTTTTGTATTTTTGGGAAGATAGCTTTATTTCCAGTAATTATAAACCAGAGACCAGGAAAACCTCCACATGACAACCCAGGGGGAAAACTGGGGCCAATACCCGGCTAGGTTTATGCTGTGATGAACCACTTTCGGAGATCACGCGACTTTCTGCGCAAAGCTACTTGGGGGAATGCGACGGGTCGAAGGGGTGAGCTGTCGAAAGATGAGTCGAGCGGGCTAGCTGCATGGATGCCCTCATTTCTTTTCGTTTTCTATTGGAAGTTGTCGGATCGGTGAGGGTAAGATCCCGTACCAACGGTTTGGTGGTCGCGCCATGACGGGCGCGAGAAATACTGTACCGTGGTTTCTTTCTTGTTCTGTTGTGAGCACTGAGGATTTTTGGCGCGGTCATCGCGAGGGAATGTCATTTTTGAATTTTCAATTAATGGGCTCACGGAATTGTTTTTCTTTCTGCATTTTCAGAATTTCTCTTTGCAATTAGGACTTAGGATAGGAATTTAGGTACTCTGAATTTTGTTGCACCGCGTTTGCGCGCATCTTGCTGCGCTAGGAACTGGGCTCTGACTAGGTCGGGCCCTTAATCTTGTGTAACTGCCGTTTTTGGCGGGCGCGATTGCAACTGTATCTTTCTCCTTTCTTGGGTTCCCTCGTGTTTACCCGCCTTCTCCTTCTTCCTCGCCACGCATACTCTGTTCTAATTGGTCGAAGCGCCTGCATGACCGGATCGATGCGTGGAGTGTGGCTACGACCCCCACGATGCGCCCTGGCCATGCAGATGTGTAGGCACTTCCTCTTTTCTCCTCTTATCCGCCTGGGCTTAATCACCTTTCGCACAGGTATGCATGCTATAAATTTCGCAAGCGCGATTAGTTCTCTCTAAGAATTCCGAGGTTCGCACGATCAGTGAGGGTCATCTATTGAGCAAGTTGAAAGGTGAGTGAGTGTGAGATTTGGGTGATCCGACGAGCTGGTGTCGGATGTGCAGGGTTGACGTGCGGGGCCACAACGGACTGTGGCGCACGGGCAAACCTGGCTTGCATGCTCAAACCAAGCGGGGTGACAACTCTGTGTTGATGCTACGGACTGCCCGCATCGAGAGAGAGAGAGAGAGAGAGAGAGAGAGAGAGAGAGAGAGAGAGAGAGAGAGAGAACAGTCGTGTGGGTGTGGGATAAAGTCCTCTTCGTTGTTTGCTTCTTTTCCTCGGTTCCTCTGTATAATTTTGAATTCGGATATGGTCGATTTTATCGTGGCCTTCTTTTTGGACTTCTTTCTTAAATCGTCTCAAATTTTCCTCGTTGTTTGTATTTTGTATGTATGCATGGAATGAATGCGAGTCCCCTTTAATAGCGCTCTTTTCCGGATTTCAAATCTTGTTTGCGATGTTCGTTTCGACTCTGTCTGCTGCTCATTTGCGTGGGTCATGCGCTCAATTATGGACATATGTATGTTATGTGATGATCTGATCTCACCCGATGCCGCAGGGATAAGACATCTGCATGCATGTTGAATGCGATCGACCCGCTGAGCCTCCCCGCTGTTTCCCACGTGCACGCTCGCGACCTCGAGGAAACCGAGTCGCTACGTAGGCGCTCGCCCGGGTGCGTCAGCCCGGAGCTCCGAATGAGAATGCAGGGAACGAACTTTCTGAACAGACATGGCTGCGGAATTTCCCTCTTGGATGTCTGATCGCGAAAGTTGTGGGACCCG
>BFEA01000072.1:1536619-1569271 GCA_003427395.1 Chara braunii | reverse complement strand
AGCTCCGAATGAGAATGCAGGGAACGAACTTTCTGAACAGACATGGCTGCGGAATTTCCCTCTTGGATGTCTGATCGCGAAAGTTGTGGGACCCGGAATATCGCGAGTACTGGAAAGGCGAACAACTCCAAAGGCGGGGAAACTTGAGGGACCCGTAATTCCCCTGCCTAACAGAAAACGACCGATTATGCGAAAGGGAGTTTCACTGTGCCATAACTAACAACCCCAGGGCCCCCGATTACCTGGAAACTTATAACACGCAATATTTCATATCCCCCGGCTTCGTCGTTATTACTACCAGTTTCCCTCCCTTCCACCTCCTCCTTCCATATCACCAACTCAAGGTGGTGCCGTGGAATTCCATAGCCCGCTATTGGCCTCGCAGACCGTGTGAAAAGTGTCGGCGGCACCAGGCCTATCCAGTCAGGAAGTCGCGCCGGGCACGAGGTTGTGCGTCACATACTGGAAACTGGGTCCAGCGTTCCATAAAGGTATCATCCTGAGAAACAAAGTAGCAACTGGACTAAGAATACAAAACAAACAAACGAAAAAAAAGGGAAGCAGAAAAACCCATCCTGGGGTCAAGTGTTCTTCAGCCAGCTGGCCAAAATCATGTTCCCTTCTGTGCTGAGGGAGACAAAGGATGCGTTGAGAGCCCAAGTTTTGCCAAACCAGATAAAATTCTTGGATCTCCAGTCTGCTATTACTGTGATCCGTATCGAAGCCAGTATTCTGTTACAAACATGTTGTCTGACGTGGTTTTCCCCCTTGAAGAGGAGATCATTCCTTGCCCCACAAATGGCCTCTAGGACAATTCCCCTGCAGGTGGACATGATGTAGTTCTTGCCACTGTACGATAAATTTGTCTGACCAGTCGTCCCTGTTTTCTCCCAGGAGCCTCCACATCTAGCCTTCCACCATTTATATATATCTCAGTGGACTTGGGACAAAACACCCAGAAGTGGGAGGCCGACTCCCGTGCCCAGTTACATCTAATGCATGTTTCCAGGATGGGGAGCCCCCTGGCCTTGAGCCAGACAGAAGTTGTGATGTTCATGGATTGTAGTCACATTATCGCTGCATTACGCTGAGAGGGAAGCTTCTTCAGGCCTTTGCAGAATTTGTATAAATCAGCATCTTTAGGAAGTGCAGCAGCTATTTTCTTTAATGTTAACAGTGGTTTCCTTTTTTTGATGGCCCTTAAGCATGTAACCACTGTTTTGGGTTTGTAGCCGATAATAGTAGTCTAAAAGCGCTTGGTGCTGCTAGGCCTCTCCGGAGATACTGCAGCGGTAGTAGGTGATGATAGGTGTACTCTAAAAGCGCTGGGCGCTGCTAGGACCTTGGGATAGTAGTAGTCTAGAAGTGCTGGGAGCTGCTAGGACCTTAGGGTAGTGCTGAAAGGGAGGAGAGTGGCGGAGGCCAGGGGACTTACCTGGGAGCTGACCAGTGCCTGCATCACTCCAGTTTCGTCTTCGCAGTACCAGGCAGATTTTTCTGGCATGTGTACTTCATTATTTCTGTTGATTACTGACAGCTGTTTCATCTTCTTTTCTTTTCTGTTTGCACTACCCTCTGGACGTGATTGAGGTTAGATGCGTCCAGGTCGGGCCCTGATTACAGCCACCTACCTTGTGGGAAGTGCTAGTGTAAATATGGCCTGAGTAAGGTCAGACGGCCTGTAGGCTGGGCAGAATCCACCATATTTTCCATTTTTCACTCCACTGTTCGTTGCTTTGTCTTTTCTCTGTACTACGCTTAGAACATGATTGTTGTCAGATGCATCCGGGCAGGGCTGCAATAGCAGGCAGATTCAGAGAACTAGTGTAAGTATGGCCAGCGTAGACCCACACAGGCAGCAGTCAAGGGCAGCGCTTTGGACTTGATTGTGGTCAGATGCGTCCGGGCAGGTTTGCAATACCAGGCAGATTCAGGGAACTAGTGTAAGTATGGCCAGCATAGACCCACAGGCAGCAGTCAAGGGCAGCAATGGAAAACATAGGCGGATTTGTTTTGTTTTGAACTTTTTCACCATTATTTGTCCCCGCTCAAGGGCAGCGCTTCGGACGTGATTGTGGTCGGATGCGTCCGGGCAGGGCTGCAATAGCAGGCAGATTCAGGGAACTAGCGTAAGTATGGCCAGCGTAGACCCACAGGCAGCACTCAAGAGCAGCAGTCAAGGGAAAACATAGGCGGATTTGTTTTTTTTTGAACTTTTTCACCATTATTTGGTCCCCCCCCCAACTCTTCTGCTGTCCTTTCCCACATCCTGGTCAGTGGCATTTGTTTTTCTCGACCGACCACTCTCTGGATGTACGTCAAAGATATGCCGAGCCTCTACCAGGCCTGCCCAGGCAGCTCCATGAATTCAGGGAGTTGGAAAATTTTGCCTGGATGGGTACCCGGGGGTTTAACCCAGCCGTTGAACCACTCACCCATGTTTCATTCTCGTCCTCACACCCTCCCACCCTCCTACCCTCGCCGTCAGATTCCCAGGTCGAATGGTAGGCAGTACTAGGCACCCATTGGTAACACAAATGCAAACCAATGCTACTGACGTCGGGCATGCCCACAGGTTTTTTTTTTTTTTTTTTTTTTGGCCAACAATGATCAAACCCCCAGACGACCAGCCACGATTACAGCTTGCACCAACTCGTCTACTGCAACGTCTAATCCCTGACCCCCTCCCCCCGCCCCTCGAATAAGCTCTCACCATTGATCATTACATCCAAACCAATAACAAATTATCCGCATCAGCCCCACAAAAATAAACAAACACCATGCCCCACAGGATAAACACAAATATGAAAGACCCAAACCAGTGGGACTAAGACAGCTCGGGCGACCACTCAAAGGCAACCCCGCCGATAAAAACACAACGCAACAAAGAGCAACCAACGTTCTCAGAAGCTGTCAGAGAGTGTCAGACAGACAATCATTCACATCATTTCCTTGTGAGATTTGACCGTTTCTACACATTTTCTTCTCACGGAACCAAAGCGGCCACACGACCACCTGCATTAACCCACAGCATCCACTGTGGCTCCCCTCCCCAGTCCTGATGATCCCTGACAATCTCTCACAATCCCTGACACACTCTGACGCTTGTGGCATTCGCAGAAGCTCTCTTCACTCACTGACACATTTCTCGCCCAGGCAAACTATCCACTCGTCCGCCAGACACCCCACCAGGTGTCGGCAAAGAGACCGGCTGAGCTTCGCGTCTGAGGGCGAATCTCAGCCGCCGGATCCATGACCGGACAGAAGAAAAAAGGGCCATAACGGGGTCTGACGCAGCCCGTGGCTGATAAAAATTATACAGGTAGCATAGAAGTATTAGATATGCAGAGGCCCTGAAACAATGATCCTGAATATTGATGAAGACTGCCGCCTAACCGCCTTTCCACAAAGCAATCGGGCCTGAAATGATGGCAGTAGGGCTTATTTCACTTCACACTTATGGCATGCCATAAACAGGATTCAGAGAGGCCAAGGCCACTGGCGGAAAAA
Organism: Chara braunii; assembly: GCA_003427395.1. NCBI lineage: Eukaryota > Viridiplantae > Streptophyta > Charophyceae > Charales > Characeae > Chara > Chara braunii. Next base: position 1,565,761 of record BFEA01000072.1, on the reverse strand, counting down.
TCAGACAAAAACTGTCACTGTGCTGCCCCTTTCACAATCATAATCTGCAACATAACTCGTCCCTTTGTCTATGCATCCATCAGGCGTGTACCCATCTCTTCGTCCATGCATCCATTCATGCACGTACAGTGCGCCCTGGTAGTTATTACTTCCACCCACATTTACAAAAGCACAAGCTGCATATCCCTCAAGATCTACCTAACGACCATCACCGCTGTGTCTACAATAGAATCCATCATAGAGGCCACATACCTTCCGTTGTGCCAGTTTCGCCATGTTGAAAAACCACCACAATGGCAGGTACCAAAATTCATCCTCAAATTGCCATCATCGAGTCTGCAGTGGCAACACAATCACTCGACAACTTGCATACACCCATTAACTTTTGAGAAGTCACTGCGCTTTCCACAACCAAAAAACTCAACAAAGAAAAGAAAACCAAGGAAATTTTCATCGACATTACGCGTGCATGGAGCAGGTCAAGGACCTGGACTCAATGAACAGATTATTCCTCCAATACAGGGGCAGGGGGTGACGACCAGGCCCAGGACGTTCCCTGCCACGGACTTCATGAGATGGAGAAGCGATGCGTGCTACAATGACCTTCCAAAGAGCATCAGTTCATCGAAGTCTGAGCAAAAGTGCTCAAACGTTTATTAATTATCAGCAGCGCTAGCAGGAGTTCCCAGAATCCATATTTGTTGTTGCCTCAAACAACATGCAACAGCGGCGTACCCGAGAAGACGAAGCTCATCATAATGAAAACATAATACAGGAGACACAGGAACACATAGGTGAAGCCATCGGGCCGCTCGGAGAGGAAAAAGAATGACATACCCGGCGCTGAAACCATCCCCCTACACACCTCCCCGAATCAGGGTAAGGAATATACAGAGCAACTTGTGCCCATGCTATCTCAGTGCTACAGCCGACGAACGGTCATTCTTCACCAGCTCCACGGTGTGCCCCTATTTGCTGCCACACAAGTGGCTGAAATGGCATTGTCGTCGGCACTCACAGCAACAAAGCCTGTCGTTACAGAACGCACAAGTAGAGGAATCAAGAGCACAGGCAAGTACAGGAATAGGCACAGAGGGACATAAGCGAACCAGTTGAATGTCCAAATTTAGCAAAGAGACCAGCTGCACAGCAGATGTGCAGGGTGAGAAGCAGTCAGGATTTTGATGCATAGCAACAGGGAGAACTATAGATGCTAAAGCGCCTAATAAGGGTAAATGCATTCTGCCATTTTGGCAGCTCTTTGCAGATAAAGCAACATCTCCTGGGAAAGCTTGCTTGGCCTTGCAAAAGTGAGACAGCTGGAAAGAGGGAGTGGTCGAGGGAAAAAAGAGAAACAGACGCCCTCTGCAGGGCTTAAGTAGGAAGCTCTGCATTGCGCGGAACTTTGCTAAATAGCACTGGCAAGGAAGCAGAAACCCCAGAAAGTACTCTATCTAAATACTTCCAGAGGCCTCAAACACAAGGAATGTACACTAAACAGGACTACTAGTAATCAGAATAAGGTAAACTGGCAAGCAAGAGGCCAGCATATGAACTTGTCACTACGACAACGAAGTACCTCACCTCTTCTTGCTAGCTTTCACCAGCGAATTCACGGTGAATCTTTAGCACAATTCCCAAACTCGTCTCTCTTTGTGACTCATTGGTTGCCTGAGAACCAGCCATCATCCTGCCAGAGCTCCAAGCAGGCACACAGCACCTCTCTTACGAATGCCAGGTGTGAATTGCACCCGAATGACAGCAGGTATGGTTTTCGTCACCATCATCACTGCACTTCCAAGATGTCGATGCTGATATCGTTGATGAATGAGCCTGCAAGTCAGAGAAAACAACTTCCCATGTGCAACGGGTGCAGCCAGCAGAAGACACCTTTGAATGGGGTGTACCGCTCGAAGAACCACACACAGCTTCCTCCATAAGATGAAAGAGGAAATCACTGATTTGGAAAGGACTGTCAAATGCTGGACTGACAAGTGTGGTGAGCACGAATAATGCCATCATAATACTCCAACGGAATTCATATCGCATGCAAGTTGCCTTGCCTCCAACGTGCATCATCAACCTGGGACGTGCACATTTGTGAAGATGGTCCTGCCGTCAAACAGCATATGGACCTCAGCATTGCATACTGGCACGCCACATAGCGCAAGCATACCACACACTGACGTTGATATGCAGTCAAAGCTGGCCTAGCATATCTTTAGCACAATCTTCTGCACCGGTCAAAAAATGCCCATGAAGTTGGTATGGTATCACCGCAAAATAAAAGATCTCAGACCATCACATCTCTGTGGCCCCTTCTCTCCATCATCCCGTTGTGCTGCAAAAAGACTCATCACGGTGACAATCAGGCTACAAAAACAACAAAAATCAATAGAAATATAATGAGCACGAAGAATATCTTGATGACAAGCCATCGGTTGGATGATATGCGGCTCAGATATTTCAGCAGCGCTCCCTGGGCTCCTTCCACATTTGCCAATGTGTCCTCCAAGTTCTCGTCGATTCTGCATGTTCCACAAAGCCCACATTGAGAAAAAAGAGTTACAATTCTCAAGATTCTTTCCAGCACAATCATCATCGGACAGACTAACAGTGGATCCATGAGCTGAAAAAGAAAAAGAAAAAAAAATCAAAATCACCGAAGAGACTAAATAAAGAGCTGGAACATACTGAGCAACAGATGCAATGCCCCCACATTTCACGAATTGAACAACTGCTCCTCGCACGGCCTTGGGCTTCACTCCAGGCAAGCCCACATACGCGGGAGAGCAGAATCAGTTTTCCTCATGAAAGACTTCGACAGCATTCGAACCACAGCACAATGGCATGGACGGACGGCCAGAGCTAAAATGGTAATCTTCCCTTCCCAAAATAGATGAAATGCAAAGAGGCAATTTATAAAAGTACACATCCAAGAGCAATGGTGCAAGCGACGCATGAATACCTTACAGCCATCTCGCCTTGCTCGGCCACCATAGTTGCGAGCTGTTGGAATATGCTACTGAGTTCAACAATCGTAGACTCCACATTCTGCAAGGCCTCAGCTCTGCTGGCCATGTAGCCATCTTGAGCTGGAACCATCATCTGCTGCTGCTGTTGTTGATGTGAGGCCCCTCCCCAGGGTGCTTGTGTCGGCAGAAGAGAGTCTTGTCCGCTCCTTCGCCTGTTTGAAAGGACACGAAGCATCTCCAATTAGTGCCCAAGCACATGAAGCCAATATAGGTCATGCCAATCCACTACACTGACATTTTGCTGCTTCCCTGAAGGCTCCTTCCTGCACGATCCTGTAGAGCAAAGCAAACACACAACGTGGCCAGGAGATCTACACATTGGGCTTGCCCCCATTCAACAGATTTGCACATGTATTAGGACCTGCCAGACACGGACTGAGACACACAGCTGATTTCTGAGTTTTGCCAATGGAACACATGCCTTGCTGAGTTTCCCCCTTGTTGCTGAGTTTTTTTAAGTTCGAGTGTGTGCGTGCTTGCTGGTCTGCATGCCTGTCTGAGTGCTTGTCATTTTGAGTGTGTGTGTGATCCGCGAGGGTACCTATCCGTGTGGAAGGCCCAAAGGGTCCGTACTTGCCTGTGACCGTGGCATTGAGGGTTGCAGCGGGGAAAACACTCAAGTGGTGGGAAAGAGGCCCGAGACACGAAGCAGCGGAAAAACACTCGAGCAGCAGGTAGACCGGTACCACACCAGGTACGGGTAGATGTGCCGAGTACTCGAGGCCGAGCAGAAAAAGACAAAGCTGGCATTTTAGAGGCCCAGTAGTTGAAGGCTAGGTCTCGGCAAGTACCAGTCCAACCAGTCTGAGTCTAAGGCCTGTGCGGGCAATATCAGAGTCTGCAATGATGTTTCCCTCCAAATGGGAGGAGGTACCGGTTGCTTGGAGGCCTCTCAGCCTAGTAAGTCACTCGCCAAGAGGCAAGCAGGCCGCTATATCTCCAGGAGGAGCGAGGCGCTCCTCATTGTCGGTGTGCAAGTTTGGCGACGCACTGGTTGGAGTGCTGGCTGGAGCAGGACTGCTCGGGAGGAGCAAGGACAGGAGGAGGAAGAAGACCAGGACAAGGAAGGCTGATCGTTAGAGGTACTTACCTGGCTATGGTGGATGCATTCTTCATCACCTTGGTGGGCGCTGCATCTGGAAGGCCCCAGTTGGGGTACAGCTACACCAAGAAGCTTTGAGGCAGAGTCAGGCATGGCGGCCTGAGCGAGAGCAGCCATAGCTGCTTTGTGTTGTCCTTTGCACAGCAGGGCAGTGCCCTGGTAGTCCGGCATAGCCTCAGTCGTGGCAGGAGGAGGAAGAAGGCTAGCGATGGCTATGGTGGACCTCAAGTGATACCTGCAGTAGAAGAGGGATTAGGACATTGATTCTGGTTCAGCCATTCAACATTATTATTATTATTTCTTGTTTGAATAAGAGGGGAGTAGACAAGGAGGAGGAGAGTGGTTGGTGAAGAAGAAGGGAATTCTCATTGGTCTTCGCTGGTGTACATCTTCTTCCTCTTTCGTTCGTCTTCCTCTTCTTCTTCTTCTTCTTCTTCTTTCCCTCTCTCCTCAGTGAAAGGGTTTCACAGTTGTCCACCCTGGTCCCACTCCCAGCCCCAGACCTAGTCCCACGTACCATATTCCCATGCCCCATGTCAGGCTCAGTACCTATGGGTCAATAGATCATAATAGCTAGATTCCCATAGGTACCAGTTGGCTTAGGAAAGTTGCTACTTTTTGGCAGTTGGTCCGGCCAGCAGCAAAGTCACAGCACAGTCAGGGAACTTCCAGAAGCAACAAACATCGGCCGAAGGGTCGGCCCATAACCGGTAGAGGAAGTCCGGGAGCGTACACCGAAGTCCAATTCTGGTCGTCCTCGTCACAAATTCATTTGTGTGCCCAGGCGGAGATGCTATCGTACTATTTTGTGATGAGACGTCGTACTATTTTGGGGTGAGATGCCGTACACTGCTGCAGGCAGTAGTCAACGGCGCCTGGCGCCCATAGCGGTAGCCAGGTCAAGGGAGGGAGAGAGACGCCGCAAGGTGTTCAGAGAGGACGTGAGCCTGAGAGGAGAAGAGAGACACAAGGGACAGAGTGCGACATGACTGGCTGGCAGTTATAGCTGCCCAGAGTGTACGCAGACAATTTCGTGTATTAGAGTTGATCGGCAGAGGCTATTTTCTGGCTCGTATCTCACATGTGCTGTGTATGTGTGCGACTCTGTGTGAGATTTATGGGAGGGTTTGACCGGAGAAGAAATGGTCGGGTTGGGGGAAGGTAACTCACCTGGCAGGTGCAACAAGGAGCAAGCGATCATGAAGTTCGTCATCCAGCGAATCCAGACGACAACCTTCCACCCTAGCCTTGCATGTTGACCATTCCGTTTCAGATTTCCACTGGGCTCGTCTTGGTCACTTTGCTGCTGGTCATCCTAGATCTTAGATCGATCAGAGAGGCTGCATACGAAAGCGGTAGGGTCAGCCTCCTGAAGGCAAGCGAGTAAAGAAACTGAATCGGCATGAGCAGCCGGAGCTCGTTAAACTTGTGTAGCCCTAAGACCGGAACTGACCAGCATGTTGTGAACTGGATGAGCATGAGCATTGAAGTGTTGGTCATGCCCAGCCTCATCGTCCTCCTGTTTGCAATGTTAAAACGACGCTAAGGACTTCGCAGCCTGTCCTTAAATTTGCTGTTGCCTGGTGAACAGGCGTTCACGATAATGTGGCACAGTGTCAAGTATGGATAAAGTCGGCGATTTGAGGGCAAAGTCAACGAATTTTAGGTTAGCAGCATTAAAGTGTACATGGCTAGGGTTAATGGAAGGGTCGCACCATCGACTGACTGTTGTGCTACCGACAGCCATGGATAACCACCTGATGTTCGTTTGTCGCCTTCTGTGTCTTCCTGCAGCCTTTGCTGCACATCCGATTTCTGCTGGGGTTCACAAAGATGAGGCCCTGCGTGCCAGCCTCTGAGCAAAAATCGCAGCAGAAGAAATAGAGGGGGATGCCGCCACAGCTATTAATATGGTCTTAGATGACGGTGATAGTATGGATGCCCTGCACGAGGAAGTCAGGAGACTGCACGAGTAACAGGAGATGGAAACAAGGAACCAGTTTGAGGGGTTGAGATTGGGAATTGCTAACTCTCTTGTAGACTGCCAGAACAAGAAGGGGCGCGGTGGACGAGGAGGACACGAGAAAGAGATGGAGATGGCCACAGTGGGGGGAGAAGGACCTGCTGCGGGTAGAGATGATAGACAGTTCGGATACCGGAGTCGAATAAAGGTGAAGCTCCCATTTAATTACCATGGGAGAAAGGAGATTATGTTAGGATAAGAGGCTGCAATGAGAACTTACCTATACATTCGAAGGATTGAAGAAGGGGATGAGAACATGGTTGTCAGTACGGTGATGAACGGAGATGCACTGACCTGGCTGCATCTGCAGGCACATGCAGCTAGCTATGAGGCCAATATCATAGCATTTTCTGGTCTGCAATTTTCTGAATAGTGGGACTGCCAATCTGAGGGCGCATGACTAAGTTAAACATCGCCGCCATCCCTGCGGAGGCGATTCCGATTTGCTCCATGTCCGCGGATGGCCTCCCGATTAGGGCCGAGGCCACCAGCAACAACATGGAGGAGATCAAGCGGCCCATGGAGTCAGATATGGTGCTCAGTTGGGGGAGTAAGACCCACCGCTGGCGGATCCACTCCCAGGGGGTCCACCCACCGCTCAGGGTAAAGTGGATGCCATTGGCGGCACAGATTGGGGGTGCCATTCTCGGGTCAAGGTAAACCACCACTAATCACGGATGAATCTCCAAACCAGCCCTGGAGAAAATGAACCTGTGGAAAAAACAACACACCTCCCTCTTTGGGCGTTCCCTGGTCATCAATAACGTTATCCTGGCCTCCCTGTGATACAAATCGGCAATCTGTGCTTTAGGCAAGGAGGCAACTAGAGCCATCAAAAGCCAGCTGTCAGCTTTCCTCTCGCGAGGGGACCATGAAAAGCACAATGTCGTCAACAGAGTAGCCTGCGACCCCCTCATCCAACCAAAATCCCAGGGAGGGTTGGGCATCCTAGACCCCGCCATGCAATGGATCAAAAGGCTGATACTAAGTCACGACTTGCCGTGAAGGGAGCTGGCCGTGGAACAGATCAGCCCCCCTCGGACCGGACACATCGGACCCACTCACCTGGATAAAGGGCCGCTTTTGGACACTTCCATGAGCACGGGAGGGGGGGGCGAGGCAGGACCAGGGGAGACCCATTTTGGAGCACCTTGATAAAAAGCTGGTGCCAGTTGCCCCTACCGGACCGACCCTCAAAGTCACGTTACTACGAAGTCCTTCGCCAGCCACTCCTAGGGAGCAAAAGGATTACGGACCAGCAGGGTTGCATTTACAACAGCTCAAGCTCCCCCTGGGCCACCTGGGTAAAGCACAGGGTGCTGCCAGTACAGGACGAATGGGACCAGGACACTCTTGAAGGCAGCCTGGAACAGCTGATCTTCTCGATCCCGCTACTGTAGCATGGGTGGTCACGTTGAGGAAGGGACCCACGCTGTTGGAGTCAGATTGGGTAGCAGTAAAAAGATCAGACGGACCTCCTAGCATTGGCAACATAGTAGAAACTAGACCTGGAGGAGCTTTTGTAAACATGTTTAGACTCCACTGGGATGGCTCCCTGTCAAGCTTCAGCCCGGATGTAACAGAACGGTGTGGTGAGGAGGAGCTCTACCGTATACGGCAATCTCAGCAGAATGCGGGAATCTCAGCCAGTCACACAATCCAGCGGCAAAACTCAGACTGTGATTTTGCAGGTCATTACATCTCCTGACTTCTTCTCCTTCTTTTCCCCTTCTCCTTTTGTTCTTCTACCCTTCTTCTGCTCCACTTCGTTTTCTCTCTCTCTCTCTCTCTCTCTCTCTCTCTCTCTCTCTCTCTCTCTCTCTCTCTCTCTCTCTCTCTCTCTCTACTTCGTTCTCTTCCTGTTCGTCTCCCCTCCGCCAATATCAACGTGACCTCCACTGCCACCTCCTCTGTCCACACAAGGGAGAGAGAGAGAGAGAGCCCACCACCCCAACACCCCCCCCCTTCCCCCTCTCATAACCCCCCCAACGAAAAAGCGCCCAGATTTGGCCTGGTGTTGCCCAGTGCAGAACGACCCCACCGTCAGAAAACAAGAAAAGAATTTTACTCATGACGCCCGGGTGGCTGGCCAGGTGGCAGAATCTTTCTAGCAACATACTTTTTCCAGAATTTTTTTTCCGAAAAATACCCTATTTTACAACCTTGCATGTATTTCATCCGGCTCCATCCGCATAGCATTAACCAGCCAGAGAACCAAATAAATCAGGGGCACCCGGATACCTGGCTGTGCCACCTATCTTTTGCCAGCACGTCAGCCCCTTGCTGCCCGTCAGCTATTGGTCTTGTCAACATTGAGGAGTTGACTTGTGGTTCACTGCTGAACGTACAAGCACAATGGGGTTTCAAAGAGGGTTATGATCCCGTTGGTGCATTGTGCGAGTTGGCATCACCCCCAACCCCAGCCATCTGTTCACCATGTGCATCTGGCAGGCTAATTACACGAGAAAGAAAAACGTACCTAGATGTGCTAGAGAAAAGCTGAGTTGCAGATGACGTGGACGCCCCATTTCCCCATGGCAAACTGGCGGTGGCACCGCCACCAATCCCTGAGCTGCCTGAGCTTCCAGCTCGAGTTCGTCCAAAAGGACCTGCATCTGTTGCCAGCGACGATGCAGAGAATAGCTGTCTTCGATTCTGGTGCACCTTCAAGTTCTGTTCCAGGCAACCAATGCATACAATGAGTCCGTAACACACTCACCACTAGTCATCTCACTCTAGCATCAACCGTCAGACCTCAAAGGACACTTCTTCATACAGTGGGAGTCTGATGGCCTGAAGATGATTAAGCCACCAGTTCACACGAGCCTAACTTGACAAAGCTACCTTCCAAGGCTCACAAGCCTGCAAATGTGCCTTTTCAAAATGGCCACAGCGGCGCACAGATCATTAAGAAAGCGTGAGCTATTATTAACACGTTATAAACTTGATGATTTCCACCAAGAATTTGATTTCCTGGCTGTGCTAATTCCATGCGAATTAGCACAGAGAAGCATGTGCCCATTACTCCAGCAAGGTATCTGCTTAGCCTAAGCAGGTTTTACTCTACACAGCCTGAAGGAACAACTCCCATGGATCCCAGAGTGGATGTGACCGAAAATGTACGGTATGGAGTTGATTTACGGCTCCAGGGCCTTCGGCCTCCAGGGATCCTTCAATATACCATTGTGCACCATGAAAGGTACCCATTATAACATTAAGGGCCGTGTGAGCACTACGTCCCGGTCTGAAGCCATGTGAATAAGTGGAAAAGCGGGGTTCATAAATAGGTTTGCCCTTAGTGAGGATACCGGTTAGAGCACTAGTAAAGTTCGTGTCAACTGGTGGTTTAAACAATGCAACAGGACAAAAGGCAAAGTTCGTGTCAACTGGTGGTTTAAACAATGCAACAGGACAAAAGGCAAGCACAGTGCACAACCTTTTGCTTTCACTTTATTCGCCGGCTCTACCACTTGCAAGGACTGGTTCAACCTGCGAACTGAGGCCCTTCGGGAGCTTGGAGCCATTGCTAACTGTGGTACACGAGTTCTCTGAATCTTGGGCAAGTGACCGAATCTTGGGCAAGTGACCAAATCTCTGTTCAGTATTTAAAGTAGACAGAAACTAAATGCGTACTCATAATCATTTGTGGTACAATTAAGACGGATACGTCTTACATTCTTCCAATCCCTGGATTTTCCAAGAGCATTCCTTTCTGCACAGCTTGAGCAATCTGCAAAAGGTGTGATTGCCAAATTCCCCTAACCATAGAGAGCATTACCAAAGATATTTGCCCATGTTGATGCTCTGTTCTACTAACAGGTAGCAACTGCACCGATCATCCATTGCATCGGAACTGCACGACCACTCTGGGCATAAGACTTTCCAAAACAATTTGCCTTCATGATTGAAGAGAGGGCAGCCCCAACCACGACAACTGAGGAGCTGCACTTACATAGTCCTGGTATAGCCAGACATAATCCTCGTATAGCCTAGCCACCGAGAGTTCAAAGACTCTACCACTGGCATGCTCACAGTTCACTGAATGTATCTGGGCGGGATTAACATCAGATTCAGACGACGGAAGACCTAGTCTGAGTAGCCTCCAAGGGGTAAGTCTTCCAGGCAGCAAACGGACAAGATATTCTCTTCCTCGCTGGATATATTTGTAGGTTTGACAGAGGCACCCTGGACAAGCAATCCCTGTTTTAAACTCCTCGCCGGTTTTGGTCTCATGTGGCTAAATGCTGATTAACGCACATTCCAACAACCTACTGACATTGTCGGGCCTTTCAAGAATATGTAACTTCACGCAGCTAAATGCAGCTTAACGCACATTCGTGCGACTTGTCATTCCGACTACTAGCTGATATCTTCATGCCTTTCTAGAATATGTAACTAGCGCATTATGCTTCTATTCTACGCAATGCATCCAAACACCTGCACGCCCGCACACACACACACACACACACACACACACACACACACACACACACACACAACAGTCTGGGACAGTCATGCTTTTTTGTGGAGTTGTGCAGCAAACACGACAACGCACACACACACAAACACAAGCATACACATACACGCACGTGCACACACACACACACACACACACACACACACACACACACACACACACACACACACTCTGCTCACGGCCTGATTGCAACTAGCACTGAGAACTGGACACAGCGAATCAGTAAAAGCACATACAATTTTCAATGTGGGCAAAGACGTACCTCTGTTCTCATGGTGAGTACATCTTTGAACTCCTTGGTCGTGCTCATCAAGCGACTCTTCAAGTTGTCAACCACGGTTGCAGAGTGTTCAGACGTGTGCCTGTTCTGGCCAGTGCCCGATTCACGCGACGACGAAAGTTCCTGAAGGTTTGCTATAGCCGTGTTCAAGGCTGTAATGTCCTGCTTAATGACTGCAGTGAGCTCCTGAATCTCCACAGCAGGATCATCGAACATGGATGTTCTCTTTGCAACTGAATTCATACAGGAAACACAGCCAAATGCGTATCATCCAACTGAGGAACTACAATCAGCTAATCATCTCCTCATTGCTAGATAGGGCCCTTCTACAGATCCTGAGAAGTAGGAAAGCAAAGCGCAAGTGAGAACAAAAGCATGCCTGAAGAATGACGATAGAGTAGTGATTGCCAATTTTCAAGGTCCACCCCCGGGTGCAAAAGTTCACTGAAGGAAATTATACATCCTCGCCGTACCACTCAACAAACGGGTGATGCTTCTTTCAATGCTTCTTTCGATGCTTCTTTCGGCGTCTATGGGGAGATACATTCTCATTTTGCACGATTGGCAAGTGGCACGGCGAGGTCCACAATCAGGCGCGATACATCAACTTCGACAAGGAGATGGAATACACATGGAGAGGAGAGGAGATGTTAGACAAGGAGATGGGATACGGATGCAGAGGATAAGAGAAGAAAATGAAGCGAACACCGCACCCAGGGAATGAATGAACCAGGATGACGCAGGCGTTCGGAGGATATATCCAAAAGCATAACGTGACAGCAATTGAAAGAAGACAGGACGCACATAGACGAGTAGCGAGAAGGCAGAAACACATACCAAAGCTGCGTTGACAATACGAGCAAGAACAAAACAAAACGAAGCAATCACGAAAAGTACACGCAAAGCTCACCAAGAAAACAAGCATTCGGATGAAGTGAATCCTGGCATGGTAACCCACCTGACCCCACGTTTGGAACCATTAGGACGGAGGTGTGTTTACGTGAGTACGACTTCCGCGGGGGGAAATGAACAAAGCCTGAACGAAACTAAGAAAAAGTAGAGACAACTGAAGAGAACAACCTGTCTGGCCTCGACCTCTGTCTGGCCAAACTGAAACAAGAATGGAGAAGACGTGGGGCAACATGCTGACACGTGTGGGAGGACAGAAACGATCAACACGGAATGGAACTGACCGTGTTGTCCAAGGAAAGCACATGGAAGAGCAAGGGCCTCGCCCCACCACTCGACGAAATAGTGAGAAAGGAAAAAAAATGGCGCGTAGATTTTCCATCTTCAGATCGAAGATGCACTCCCCCCCTTACACATTTGGTGAGAAGTGCAGCAAAGGGCGAAAAGGTGCACAAGAGGCAGACTTAAGGACCGCAAGGAGGCCGGACGTTAGTATATCACGACTTAAAGGAGAGAACTTGACGAGAAGATAAAAGGGAAAAGACAACAACAGAAAAACAAAAAAAACAAAAAAAAAAACAGAAACGAGAAGATACGATCGGCGCTCGACGGAAGTCGAGGAGGAGAAAAGAGTGTGAGAAGGCAAACTGGGCCAGAACAAAAAGAGAAGGGAAGAGAGGGCGGCAGGCAAGACCGAACGGGCGAAGAGAGGGAGAAGAGAGAGCGAGAAGAGGGAGGAGGGAAGGGAGGGAAGGGAGGAAGGNGAGGAGGGAAGAGAGGGCGGCAGGCAAGACCGAACGGGCGAAGAGAGGGAGAAGAGAGAGCGAGAAGAGGGAGGAGGGAAGGGAGGGAAGGGAGGGAGGAGGGAGGGGAGGAGTAGGAGAGCGCGAGAACAGGGAAAAGAGGAGGGACACGAAAGGGAGAAGAACGGGAGAAGAACGGGAGAAGAAAGGGAGAAGAAAGGGAGAAGAGAGGGAAAAGAGAGGAAGAAGGAGACAAGACAAAAGGAAAGAGAAGAGGGAGCGGGCAAACTAGCGCAAAGACGAGGGGATATGATGAACGAGTTATGAAGTGTGGAAACAAGGGACACAGCAGAAGGTGTAATGGAACGACCAGGAAGAGTACGAGGATGAGAAGACGCGAGAGAAGGTGAGACAATGAAGAGAGATGAGCGTCCATGAGGAGAGGTAGAAAACTGCCAAAAAGGAAAAAAGCATAGAGGATGTAGGTCATGAATGAGAAAAGACACGAAAGTGACAAACAACGGGGAGAGGTTGAATATGAACAAGCAGAAGGGCTGCGAAAAAGAGAGACGAACGAAGAGACGTGAGAGGCCGAGAGAAGAGAGGAAAACAGGAGAGGTAAACAGGCGGGTGAGGACTTCAAAGAATTGCGGACAGAAGGAATAATGGAGAGAGACGAAATAAGGGACGAAGTCGTGAGGGGAGAGGAGAAGAGACGAGGGAAGATGGTAGAGGTGATCATAGAGAGAGAAGAAGCGGAAGAAGACAGTGAAGGCGCAGAAGGGGGTGCAAGAAGGTGAAAATAATGAATGAGATCAAAATGACAGAGACGGAGAGATGCGCTGCGAAGAGATGACAACGGCGAGACAAACAGAAGGGCTACAGAAGAGACAAGATAATATCAGACGAGAGGATGTGCAAACTAAGGCGGTAGGGGGGAAGCTGAAAAGGTGCGGGCGGCAGAGACGGGGGGGGGAAGAGGGAACCAGGGGGAAGGGGGAAGGGGGAAGGGGAAGAGGTGCTGACAGAAGAGGCGGGGCGAGAGGGAACCAGGGGTACGTGGGAGAGGTGAAAGAGCTGCGCTGGCAGAAGAAGCGAGGGGAGATGGAACCAGGGGGAAGGGGGAGGGGGGAAGTGGAAGAGGTGATGGCAGAAGAGGAGGACAAGAGGAGCGGCAAACAAGGGGGAAGGGGAAGTGAAGGAAAGCGAGAACGAAAGAGAAGGAAGAAGAAGAGAAGAGGACACGAAAAGAGGAGCGGGAAATAAGGGGAGAAGACAGGGGAAGAATAAAAAACGCGATGAGCGAAAGGACAACAAAATAACACAACGATTAAACGGGTCTCGTTGACATATTCCACTAAACGTCGATAATCTAGTATGCACTACGATAACGTCCTTTACTGAAACACATATATTTGCGAAGAATAAGGTGTGAGTGGTGTACTGTTAAAAGGTTCAGGGGTTCCCTGGGGTTTGCAAAAACCAGCACCCTATGATGTTTGTGACAAAGTAGAAGCTTTAGCTTCAAATGGAATATGTGGACGCTGCTTTTACAATTTCTGATGGGATATATGGCTCTACATTCATTTTCTTTTTCAATTTTTAAAACTTATTAATTATTTTTTTTAACTAGCACCTTTGAAGAGGCTCCATCTATTGATGGGGAGCATCATCATTTTAACTACTGGTTTTCATGGCTTTCATGTCATCGTAGGGGCCATTTTTCTCTTTACCTGTTGTGCTCGTTAGTAACACGATCACCTCCAATTAGGGTACACCCGGACTTTTTTGACCAGATACACGCAATCCACGAAATATCTGCGAGGTAATTACGCCCTCGGCTTCGTGGTCTCTGGTCTATTATTAGGTAGGATGCCTTCAGCAGAAGATTACCCACCCAATTCAAGTAAAGAGATAGGCAGTCGCTCGTGTAGAGCGTAGCTGGCCCGAAAAGGCAAGACGGAGTCCATCCATCATATAGCCGTCTCAGTAATTGGCTCCTGTGCAATTCCAAAATCAATCCCGAGAATTCGGAGGAATATTCACAGTAGAAAAATCAATGAATATAATGAACACAATAATCATAACCATATATAATACCAGATTAACATGCATACTGGCCCCATGAAGTCCCCACAAAGTAGGGAAAAGGGGGGCGGGGGTGGGGAGAGAGTGGACTCGCCGGGGGAAATTTGGCTTACATTGTCAGCCGCCAAGCCAGGGGTAATGCAGTTAAGTTGGGCCAAGAACTTTTTTTTTTTTTTTTTTTTCAGGGAAATAGGCCAAGAACTTATGGCAGAGCAGGCATTTTCTTCGTTTGCGAATCTGCCTCCGGCAATGCAATTTAAATTTAAAAAAATCAGGATCAGAGCGCAGTTGAAACAAGAAAAAGAAAAAGCAGCTGTGGGGAGGCAAATTCCAACTCGGAGGAGGGGGGGGGGGGGAACTGGTTTGACATTGCCAGCAGCCAAGCCCGGGGTAATGCCGTTAAGTTAGGCCAAGAACTCAGGCCAGAGCTGGCATTCTCTTCCTTCGCACATCTGCCTCCAGCAAAATGCAATTGAAACAAAAAAAAAAAAGGCTCCAGCAAACGCAATTGAAACTAAAAAAAAAAGGATCAGAACGCAGCTGAAAAAAAAAAAAAAAAAAAAAAAAAAANAAAAAAAAAAAAAAAAAAAAAAAGCAGCTGGGGGGTGAGAACGGGTATAAATATGTTGGCACAGCTGGAACTTTCTTCCTTTGCAGAATCTGCATTCAACAAATATAATTAAAACAAGAAAAATGATCAGAACGCAACTGACAACCAAAAAAAAAAAAAAAAGTTGAACGATGCCATCATCAGCGCGGCAGCGATCCTCGCCTACCTACCACATGTCCTCTGCCCTGTATTACGTATTTAACCGGTAGGCGGCACTTCCCACGCACGGTCCTGCCCGCGGTGTTACCGGTGTATGAGCACTGAGTCGTCTGCGAGGGAATTCCCCTCCTAACGGCAGGTCCTGCGACGCTACTCCCTACTACCCACCGTAGGGGGCACTGCCTAAGATATCGAGGTAGCTACAGTCTTCCCCCGAATACAACGTACGGTCATTATAGCTGAATCTAGACCGAAAGATACACCAAATTCAGCTATAATGACCGTGCGTTGTATTCGGGGGAAGACTGTAGCGATGCCCGCAGCGAACCCATTTGAAATGGTAGTGATAGTAGGTAGTACTACCGCGTACTCGAATTTGAATTTCGACCGCGCGCTACTACCTTCTTCCCCCGAATACAACATACGGTCATTATAACTGTATATAGACTGAAAGACACCCCAAATACAGCTACAATGACCGTACGTTGTATTCGGGGGAAGAAGGGTAGCGGACGAAAACGTGGAAAATTGGTTTCGCGTGCGCCGCTGCATTTTTTTCCTTCAAAATTCAAAAGATCAATTCGACAGTCCCTATGATCAGATACAAACCACAATGATCAGAAGGAAAAAGAAGGGTCATGACTACATTGGTCCACTTTGACAGCCGGTCTATCTATCTATCTCAAGTAGGATCTTCGCTAAGGGCGTGCGTACTGTAATCTTTTCTCGCGAAGCCCCTGTTGCGCATATGCATATGCCTACAGTAGTCCTCTCCCCTTCTCATTGGCCAAAGCGATGCATGCCAGGACCGATGAGTGGAGAGTGGCCAAGTCTCCCACGCACACTAGCTTTCACACTAACTTTCACACTAGCTTTACCTTAAATGTATCGGACCTCTTTTACGGGCGGACCTGGATGCATCTGACCGCAATCACGTCCATAAATAAGTACAACTGTCCTAGTGTGAGTATGCCCTTATTCGAGAAAACCGAAAGGACCACGTTCTTCCTCTTGGCAGCAGCATCCTCCTCTCTCTCATAAGCAGAAAAACAGAAAGGCAGAGAATCTAGTCCAATTTGAAGAAACTGAGAACCTTTTTGATGAATCATTAGCAAGTATCTGTCGAATGAAAATATTTTGGAGAAAACATTACGCAGCAGAAGCAGCAGCAGCACCAGCAGACGGCACGTAGAGTACATCCCACACAGCTGGCAACGGTTCGTTTGGGGAAAACATCGACCAGAAGAAGCAGGCAGCAGACGGCAGATGTAGAGTACAACCCACAGCTCGCAACGGTTCGTTTGTGACATTGAAGCTGGTGGCTTCAATGTGCTGCTGCTGCTAATTCCTGGGAGTCTTTCTTTGCTGCAATGGCTAGTAGACAAAATAGAGAAAAGAGGGAAAAAAAGGAAAGGACGACATAAAAGAACAGCACTGGAAAAGCGGGAAGAAGGGGAAAAAGGGGGAAAGAACGAACAGACAAACAGCAAGGAAAAGCGGGGAGTCAAAACCGCACCCCCATCCGTTCATTACTTGCAAGTGTCTTCATCATATCCTCCCTCCAATTGTCAAATTTTCGTCTATCTCTTCATCATGACCCTTTCTTTTTCCCCTCGTAGTAGTCGATTACCCCTGGACGAGAGAAGTCCTCAAACGGAAGAGGATTGGGACATCCCCTTGAGATTCAGGATCCCTCCCACTCTCACATTCAAGGACTTTCAGGATGAAACTGGCCGGCGAAAGGACCAGATTCTGGCTGGCGACGAAGTTGCTAATGTGAATACGCCTTACTCGCCTTACTCGTCAGCCAGAGAATTTCCTCTGTGGAATGGAACCCACCTAGAAAGAACAGAGAACATTCCTTGCCAGAGAGAAAGAATGTCATTGACTAAAGAAAAAGAAAAAAAAAACAGAGAATGTCATCAACCGCGAAAATAACGAGACACCCTGGCACAAATCCGTGAGAGACTGACTCATATCCTTGAGGAAACAGGAGGGAGAGTGCGTGAGAGGATTTTTTTCCCTAACAAAACAAGCCTTCACTGACCATCGGAAAAAAAAGAAAATTCGCCCATAAACTTCACCGAACGAACAAGTCCTTCCGCGAGTAGGACTGAGTACTCGGCTGAAGAGCAAACTTCAGAGACAGAAGACGTCTTTCAGCTGAGAGCAGGACTGACCCTTTCGGGGGGAGCAGTACTGAATGTCCTTGGGGGAGCATACAAGCCACCATCAGAGAAATTGAGAGAATAGTAAAAAGTCCCCTCCTTGAGACGATAGTAAGTGTTAAAAAAAAAAAAAAAGAAGAGTAAGCCCCGGACAAAAAAAGGACCTTGAGAGAAAATGAAAAGGTCCTTGAAAATCTACTGGCTTAGCTCAGTTGATACACACCCCTGACATATCGAAGCGATAAAAAAAAAAAAATCTGAGTTCCAACTCCACAGGAAGCAGACGAGTAAAAAAAAACACTAGAATTCTGAATTACAGAGGACCGGCCAGGTCGAAGATAACGATATCATCTCAAGGACTGTGGCCCTCCAAAAAAAACAAAAAAAAACAAAAAAAAAAAGCATTGAAAAAAAAAGTCCCTGAGAGGGGGCATGGCAATACGCCATTGCCAAAGACCATGAGGAGTAACGGGCATTCGAGAGAACATAGGGTCTCGCTCCACTACTATCGAAATGCGCAGAAGGAGAGTGAATCCTGCGCTAGAACATGGAAAGAGATACACCGCCATGAAATTTGTCTTTTGTGCATGTCGTGGAGAGAGTAGTGGAGCGAGGCCCATAATACTAATACTTAGTTCAAAGAACACCGTGAGAGGAACAGAGGAACAACTTCCTCGAGAAGGCGGGAAAGAGTCGGCAACAGAACGAAAATGATCTCGAGAGGAAGCGGAAAAAAAAAAACGCACAAGGTGGCAGACACAACGAGAGGAATATAACGACCTTTCGACAGAATACAACACACCTCGGGGGTACCGAAAACTCCTCTGAAAAAAAAAAAAAAAAAAAAAAAAAACACAACTCCTCAGGACGATGGGGAATATACTGTATTACAAGGCGACACTAAAACAAAGATGAGACTCGGAAGACTTGTGACGAAGTGCTTGAGGAAGAGGGCGGGGGGGAAGGGGGAGGAGGGAGGGAGGGGACAATACGCCGATACGACAAGAAAACAGTGGAGGGCAAACGAGCAAACAGTAAAATGAGCAAAAAACAGACTGTGAAGTCCGGAAGACTAGAGAATCTAGAGAATGAGAACTCGTCAAAGCAGACGAGCAGAACAAAGACGAGATTCAGAGAACCCCGCCGCGATATAAACGAACAAACAACAAAGAACAAACAGGGGAAAAGAAAATTAAAAAAAAAACACGGACAGTAAAAAAAAAGTCAAAGTCAAGAACGAGAAGTCTTTAAAAAAGTACAGAATCAAGACTCCTTGCACAGAAAAATAAATAGAACAGAGAGGACATTCAGAGAATCAGCGAATGAAAAGGCCCTAGATAGTGGGCGATACACACGACGTACGTAGATGGCATGGAGAGAGAGAAGACCAGGGAGTGTCTGGGAAAGGGCTATCGTCTTCCCCCGAACACAACGCACCCTCATCTTGGCTGTACCGGACCGTAAATATAGCTTGCATACGTTCAACTTCAGGGTTCGTTATGTTCGGGGGAAGACGGTAGGAGCATGGCAGAACGATAATGACCACCAGAGGTGCCAGAGGTGAGAACGAAACGTTTTTTGACGATGATTGCGCTGCCGATGGGAAAGAAAAGATGACACGAAGGAAGAAAAAAAGAGAATTCGTTGGGAAAGGGACATGCAAATGGCGAAGAAACTGAGATCAACTTCAGAGAACACAAAAAAAGGCACTGAAGTGGTGTATAACAGCAGTATGAAATCGAGCTGCTAAAAGGAATCATCTCAACGACAGATTCGAGAGAACGGAAATTGACCTCCAAAAAAAAAAAAAAAAAAAAAAAAAAAAAAAAAAANAAAAAAAAAAAAAAAAAAAAAAAAGACCTCCAAAAGAAAAAGTAAATCGAGAACGTCCTTGTCAGAATAAGGACGACATGGGATCCTCGGGCAGGGAATAGTAGTACTCTAAAAATAAAGAATTGAGTACATCCTAGGGCTCGCGAGTAATGCATGACATCTTTTTTCCTCCTCTCACTGAGAACGCCCCTTGCTCAGAATCCGTCCTTAGGAAGGATATGCAGCAAACACCACAAGGGCAAATATATAAGAGGAGGAGGAATACTCGTAGCACGGAGTGAAGGGGAAGCAGCAAGGGGGGGGCGGGGGGGGAGGAGGGGGGAAGGAGGAGGGGAGGGGGGGGAAGGAGAAAAACAGGTGGGGAGATAAACGTTCCTTCTGCTGTAACAGACGAAGGAAAAATGGGATGCTCTGGTTCATTTGCTCAGTCTCAACTATGTGCTTGTCGTTCAGAGCCTAGATGAACGAAAAGCAAAAGAGACGGAGAAGGACCTGGGGAAGGTGGGAAAAGAGGGAGATAGGTAGCAGAAAGAAAAAGAGGGCGTAAAGGATGGAGAATAAAAGTTAAGAGGGTGAATGTGTAAGGACAAGAACATGGAAATGAGGGAGGACAAGGAATATCAAAGAAAGCGATAACGAGAAACGTAACGGAACAGAATAAGTGACGATACTACTAACGGAACAGAATGAGGTGACGATACTACTAGCAGGACAAAGAAGGGGAAGGGGAAGGTGAAGAAGCACGGGATGAAGGACGAGAGGAAGAACATGGAAGAAAGGAGAGAGGAGGGGGGGGGAGGGGGGGGGGGGAAAGGGGATAGAGGGAACCTGGGATTCGAGAACGAGGACCAATGGAGAGAGAGGAGACTCAAAGAGACGGAAAAAGAAGGGCAACTCGACTAGCTCACTTGGTACACCCCACAACTGTTGAAATACAGGCCCGATTATGAACTCCACTGGGAACAGATGAGTGAAATTCTACAATTGAAGAAGGTGAAGGGGAGGAAAATGAAGGCCGAAATGAAGCCAGATAAGCAGGGGAGGGGAGGAGGGGGGAAATCCCACAAGGAACAGGCAGGAGAAAGAGGAAGAGGGAGGTGGAGGGAGAGGCAGAGGGAGACCTACGTAGATCAAGTCTGACAAAAGAGAGAGAGAGAGAGAGAGGATGAGTGGGGAGGTAGTGGCTGACGAAAAGCCGGCTGGTGATCCAGAGATAGGCGGGCCTGCCATAGGAGAGAGCGAGAGAAAGGGCACTTACGCTTTGCTAGCTTCGCAAGTTTCTGTGAAGTCTGATGAATTGACACACCGATTTGCGACGCTTTCCGCGCAAATTCTGTTTGCCCTCCTGCAGGAAGAAGTGGAGCGCTTGCTGTTGTCCTCGTCCCGCCCATGGGCAACCCTCCTCCATCTTCGCGCAGTGCTCCATTCTGGGAAACCACGGGTGGCGCCGCACTGGTCCCCGCATCTCCCAGCCCCCCTTGTGTCTTCTTCAGACGCTCTGCCAATGAAAACAGCTCCGCCGTCCGATCACGATACGATGACGACGCTGACGGCGCGGGAATCAGAGTGACAGGCATTGTTAACGGCGACCGACCGACCGACCGACCAATAGGCTCAACGAGGCGGCGCTACAAATACCCAGCGATCTGGGAGAGCGACCGCGTGTCAAAAAACACAAGCAAATCACCGCCGCAGCAGAGTCCGAATAACACACCCCGCCAAGCCCGCCAAGTCAAAATACGCTCTCAACTGCGGAGCCGCGGTTGCCCGTCGTCTCCCGCCGGGTCGATACCCGGAGCAAGCGGCGCTGTCCGAAATCCTCCCCTCTCCCCTTCGCCCCGCGCCCCCCTGCCCCTCCTCTGTCAGGACGTGATACGCCGTCCCAACATGGATGCGAACCCTGACAAGGACGAGCGAAGAGAAAAATGCGCGCGAAATTGACTGTGCGCGAGCGCGTGGCTGCGTGCGCGCGTGACGCGCGGGGTGTCGGTCGGCGGGAAATTGAGCACAGAGCGCGAGAGAACGACTACTCGATTGCGCGCGCGAGTTGAAAACTTGAGCGTTTCATATATATGCCCATTCTTTGGAGGGAAGAAATTTCAGCCACGTTAGGCGGGAAAACAGAACCGCGACGGCTTCGAGAGAGCGACGGTGGACGCCACGTGTCGTATGCACAAGACACGTCACACTCTATTTAATTCTTTTTCCAAACCACAGTGAAATATAATTCCTTTTGCATGCGCCGTCTCGGATGCAGGGTGTGTGAGTCCGCAAGGAAATATTATGCTATGCTATGGGGAGACCTGCCCAGGAGCGGATGGCAGACAACCTCCAGGGCAGGGGAGTTTTCGTCCCCACTTCCGCATAATATACCGCTATAAGTGTGCCGAAGTGAGCAGGTCGACGGTTCACAGCAGCCTCACACAATTACTCACGGGAGTCGGGCGGCCCAACGAGTCCACAATGCAGTTGAGTAATTGGCGAACAGCCTCCGGTTGGGAGAAATCACACACGGAGAGAAGGGCGTGCGTACGTGCATGCGTGTATTAGGGCAACGACAGTCCGGAAACGGGAGCGTCTTGTTGTGTTCTCTATCGACATGCCACTGAGCATTATCACCCCAAAAGGTGAAGACAAAAGGTGTCTTCTGCGTGTGTGTGCGAGTTCGTTCTCCACCACGCCACATCGAAGAGGGCGAGAGCGGTGGGAAGGTTGTGGGATCGGAGCTGGGCGAGATTGGAGGTGGGCAAACCGGGGAACCCAAGCCAGCGAGCTCCTCAACAGAAAGTGCGTTTGAGGACACCCGTCAATTCGTTCCCCCGATGGCACTACGCGCTCTCGCGCACTTATGTCGGAAAGTAAGGTCGCCGAGGAAAGATATGATGCCAGATCAAATGATGATATGGCACCCGCTCTTCTCGCTCACAGAAGAGACGAACCCTTGGCCGATCGACCATCCAACGAATCGATGTGCTTTATTTGATTGACCGGGGAAAACAGTCCGCCAGCAGTTACCACAGCGTCGCTGATTACGACGCACTCCCCTCGTTCATCGGCAGTTGACGCGGGGTCGTGAACAACGGTGCGTCTTGGGCCCGGCAGAAATCTGCAAGGTGTACCTACCTGCACGCTGAATCGTGCTTGTCCTACAGGGAAAGATTCGAATCCAGACAGCCCTCCCAACCCCCAGCACAACAGGAGAACGAACGACAGCGCTAGCAAAGAAAGCCAACGGGCCTGGCTGAGGGCATACTCACACCACTGGTCGCTTTTTCGACCTGGCTGAGATGCACCTAACCGCTTATGCGACCACAGGGAAGGTAAAGAAGTCCCAGTGTGAGTATGCTTTCAGTTGGTACGCACTCCGCGAACTGTCGAATCCAAGCGAACTAGATGAGTGAGATCAAACCAGACGGGATGGCGGGACCAGTGGGAACTGGGTGACCGGCAGGGGGAGGTGGACCAGCGGTACCTCGGGGAGGGACTGGCCCCACAGGAGGACCCCCAGCTACCGGGGGATCGATGGGTCCAGAAGGGCAAAGGGGGGCAGAAGGTGTGGCAGGTAAAAGGGAAGCAGCTGGGGGAGGAGCGAGAACCGGAATACCCGCAGGTGTCGGGGATCTGAAGGGGACGCTCACCAAGGGCGGCCCGGCGAAACGAGGGGGTTCAGGAGTGGTGGTAACTGAGAAGAAATCATCAGGAGTGGTGGTAACTGAGAAGAAATCATACACAAGCCTCTCTGGAGTATAGGTGGGGGGGGGGGGAGATTCTGGTTTTCACTATCCCTCCCCGTCGACACCAGGCTCACCCTTCCTAACCCTTGGAATAAATTGCCTATCGCGTGGGCGCAGGGAACGCAGCCCTAACAGATTACATTTCTTTGTTTTTCTTCGAGAAGGAAAGAGAGAGGGGGGGGGGGNGAGAGAGAGAGAGAGAGAGAGAGAGAGAGAGAGAGAGAGAGAGAGAGAGAGAGAGAGAGAGAGAGACCTGGACGATCGTTTTTTCTTAGTGGTAAGAGGGCAGCAAAATGAGGGTCTGTGGGGTATAGAAAGAGTGACATTCTCACTGACTGGAACTTATGTTCCACTGCACAGACCTCGGACCTGGCTTGCCGGGCCTGGGAACCACTGTTGGTGATGGATATATCTAAGGTGGTTGGTCCCCTCTAGGGAATTGTTTTCCTTGTAAGCGAAATTGGGTATTGCTCGCAATCGTTCCATTTCCAGGTAGACTGTGAGGACTGCCGCCTCTTTCTCTGATTGGGAATATATAAGCTTTCTTGCAAAAAAAAAAAAAAAAAAAAAAAAGGGAGAGAGAGAGAGAGAGACAAAGAGAGAGGCTGATGTGTTGCCTTCCGGTGCAACCTTTGTGCTCGAAAACACAGATGTTCGAACCCACTATATCACAGCCTTAGGGTTACGAATTGTGAGCCTGGCCAGATGAGCGAAAGCAATGGGGCTATGCGCGCGCGTGTGTGTGTGTGTGTGTGTGTGAGAGAGAGAGAGAGAGGGGGGGGGGGGGGGGGGGGGGGGGGGGGGGGGGGGGGGAAGAGAGAGAGAGAGAGAGAGGCTAAATGGCAAAAATAGAAAAATTATCAAATTACCACCGCGATTTATTTATAGGTGGAAATGATTTTTTTTTTAATTTAATCATAGTAAAATTTGCAAGTACTCTAATTTTCATATTTTTTCACGCATTCTTTTGAGCTTGAAAAATAATTGAAGTTTGAGTATTTTTTTGTTGGCCCGCACATGGCTGAGTGGCAAAAAGGGAAAATCCATCGAATCAGCGCAGCGATTATTTTGCGGTCTCAATGATTTGTTTTTATTTCTATGATATTATTCCTGAAAAATCAAGACGTAATCTATGAATTTTAAAATTTTCAGTTTTTTTTGCGAATGCTTATGAGTACAAAAAATCATTAAAGTTGTCCCTTGCAAATTGTGGGACTGGACTCGCCGGTACCCTTTCTGTGTAGGGGCCTAGTGGAAAGCAACGTTCATGTGCGTCCGTACCAGACCCTGCCTCAATGTCTGGGTCTGGGGGCATTGGCAAACGGTTTTTTTCTTTGGTCTCTTTTGTAGTTCACATGCAAGGGAGGATCATTCCTCCAACTTTGCTACCTCACCGGTTCTACGCACAATAGTTATAGGTAGTCCGTAAAAACACCGTAGACCGATCCCCAAACAACTTTCACCCCCTTATAACTCATTTGTGCACTGGTCCCCCGCTGAAAATATGTCACCTTGACACAAACGTTGAAGCCTACTATATCGCAGCCTTAGGGTTGCGAACAAACTCCACGATCCAATGGCCTGCAGGTCAAAAGAACACATTCGACATTAATGATGAAGACCTAACGAAATTGCCAATTAATGTTGTGATGAATGATTCACTCACTGTAGCAAACGTTAATCGAAAAAAACAAAAGTTAGATTGTGCTCAGGTCAAGGATCGTATAACTCCTCGGAGGGATCGGAAGTTGACAAGAAAATCATCCTACAAGCAAAGGGCGCGGAGTGACCACTAGGGAAAAAACGAAAAACGAGTACAGTCCAAGTAGTACCCCTCCAGTTTATACACAATAGAAAGGGGAAGAGTTAACCAAAGTAATGGTTCCAATCATTTGTATCATAACCTCACAAGGGCCTATGTTCATGAATTTTTAAAAATAAGAATAACGAGCCTACATTGCCCTTTGTAGAGGTTACAAATACGCCAACTGAAACAACTTCGGCTATGGCAAGAAATTGAGTCCAATACAAGTTCAACCTACAAATTATGTCAAACTACAAGTTCACGCGACACCCAACTACGCCCCCGATCGGATGGAAAGTGACAATTTACTTCATGTTTAAAGACAGTAGGTTATTATATCGAAAAAAACTGAAATCACTTAACATAGTTGTCACACCAGTTCAAAAGATAGAGGATCCAACTTGTGCCTCTTTGTCATTGGTTAAGGTCTATGGTGAAGTTTGGCGGCAGTTCGAGCATAATACCTTGCGAGTTCAACCAACAAACACTTGATCTTGTTCTCCAAACGGGCAAACAACCTCAAAGTCACATGGGTTTAATCAGAGAATACCTCATAGCGCATGAAACAAATAGTAAGGTTCATGAAAGAAAGCGGTTGGATCCAACAGGCAACTAGAACGAGTAAGGTAAATGTTAAATAAACTTATCATTGCCACATGGAATGCTTAAGATTTGAAAGACGCATGGAACCATAATAAAAAAAGAAGACTGAAGTTATGGATGTGGGATAACAAAGTCAAAATTTTGTGCATTCATAAAACCAAGTTGAGCGAATAAAAATTTAAAGAATCACCTACTTGGTGGTCGAGGCAACAATCATGGATACCAGCATAGGACACAAGAGGAGGTACAACAATCCTCATTGGAGAGGACCTACGACTATATATTATAGATCCTAAAGCGAACCTAATGGGCATGTTATGCTGGATTAAGATGACATTGGGGAACTCCAATGGACCATCATGTCCTTATATGTAGCTATCACCTGCATAAAAAGCGTGAATTTTCTAATGGACATGCGTGAGCAAATACGAGTGGAGAAGAACCTTGTTTAGGGGTCAAATTGGAGTACAATATGAGACCCTAGCCTAAATTCTTCATCCACGATGGACCTCCTGGCAGATTTACTTATGCTAAATGGATATAAGGAAACAAAAAGGTTAGTTGATGCATTAAGGGGTTTGAACCCTAAAAAACATTATTACACTTAGTTAGGTCACTCAAAACACTACATTCCTACTTTAGAAAGAAGACTAGACTACTTCATGATGAGGACACAATCATGAAAGTTATACTCCTTGGTAAAAATGGGTGTCTCCTCATTCGCCGACCACTTTCCTGTCATTTAGAATCATTGTCGGGAATACCACCCACCTCAATGGCATGACTTTATCGAATGGATGACATACTTTGTATACAAATGGAAACAAGTACACCCCAATTATTCCTTAGACTAAAAATGGTTTGACGAGGCAATAAAGACAATAAAAAAAACCTCTTCTATCTTTTTAACTATTGAAGTTTTTCATAAAAATTGCAAAACCAAAAAACTCATAAAAGAGGTAAAACAAATTGATAAATCATAAAGAGTACACCTAATCTTATATTTGTACAGGCTACAAAAAGAAGTGACGTACTTTAATAGCTAGAAACTAAAATATCAAATATAATTAGTAGTGAAAGAAGTAGTTATCAATAAAATGCGTAATTTGTAATGATCGAACGACAAAAAAAAACTTTAAAACCTTATTGTAAGACATTCACAACCTCTAAAAAAAAAATACGTACATTTTTTTTCACTAATACAACCTATAACAGAAGAATCATAACTTATATGCAACTATGTTAAGGAATACATCAATGACATTCTGACCCTTAAAAGACCATTTGATGATCTACATACAAAACACTCCACCTTTTGGCAAAGATCACCATTCTGTGTCATATTGAATTTCGTCCCTGTACCAAAGAAGAGTTTTATGAACTAGCCCACCCCAAAAGCAAAAAACAAAATATTAAATCTGGATGAACTCTCAGTTGACTTTTGTTGAGCTCATTGAAAGACATTTGCCCCTTTACTGACCAATCCGCTTCATGATGTATTGGTGAGTCAACCCCTCACTACCACTATGGTGGAAGGGGTCATCACCTCCTTATACGAAAAGGTATCAAGAGAGATCATATTGGAAATTGACGTTTGATATCTTTGCTAAACATGTCCTGCAAAATTATCGCGAAGGCTCTCCCCATAAGGTTGGCTCATCACCTACCAACCTTAACATGTTAAGAGCAAACAACACTTGTTAAAGTGAGGTTCATACATGATAACATTGCAACTACAATACATGCAACACAGATTATCTCAAGCGAAAAAGGGACATAACCATCATTCAACTTGACATTAACGAAGTCTATCAGAAGGTCGGATGAACCTTTGTTTCAATTGCCTTTAGACATAAGGGTTTCTTACATAGTTTGATGGATTGGGTAATAGTTATGTATATATATAAGGTGTCATGGGTTTTGGTTAATGACAATCTATCAAACTAGTTCAAGCTAACGTGCTCATTGAGACAGGGGGTACCCTTTGACTCCCTTGCTCTTTATAGTTCAACTTGAAATTTTATCGGACAACATTAAAGAAACACATAAATTATTGGCATGACACTAACAACTGGTGTACAGTTCAACGGTGAAGTTATAATTGATGATATTACTGTGTATTGAAATGAACAAGACCCTCTGAATGAGTTGTATAAAGTACTCAACGCTTAATGCATTTTTATGCCTCTATAAATTGGTCAAAATTTTCCTATCTATTCCCACCCCCTCACATGTTAAAGGTGGACTAGGGTACGAAACTAGTCCCAACAAACTTTGCAGAATACGTATTCAGAGTTCACATCTTTATGTCATACTTTGCAAAGATTGAGGACGAGATACTGAAATAAAGAGTTTTGCGGTGAATTGGAACATAGTTACCACCCGCGCTTGTCTGGGAGAGCCCTGCTAGTTTCTTCATTATTTTTTTATATAATTTGGTTTCCACCCACAATATATTTAATCGACGATTCAACATACAAAAGAGTTAAAGCAAAAACCATGAATTTCATATAGAAGCCAACAACGAAGAAAGAAGGAGGTTGTTTAGTGAATGTTGCATGAGAGGCAATAACGACACCCAAGAAGCAATGGGGCCCATTCATCTTGTATTTGAAGCAGCGCTGTCGGGACAGAAACCCCTGTAAGGGTTTTTGCCCGAGTTTGTCAAGGTCAGTCGCTGTCCGTTTTTTTAATGGGATTGAGGAACTGGTTGAGATTGACGTTGCCAAAAGTTGTTCAGACCAACCCTATAACTGAGAAACCTAAAGCCTGACATCGTTGATGTATGACGTCGTTGACATGTGACGACAACGGCGTCCGTTCGAGACAGCGGGAGTCGGCGGTATGGCCTGTCGTCCGCGGGTCTCGACATGGCCGCAGGGGTGCGCGGTCGTAGAAAGTCTGAGACTATACTTATTCTACCTAAAAGATGTCGCGCGGCTTCAGGGCCTAAGTAGGCTAAAAATGAGGGATGCGCAGGGTATAGGGCTATGGTGCGAGAGGAATAGCAAGGTTTTTTTCCTTTTTTCTAGGCCGTCGGGTTAACCTCGAGCCAGGGTGAGGCCAGCAAGCCTATACCGAGGCCTACCCGATGGGCGGGCCCGGAGTGGTGGATGGGCAGCCATCCATAGGGAAGAAGCGAGCAGGCAAAGCCTGCAAGGTCACGGTATGGGGGAAACCTGACTAGGCGAGCTCTTCACATTATCATGATAGAAGCTAGCCCAGTAGGTTATCACAGAGGACTCTTACCTTTCTGGTACCGGGATCAAGCTTGGCTGCAAGCATCTTATCGGGCTAGCTCCTTTTGGAGCAGCCCAAGGCAGTTGGGCGCGGCCACTCTCGGCAGCGCGATCCTCAAGATCGCGCGGCTGAGATCTGCCGCGCCCAGATCAAAGTGGCCCCTGCGCAAGGATGACACACATAAATTGAGAAAAGGCTAAAATTTTTCTTTTTTTGGTCTCGGATGGGGTCGAACTTGGGTCTGTAATTCGACAGATCGTGTTAGGGGGGGCCACACGATGTGACCACTGATGTTGCCGTTGGCATAGCCAACAAAAAAAAAAAAAAAAAAAAA
>BFEA01000072.1:1513618-1524517 GCA_003427395.1 Chara braunii | reverse complement strand
GACCTTGGCAGTCTGACATCAGGAGATTGACCAAGCTGCTGCTAGTTGGCCGCCATTGCGGGGCCCTCAGGCGAATGAAGATTTGAAGGCCCTCTCCTGCAAGTCTGAGAGCACCCTCCTTGGATCTGAGAGTCTGAAAACCTTCTCCTTCTGCCCTTGTCCCTCTAAGTCTAGTCCAATTGGTTTTGAGAGGAAGGCGGCAGGCGGGATTGCAACCTGTAATCCGCGCCAAGGCCTCTGTAGGAGGTTCGCCCCACCGATTGCGGGAGCTCTGCCGGAGCCTAGGCGAGGCTCTGGAGGCAGGGAACTTAAAGGTAACCTTTTGCCTTCCCTCATACCCCCTGGTATAACCYCTATTTGTACGTCCTGTTATGTTGACTGAGTGTACTGTATACACCCCTATTTTGACTTGGTTTGACTGACAGGACACAAGTCAGACTAAGTAAAAGAACGTTGGTGCAATCTCAGTTTCAGTTTGTTGATTACCTGAAGGCAGATTGTGAACAAAGAGGAATTGCATCAGGGGGCAGGGTGGGTGAAAGGTGGTTTTGTTTGAGCTTGAGCGGGCCCTATAGGGTCAGGCATGTTCCATACGATTGGACGGCTTTACCGCTGTGTTTTATTTTTGAATTGCATGGAGAGTCGGACCAGTTCCATAAGATTGGACGGTCTGATTGCTCTGAATTGTGAGGGTTTGACTGTGATTGACTTTTCAGGGGTCAAACGTGTACCATAAGATTGGAGGGTTTTGGTTGCCATGTTTGATTCGGGTTTTGGTTTGTTTCTTTTGTTGTTGGTCGAGGAGGTCTGAGCAAGTCCATAAGATTGGACGGCTCAGCCCCTTCCTGTTTCATTCTGAGGGAGTAATTCTCGCTGAGGGCAGGGCATGTCCATAAGATTGGACGACCTTGGACTCATGCCGCACACAGTGGATCGGAGAGAAACAAACCTGGCAGAGGACCAAATATGTTCTATAAGATTGGACGGTCTGGCCCAAAGCCTCGCACATGTTGGAACCCAAAATGTTAAATTTTGGCGATATTTTATATTATTTCATTTAT
This sequence comes from Chara braunii, assembly GCA_003427395.1. Classification (NCBI taxonomy): domain Eukaryota; kingdom Viridiplantae; phylum Streptophyta; class Charophyceae; order Charales; family Characeae; genus Chara; species Chara braunii. The sequence goes on along the minus strand of BFEA01000072.1, from coordinate 1,523,456 downwards.
GAACAGGCTAGCCAAGCATGGATTCCATAAGATTGGACGGCCTAACTATAGTTTGTCATGGAATGAAGAGAGTATAACTAAGAGTATAATTGAAGGTAAACCTGGGCAGGCTGGGCCTTGTTCTAAGATGAACGGCTCAGTCCTATGCTCAACTTTTGAACACCAAGCTTAGAGAGGTATATATAATTTGGATATTAAACAGTTCAGGGCGGCTGAGCCTTGTTAGAAGATGAACGGCTTAGTCATATGCCCCAAAAGGAAGAGAGAAGTAGTTGTGCAACCTGTTCGTGTATACTCAATGGCTGAGTCAGGCAGGTTCCATAAGATTGGACGGCTTGACTTTATGCCCTATGTAACCTGGGTATAAGGGAATAAAGCATCGAAAGATTATGAACTATTGTTTGCAAAGTTTGACCTGGGGTGGCGAGAGTACTTACCCTTGCGGTTTGGCATTGCATGTGGCTGAGTGAGATTACTACTTGGTTTGAGTTTCAGTTAGATAGGTAGTTGCTTTAGTCGCTCGCCACGTGCTAGAGCCATAGGAGTTAGTTTCGATTCCTGCATTTTCTGAGCTAAGTTTTTTTTTATTTAGATTCATTCTAGCATTTTCTGGGATCATTTGTTATACTTGGCTTTGTATAAATTTTGGTAAGCTACTTTCTCTACGGGAAGCGCTGCCGAAATTTATGCAAATCCAAGGAGTTAGTTAAACTTTGACTTTTCAAAGTTCAACTTGTCTAAAGTTCATATACGGCTTCGTAAAAATCTGGAAATTCTCCCTTTCTAAAGGGAGTGCTGCCCAAATTTTTGCTAATTTAGGGAGTTCGGCAAAAATTGGACTTTGAAAACTCAAAGACTATTTCTGGCGTCATATTTGGGGTGATAAAAATTCTGAAAAGACACTTTTCCTACGGGAAGCACTGCTGAAATTTTCCTAGTTTAAAGGAAATAGATTATATTTTGAAAGGTGACGATTCTGGCGGCCCACACTGTATAGGGGAGGTTATGCCAGGGTCTACCTTCGCTTTGGGCACTGACTTAGAGATAGATCTAGGCTTGGCTAATTAGGATGCTTTAGTGGGATCGTGATATGGGGATTATTCCCTATGAACTTATAGATCTGGCTTAAGGATTGGCCTGTCTTGTGATACAGGTCTTTTTTATCGTATCGATTCAGGATTTGAATTAAATTCAGCTTGATCCTACAAGGATCATCTTCTGTTATCACTGATAACAAGTCGGTTGCCGATTCGTCGGTTTACGATTCAACGCCAATTCACTCCTGCCACTCAACCTAAAGTCTTTAGCCTTGTGATTGACCTGTTTTGTTGTGTTTTCACCCGGACTTTATTGAATGGTCATCCAACAAAAGTACTGAGTATTTATTTAGTAGTTGCACGAGTGAGGCTTGTATGGCTAAAGCGAGGGGTATGGGCACAGAGAATGGTTGAAGTTGACCCCGTGTAGTGCGTGGACTTTTGACTGAATCTTTGATATAATTGCATGTACGTTTGTGATTCAGACTTTGGATGTGACTGCCTGCGATTAAATACATATATGGCTAAGAGGAACCTCACTGTGACTGTGAGAAGTGATCGTCCTATATAACTAGCCCTTATATACTTATAAGTGCCCTGAGTATTTGAGAGGCCTACTGTAATTTAGCATAAGGGTTAATCAGATTGTGCCTTGAGAGGAAAGGGGGGTTTCCTTTTCACCCTTGCTTTTTAGAGTTTGTATGGTTGGACGTTGTAGTCCGTGGCAGCCATCAAAGTCAAACCCCTTGACTTTTGTCCAGACCTGGGGTAGGACTTACCCCCAGGGCCGCAAAAAATGACTGTCATTACAGGGATGGACCTGTGTACCACCCGCTCTGCACAGAGTGCAGAAGAGGGTGTGTGGTCTTCAACCGCGCATGGCGGTTGTCTGACATCGAGAGATTAACCCTCAAGGCGCGTGTCAGGCGACACTTGAGTATCGAAAGCAACCCTCGAGATTAACGAGGGCCGCGGGTACTACACGGTACACCATCATTGCGACTGCTTGCGTACGTTCGCATCACGAGTCAATATGAGTTAGCCCTGCGTTCGCGCGGTTTTATACTAAGCCTCGCGCGCGACGCCCATTCGACTTTCGCATCGAAAAGTTATGGGTTGGCTACCGAGGGACTAGGAGCCTTGTCGCGTTGTTTGTGTTGTGTCGTGTCATATGTGCGTCTGTGTGTGTTTTATTTTTGTGTATGTAAAGTGGTGTGCGCGTGGTGTGTGGGATGCGTCCTAGTTGACCGACGACGAGCCGCGCTTGGGACTTCAGCCCCCCAAGATGTCAGTTCGCGTGCGGGTCCGATAGGCGTATTACCGCGCGTACCCCCTATGCTACAACGAACGAGAAACGCCCTCGGCTGGTCCATCTTTGCGATTGCAACCGAGTAGCTTTCGTACTGTGGACTGGTAGCTCGGCGGGGATACGCCCACCGAAGGGAGGTGACAACTCCCGTAAGGTGGAGGTAAGTTGTGCCTCGCGTAGGCCCTATCCTGTCGTAGGGGCTCGCGAGAGGTATGGCTGGCGCACTCGGCCGGAGCGGCCTAAGGAAGCTCCTTTTGTGTGTTCGTGACGAGGTTAGTCCAACTCCTGTGTGACGCGGCCGAGAGGGTCCCGCGCTGCTACGTGCGGTGCTGGACCGATGAGCTCGACAAGCGGTGGCGCCGTTGCTGGGGATAACGGCTGCCTACCGTTGTCCTTGGTAGAACGACATTCGGGTATTGGAAGTGAGAAAATAAGCAAATGAGAAGTTTTCGTTAGGATTATATGAGTGATCAGTTGATATCTCGACTATTGATTGGAAGTGTCATAGAATTGAGAGGTCCCTAAAAATCGGGTCTAGATTCGAGGCAGATTGATGATTCAGACTAATTGACCGCATCTGCCTTATTGACTGATTTGGACAGAATGGTTGGTAGCAAACCGTGCTGGATGAAAGGCGTGAAGTGAGGGTTGGTTAGGCGATGTGGTCTTGGTTGGAGTGACCCGATTTGGATTCATGTGGTATGAGTGACTCGAGGGTGATAAATGTTTGGAGTCTGTGTTCACCGACCTTGACTAGCATGATTGGTAACCCGTCTGGTTCGATGGTTGGCAGGCCTGGGCGGTGTTTTGCGTGTTTGACGTGACTAAGGTTAAGCATGATTATTGTGAGAATTAGCACTATGACGTACCCTTTTTTTGACTACCATAAGAGTCATCTGAATGATTGGGAAAGCATCGTAGTGCGGTTGCATCAGAATAGAGTTAAGGATGAGTGAGATAATAGTCCTTTGCCAAGAGTTGAAGGTATAGACCCTCTCCTAGGTATCAGGTTAGAAATCGTTTGTGCGCTTTGAGAAGAAGTAGGTTAAGGAAAGTTGAAGGATATTACTTGCATGAGCTTAGATGTTTGAGTTTGGATTCTAATTGGTCGTTCTGCTACGCGATGTAGTGAGTCTGGGGAATACCTTCTTTACGTGAAGGACATTTAATCCTAGAGGGAGTTGGAGTAGCAATGAAAGAGCTACCATTCAGACTATTTTGCTCGCCTTTAAGGGAGCGGTGGGTAGTAATTGATGCTAGACCTTCGCCTGAACCCTTCCAGGTTGGACCATCCAGTTAGGAAGCTAAAGGTTTGAGGTTTTTTGTTTTGAGAATGTTATTTTGAGTTATATATTGGACTCACCTATAGACGTCAAGCCCTGTAAGCCTAGGGTATGCCTAAGAGTGTGAAGTTATATGTTTAAATACATATCCTTTTTAGGAGTATTCCGTATGGGTTATTTTATTGGGATTATATTTGGGATCCTATCAGTCTGTAGAAAACTTATATGAATGTCTCCAGTCTAGCATGTGGCTCATGGGTTGGCCATTAAGCCTGTACGTTTGGGTCACTTTTCCAAGAGGGGTAAGGATTGTCAGTCTAATAACGGAAGGCGCGTGCTGGACGTTTGTCTGTGATGGGCAGAACCCAGACAAAGCAAAGGCATCTCAGGATGCCTTATGCACGGGAAGACCCNTGTGATGGGCAGAACCCAGACAAAGCAAAGGCATCTCAGGATGCCTTATGCACGGGAAGACCCGCGTATGCTCGGACCAATCGAGAAAGAGGGAGGGCTCGAGGTGTCTTCACCCAAGCGGGTCAGAGCGGGGGAGTACCTCTCTTCCAGGTGGGGCATGTTGATGGGCACGAACATCTTTGTCTGGATCGAGTCTAGGTTTGATGACGGGCGGGAGTGTGCAATTGTAAGGGTGACGATGTACGCCTCGCCCTCATTCTGGATCGAGCATGGGATAGAGTTGGCGCTCGGGCATGGGAGCCTGCTTGCTAAGCCGTTGAGGGTAGCAGTGGCAGTTGCAGCAAAATGAGCGAGGGAAGTGTCCCGTGGTGGGGAAAAGCAAGTATTAACCCGCGTAAGGGTCGAGCGCGCTGGAGAGTTTTGGCGTCCATCTGCTCCGCTGCGAGTAATCATGCCTGAGTTTCTGATAGAGAAAAAATTTGGTGGGCAGGCGAGGGTAGAGGCGGCAGCTGAAGCTGCTCTGAGGGTGCGGGATTAGGAGTATGGGCGATACATATGTGAACTGATATATGGTCTATATCTAGACCTGAGCTTCTTGCCCCCTAGTCAGTGGCTAAGGAACACGGCCAATGCAGTGGACGTATACGCCTCGTCTCATGATCCGAATGAGGGAAATGTAGATTGGGAGGCGATTCGATAGGGAATGCCTTCGTTGCCTACTAAATGCGATTCTTTTGACTTGGCTGGGGTCGCCTCTCTACCCATTACCGTAGTTATAAAGGTAAGCGTTAGGGTAACTGGGGGTTAAGGCCTGATTGCGTGAGTAAAAGGGTAGATAGCGTGGTGTAAGTATTAGTAGTTTGCCTTTGTCTACCTGAGCTTACTTGAATTACTGTCTGATGGTCTATTGCCCGCTATGCGTATCAGGCTGTTGCCAGCACCATCATGATAGCGGAAGAAAGCGGCTTCGCCAGGATCCTGCTTTGGAGGAATTCGTGTCAAATGAAGGTGTTGTTGCGAGAGGCACTGCAAGAGTCAATGCCTCCAGACCTCCGTGCCTTGTTGTTCCAAGGAAGGAACTTGTCTGACTTTCTGCGTGATTTCCGGGAATTTTGCCTTATGAAGAGGTGGGACGAGAGGGCGATGTGGTACATGTTCCCCGTGTTCGTTTGTGAAGGACTAAGTGAGGAGGTGTACACCCTCATGTTGAAGTCGCAAACCTAGGATGAGCTGGAAGCTTCTCTGAAGTTGAGGTTTCCAGAGGATGGGGTGGAATGCAGGCTTGGTAAAGGCCCTGAGCAGCCAGCCGAGGCCGCGTCAACACAAGGAGAGCTGAGTGGTATACAGAGGCACGTTGGGATGCTGGAAGAGAGGTTGGCGCGGTTGGAGGAAGCCAGGTGTGGCGAGAGGAAGACCTTCGAAGGAGCATCTAACGGACCGACTGAGCAAGGTAAGGCGGAGGTAAGGGAGGATCATCAGGAGTTACTCCTCCACAAGAAGACCCCGGGAGGGCAAGTTTGCGCCCTTGAAAGAGATGGAGATGAGGGGGTCATTGAGATCAATGAGGAGCGAGAATCTAGTATGGCCCTACCCATTATTGCGCCGGAGCCGAAGGGAGGGCCCATTGGCAAAGAGGCACCGTCGGCTGCGGGTCGGGAGAGGCAAAGGAGTAAGTGGTGGCCAGAGCATTGGGCAAAAGTGGTATGTGATCGTTGGGGAAAGATTGGTCACGCCCCTCAAGGAGGCAAGGAAAAGGGGGTGATGGGTGAAAAGGGGAGCTTAAGCCCCCCAAGTTGACGAAGGCTCAGCGGAAGGCGAGGAATCGGGCCCAGGAAGGTCAGGGTTCCAAAAAGGGGCAGTGCTCAGGACAGGTGGGGGCCACACCACAAGAGGTGGAAGGTAGAGTAGCACAAGAGAGGTCCCCGTCGGTTGAACAGGCACCATATGGGCAGCGGGAATCATGTGGTCAAGTAGAGCCAAGACCTATGTATAATCCATATGTGCCCTGGATACAAGGCAGTTGGCTGGGCCCACAAATGAATATGATGCCACCCAGGCCTCCTACAATTCAGTTTCAGCCAGCCTTGTGTATGAGACTATTGCAGCCGCCGATACCACAAGGGGCACAAGGCCAAGTGGCCGGTGGAAGGGGTCAAAAGCGAAAGGTTGAAAGGGGTTGTAGGGATGAGGGGCACGAGAAAGGGAAATGGGGTGGCGGCAAGGGTGGCTCTGGTGGGAAGAAAGCGGGTTGGGGAAATGACGTCTGCAGACATTGTGCCAAGGAAGGGCATATAATAAAGTTTTGTCGGGAGCGAAGGGCCGATGAGGCAAGCGGTTTAATAAGGACTGACATTGAGGGAAATGTTTTCGACAGGACGGGGGAGTACATCGACCCAACCATCCCAGGGGGAACACGGAAGGAGGCTTTGCGGTGAGACGGGGCGTCGAGCACTGCCTCATGAACATAGTCGTGAAAAGGAAGCGTTTGTGTAAGAAGGGCCTGAAAAGTTAAGCAGACTGTAAATACAAGCGAGAAATCCCAATCGTATAGTTGTTGTAGATAGACACAACGTACAGAGGGGAGAGATTTTCGTAATAATGGTCCGGTAAGGTAGCTCGAGTTGTAGGCAGGAGGAACCCCAATAGAATAACTGTATGTAGGGGGTATGTTAGGTCTGCCTCACGTCATGTTATTGGAATGTCCCAAGTAGATGGAGCATGGAGTGACCCTGACGGTATCGTTATGGAATAAGGATCTGTTCTACTAGGCCTATTGACTAAGAGAGGAAGATATGGGACCTACGTCGTGTCCGGGCCTGAATGGTTGTATAGGTGTGAGTGGTAGGATAGGCTCGGGAAGAAACCTCAACATGTGGGAGATAGGCTCTCTAGCCTAGGAAGGCAGTTGTAAGGCTTGTGTACGAATGACTTCTAGTTTTACCTGTCCTAGGATATCTGGATATGTCTTGAATTACTTGGGTCCCTCTGACTCGAGGGGTATGGCTACATCCGGATCAAAACTGTTTTAGCTTTAGCTTTGGCAAGGGAGACCGCTTTGTTCTTGTGTGATACCGGGGCCGGCTTGAGTCGAAGATGGTTGGACTCTTTGTGTACATATGTAATTCGGGACCATTTGGTTCATGTTTGAGTTGGGGTATTGTACCCCTGTGTATATATTGAGTCGAGATTTTATTTGAGACCAATTTTTGTATATGACGATCACAATCACTCTCACATATGTGGTTTATCCTGATGTATGATGGCTTTGTGTGAAAGATGCGTGAGATACATCTCATGTATATTGCATTGTGTGGAATTTGTGAGGATGAATGGATGTGAACTGTCTACTCTTCGGTATACTCGTGCGGCCTGCCTACAAGCAGGACAGGGTCGGGTATAAGGGGAGGGAGTGCAGTCTGTTGTTGTGAAAGCGTGAGAACCCCAAGTGATTTTTGCGAGTCTTTGAGACTCGAGTACTTATCATGCCGGTTGTTCTATGCTTAAATTGTAAAAAGGACCCATAAGCAGGTCCCTTAGTCGAGTTGTTTTGTGGTTGAATTGTGGAGAGGACCCACAAGTAAGCCTCTCGGGTTGAGTTGTTTTGTGATGGAGACCCCTTCAGATTGAGGGAGGTGGTAGTGTTGTTTATCGAAAGGCTCATCTCCAGAAGGGAGACGTTTTAAAAAGGGGTCGTGTGATAGCTCATCCTAGAAAGAGAAGGATGGCTGGGAGACCTATTGAGAGAGACCTCCTTCGTGCAAAAGGTGGTTAACAGATCTAAGGGCATGGTAAGCAGTGTTTGAGTTGATAAAGCCTGACGAGAGGAACCAGAATTACAGACTGGATCATTGGTGGAACTGAGAAGGTCGCAAGTCAGTGCATTAAGATGTCGTGGGATGTGTGGGCTGCTGTCTCTGATCAAGTCAGTAGGCCACAACCTTGTGTATAAGTCTGGCGGTGAATCTGTTTGTGATTGTGAAAAGGGGCCAGGTTTCCTATGCTGTCCCGTAGGGAACTGGTAAACGGTTTTAAAGTGAGACAGACCCCTGCGCAGTCCCGCAGTGGGCTTGTGGTCTGTTTTGCCACCCACCGTTCAGACACTCGTGCTAATCCCTAGGCATGTTGAGGAATACCAAGCTAAACGGTAAAGGTTAGCACCTCTAGGGCGCAACCCCTATTGGATGACTGCAAGCCAGCACAACCTGGCTGCGAACCCACGTCTACCAATGGGGTAAGAGTTTGAGGGGTTATGCACGCCCCAGGGAAATTACTCCGGTGGGATGGCGGGGGATGTGAGTCGAGACTTCGGGTAGTCCTGATTGAATGCTTATCAGGAGAAAACCTATCGTTGCATAACCAACGAAGGAGTTGCCGTTAAGATAACAACGCGGTAGGCCGTAGATCTGGCTCGATCAACCAGACTATGGTGGGCCAGGATGAAGACCTAGCATTTTTGTACTGGACTGCAGAAAGAGCTGGGAGGAGATTTATATATGTATAAATATATGTTTGATTGTGAGGATTTTCGCGAGGGAGGCGAGATTTGCCTTCTGAGGTCTCATTCAAGGCCTGCGTCCCTGGGTATGACTCTGCTTACGAGATAGAGTCTAGCCGGGACACTCAACGAGAAGCCGACGTTTGTCTAGGACAAAAGGGGAGAGGATGGTTTGAGGTGGCCTTTGAAACTTATGCTGTAGTATTGATGCGTAATACGCCTGTGTCCTAGTGTCAGGGCAATGGAGACCCAGGTTAAAACCCTGGCGGCATATAGTTGTGTGGGCACGGTTTGATGGAGGCCTCGAACCTGAGTCTGTTGGCTAATCGGATTAGTTCCTTTCTCGTCAGCACTTGGAGTGCGGATGAATTTATAACTTTCCGATTTGGCGAAGCGACGGGGATGTCGCTTAATATGGTCCGGTAAGCTGTCGGCGCGAATACCCTTACAAGGGTATCCGCCCTGGTTTTTGCAAGTGACAGAAAACAACTTTGACCCGGAATTGTTGAGAAGGCCGCGCGACTTGCGGCAGTGTGGTGACGATAGGTTGGCTATGAGGTCTAAAAGTAGAGAGTGCGTGGGCGCGCAGCGCTTAAGGCGCACAAGATTTTTGTCTTTGTCGTTGATTACAAAGCCGGCGCGGACGCCGATCGGTTTAATTTTTTTTTTTTTTTTTTTTTTTTTTTTTTTGATTAAGTAGGAGTTAAGGATTATTTTCCTTTGATTGGTACGTTTGGCCGAGGCGAGCGTGCGGGCGAGGACGACGACATCGACAGCGACGGTGCGACCTTGTGCGGTAAATGTGGCGTATAGGATGGCGCGCGGGGCAGCCACGACGCGGTCCGGATAAGCCGGCGCGGGTGCCTAGCGACGACACGTTGGTTGTAGACAGGAAAGGGGCATAGGCTGTTCTTCCCAGGCCTAGGCACCGGGCGGCACCACTTTATATCGAGGTCCGCGCACACTAGTCTCAGGCTTGGGCTTAGCCCTATAGGTTACAGTGTCGGATTATTGCAACGGAGGTTCAGGGATCGAGGCCGGCGGGTGTCAGCGCAGCAGAGGCGGAGCGTCATGGAGAGGACTGAGGGGGTTGAGTGCCCGACGGGGCTATCCCCCCTTGGTTTTGTTGGTAGGTGCGGCAACGGATCCGATCCACGGGACCGGTAGGGTGTCGGCAGTCCCCGCCCCCTGTTTATGACCCTTATATATATTATGTTATTTTACTTTTGTTTTTAATTATCTCTATTATTATTGGCGGTCCCGTTTTGGTTCGGGGCGCGGTACCGCGGCTGGTCGTTCA
>BFEA01000072.1:1476283-1500365 GCA_003427395.1 Chara braunii | reverse complement strand
GAGAGAGAGAGAGAGAGAGAGAGAGAGAGAGAGAGAGAGAGAGAGAGAGAGAGAGAGAGAGAGAGAGAGAGAAACGGGAAGTGTGCGATGAACTTCTTTCTATCCCCCTAAGCCATTTTGATTGTTATTCTTTCCTTCTGAGCAATTTTGGTAGTCGGTGCGAGTCGCCCCTCTTTTTTCCTTTCTGGATCGACATTCAGACTTGTCATTTGCTTTTTTCAGAGATCGATGTATGGCTGTATTCCTCCTTGTTGTTCGAGCTGATTAGATGGTCATCCACGGTCGAATCTTATGCGTCTCCTGGGACTGTTTTCTGTTGACGTGTATGTTTTCATTTGCTTTCCTCGGGTGTGGATGAATGGTTGTCTTCTTCCCCTCCCCTCCTTTGTCCCCTTAGATTGATGAGTCTAATTGATTGATCCATGACGGTTGTGCCTTGCGTGATTTCAGACTGATTGGCCAAGGAAGTGTGACAGGAACCTCGATTCAAAACTAGATGCATGGATGATAGGTGTAATCCTGCTTATGCATAAATTGGATAGGCATGATAGACTATTCGATGACCGTCTCACTATAGGACGACATTGTGGTGTTCTTCTTCAATCCCCGTGAATCATTTTAATATCTGGCGCAAGTCGCTTTTCGCTTCCTTCGAACGACATTTCAGATATTGTCTTTGTTGTCTCTGATGATTGATACATGGTTGCTTCTCCCACCTTGCTCCTTCCTCTATGTGGATTGGCCACATTGATTGGTTAATCGTTTACGATCGAATTTTGTACCATCTTGACGCATGAACGATCACCCCCTTTCTTTTGTTTATGCATGCATGGAACTGGATGCATGGATGTTGGGTATTTTTTTGTCCAAATTAAATAAGTATGCTAGATGATCGGATGCCCGTCTCTCAATAGGACTATCCACCTTCGGTTAACGGGCCAACGCGTATGAAACGTGAGTCATTGTTTTTTTTTTTTTATCGAACCGAAGCGCAGGCCCTGTGCACGCACGTGTAAGCCCGACTGGAAGAATGCGGCCTACACCCGTGTCTGCAGAGCCTGTACTCGGCCCAACTTTTTCGAATGACTGAGTTTCCGCCTCACCCCGCAGCATGAACATCGAACTCCTCTTTCGTATTACTGACCGCGAGTGTCCGAGGGATTAAGACTTCCGGGAATATTGGGAGCACGTGTGTCTGTCCGCACGGCCAAGGGGAAAAGTTCCCGAATTTCCATACCCAGTGGGAAACGAACGTATCTGCGAGTGGGATATCGACTGAGCTGGAGAGCGCATTCCCCACCACCCTGAATTCCCCAACTCGTATATGTGCCACCTTGTCGTGGAACCGAGAATAATTATTATGGAAACCAACTTCCCTCCCTACCACTGCATACTGCTTTTCCATTCGTTGACCATCATCCCCTGGCGCGCAATCGCTCTGTATTGGCCCCATCCCCCGTGCTCGGAGTGCTTACAGAATCACGAGTACCGAGCCTCCGGCTTCATCCGCCGAACTCGCTCAGAGGAGGAATGACGGGCACACAGCCTTCGGCTGAGACCGGCCGCGTCTGACTCTGAGGCCTGCGACGATCAGCGCCGACAGGTGATCAACCAGCGAGATAGCCATAGCGTCCCAACGGTCCACCAAATACGAGTCCGACCCAAACGACAGAACCAATGGAGGCAGTAGCCCAACTTCCCTAAGCATAACGCAGGACTTCGATCCGCACCTATCCTCCTCCTGCATTCGCATCTCTAAAACTTGTCACAGGAGATCTCAGTTCCGGAGTCCCCCCACTTTCCAAAAATCCTTGGCACACCCCCTTTTCGCACTTCCAGGCCCACTCCCACTCCTATCAGGAAGTCGCGCCAGGCGTGAGGTTGGGCGTCACATCGTTGCTTCGCAATGCGCTGGCTAGACAGAGCCCAAGTTTGTGCACGGATTGCCCGTAGCATCTGCTCGCTGCCCACCTGATGAGCGCACATGCAAACTTCTGCTCGGCTGGAACAGGCTGTCCCTGATTGGTTGCTTGACATTGGATATGAGGAGTGATTCAAGCGAGAATCTTGTTGAAAAATGGGCGAGGAAGTCTGCAGAAACGTTGAAAGACTGCAGACTTCCTCGTGCCTGCCGCCCACCCTCTGGAGGTCCTTCCATACTTCTCCACCGTGTTCGAGCAACCCAGATCTGCCATCTGCCATCCACACAATTGGCCAAAGCGCTGGCAGCCATGGAAGTTAATGGCATACTGTGTAGCACAACGATGGTTAGGAGAAAGAGAGCAAAAGACATGCCTGGCACACACATTGGCACGACGGCGCAGCTTGGAGGACGGCACAGCTTGGAGGACGGCCAAGGCGATGACATTCCTGTGGTTCATCCACTGCAGGAGGATGAATACCAACAGGAACGTTGAATAGTCCCAATCGTCCCAGGCCAACGGGCAGCGTCGAACAGTGCACGGGCGAGAACTCTGCGTTCAGTCAAGGCGAGGGGGGTGGAGGGGGGCCGGGGGGGAGGTTTGGGCTGGAGAGGTACACACTTGGGGATGCTGGAAGGACCGTGGAGATGGCGACGGGTGAGCTCCGCGGCCTTCACCCAGCAGGGAAACACGCACCGTGTGCAGGACAGGAGCACGGGAGAACCTTCGCAATTCAAATGGGCAAGCGGCCGCAGATGCGCCAACGGTCTCCTGGACGCACCAGGTCCCCCAAAGCAAACGCAGAAGCTGCCCTGAGTGGCAAGGCAGCCCCCCTCTCCGGATTTATCCCGCACAGGGTCCCGCACACGCCCCTCGATATCACCCGATGAGGGGCCTTGGTTGTTCCGGTGGTCCGCACAGGACAGCAGGGACACTCCACGACTTCCCTTACGGAACGGAAACGGAAAGCACACATGGAGTTTTGCCTCAAAACCGGCTTCGCAGTGGGGGCAAGCCTTTTCCATCCGCAAAGCTGTTAGTCGGGGCCCAAACTTTGTGATATCTGCCTGATTCCCGAAGTCAGGGCGTACTCACACTAGCAGTATCTCAAACGTATATGACCGCATTCACGGCCATAGCTTAATGTATCTGGCCGCAATTCCGTCCAAAAATGCGTAAAAAAGTCCTAGTGTGAGCGTGCCCTCAGAAGGAAACTCTGCGAGACCAAGGAATGAACTAATGATTCATGACATTTATATACACTTCTCATGGTGAAGCACGAATTCTTCTGACTACATTCGCCTGCAGCAGGCGCTACAGAATTCTGTATCACCACGAGGTAGGAAGGCCCAGTGGGGTAGCATCCCAAGCTCCCGATGTTTCACGGAGAGAATACTCCATATTTCTACGTGGATGGCGATGAAGATGAAGATAGAAAAGCAGGGTCAGTCACGACCAACAAAGCTGAACACATAACCACGATGAGCGCGGTAATCATATGTGATAACAATCTCGAAAAGAAAACTTCGCAAAGATAGAACATTAAGCTCGTGCACCACAGCCTTGGCTATGGCACCTCCGTCTCCCCGTAAGATACGAGTTTCCGAAGCAGAGGTAGCTGGCATCCCCGACTAGTTTCAGTCGCCGCCAGTTGGCGACCTCATCAGGGGGTTCGAGATGTTTAGGCATCTAGTAACTATCTACTTATACTCGTATTCTCATGAAAGCTACCTGCTTTTGTACATCAAAAGCAACTACGGTTTCCTGTGTATCTCCCCTCGGTAGGAACTCCCGCCCTCCTGAAACCACTTCCAATTCTTCTGAGAAGCCTCTCCACACGTGTTTCCGTCCTCTTTCCCCTATGGCTACGGCACCTTTCCCGCCTGTTTTTTCGTCCTCTGGCTCCGGCTTCAGAGAACACTTGTCCGTATTTCCTTGAGGTTCTGAGCCGGGCGCGATGGTCAACACCTCAACACCTCGGAATTGACGAAGATGAAAGCAGTCGACCCAAGCGTATGTCGGCGCGGAGTGTCGGTAACTCCCAACCCTACCTTTCTCGGTAGGCCGTAGTCGCGCGTAAAGCAGAGCCCGGTAGTGCCGGGCGGCACTCCCGCGAGGCCGATCTTTTCGGAACCACGGCCAGTCGAAGGCGGGCTCGCGCGGCCTGCGCGCATGTAGGCAGGCACTGTCGATCACCTTCTCCATGACTCTTCCCCAGCTGCTGTGCCACTCTTTTCGGGATCAGGTATTCGTTATCTGTCTATTAACGTTGGCCGTAGATGATGACGGATTGAGGGGAGCTGATTGAGCTTGGACATAGCGATCGCGAATAGAGCCGAGCTGTTTGAGCTTGGAGATAACGATCGCTAATCGAGGCGAGCTGGTTGAGCTTGGAGATACAGATAGGGGGATTGAGCTTTTAAGTTATATATACGATGCGGTGCGAAAGCTCCAAGCGAGCTGGTTGAGATTGGATCTAGATGATTGGGAATCGCGGGTTGGGCTTGGAGACAGAGGAAGGACAATGGTTATCGAGCGTTGAGCTTGGAGATCAGATCGATGATTGTGTGGGATTCGGGGATTGAGCTTGGAGAATAGATAGATATAATGGAGAATCAATGCGAGGTGGGATAATGGGAATCGAGACGAGCTGGGCCGGCACTCGTGCTTCTGCACGTCCACTGAGGTAAGTGCGTGCAATCGGTGAAAGAAGCAAGCGACAGATAGCGATGACCGGTGATGGGGCTGATGAAGATCGTAGAGAAAAAGAGGGCTCCATAGGTACCATATCCTTGGCCCAATGATTGTGAAACGAAGAGAGAAGGGGTGTAACTTATTATAACGGCGTTGATTTGGAAAGGGGACATCAGAAAGCTATCGGTGATGCGATTTTTTCGATATAATTCCAAGCAAGAGCACGGGAAAGACGACGAAGGCGCCATGCTTTTTTGACATCCGTGTGTGAGGTGGGCATTTGCGAAAGTGATGCTAAAGACGGTAGTGATGATGATGAGGAGGAGGAGGAGGAGAAGGAAGGTGTGAGGAAAAGGAGGAGAAGGAAGGTGTGAGGAAAAGGAGGAGGAGGAAAAGGTTTGATGGTCCGTCTTGTGCGGTTGACGGAAAGGTGGGACGCTTTATGGCGCCGCAGCCAGCCACTGACCAGAAGAGGAATATGACGATCGTGATGATGGTGGTGGTGATGATGATAATGTGGGGGGAGGAGGGCTACGTTTTGCCCCGTTGTAGATATGTCGAGATCGAGCGAGAAGGGGGAGAGGCAGAAAAAGAAGGCAGAAGAAGACGACGAAGAAGAAGGTAAGAAAAAGAAGGCAGAAGAAGACGACGAAGAAGAAGGTAAGAAGAAGAAGGCAGAAGAAGAAAGAGGAAGAGGACGACGATACGAGGGGGGCAGGTGTCTTACTCGTGGATGGCACGGCCGGATCAGAACAGAGAAGAAGAAGACGTAAAGAGGAGAAAATCGAGAAGAAAACACGAGGAGGAGGCGGTTGGGGTGGGTGGGCGGGCAGGGCTGCGTCGTCCACTCTTCCTGGAATGTCATGTTCGAGGAACGCCCTGCCACCTGAAAAGGCACGTTGCGATTGAAATAGAAGGGAGGAAGAAGAGAAGACGGTACGCTGTGCCACGTGGCAGCCTTGTTGGGACCGGAGTTGGAAGGGGAAGAAGGGATTGGAGTAGCGCGCGAAAGGAGTAGTGGGGGGGTGTTGTACCATCGGAAAGTCATTTAGTGATCGGAGCAGAACTGGGAAACGTGGCAGAAAGGGAGTGGAGGGATGGAGGAGGAAGACGAAGGAGAGGGTTGGAGAAGAGAAGAAGAAGAAGAAGAAGAAGAAGAAGAAGAAGATGAAGATGATGATGAAGAAGAAGAAGAAGAAGAAGAAGAAGAAGAAGAAGAAGAAGAAGCTCAACGGTGTGACACCGTTTTTGTGAATGAAAAAATCGAAACAAATGAAAAAAAAGAGAAAAAAATGCTGCTGAGAGCTTTTATCGATATTTTCCAAGAAGTAAAACGGAGAAACAAAATATCCTCGACGTAAAAAAAACAACAGCAAAATATCCCCGACCCAAAAAAAAGCCGATAGACTGGGACCTCATTATGTCGTGCAACGAACCTGGGCAGTGTTCCTGGCTCGGTGCAAATAAATGAAAGGAGTTTGAGGCTGCAGGGCCAAAGACATCATCACCATGCTGTCAGAGTGTCCTCCCTTGCGTGTCAGAGTATCCTCCCTGGATGAGCTACTGATGACCCAACGTCAATTGAGCTAGCTACCCCACTCGGGTAGCTAGTTCAACGAAAAGTGGACAGGGTAGGGGGCGTTGTAAACGACTTTGGGCGATTTTCTGTCATTTTATCGTGAGCAAAACGGAAAAATCAATCATTTGGAGATATCCACAAAGAAACACGGAAAAAATAAATCATTTAGAGATATCCAAAAAAAAACACCGTTCCATTCAACGAAAAGTGGACACGGTGGGGGGCGTTGTAAACGAGTTAGGGCGATGTTTGTTATTTTATCGTGAGGAAAACGAAAAAATAAATCATTTTGAGTTATCCACAAAAAAACACCGTGTGATGAGCAGAATATCCTGCCAATGTGATGTCACCCCAGGTCGCATGTGGTGGAGAACCCAACGTTGAGCTAGTTCAAGGCTGCTAGTGGGACTTGGCCCCGGGTCAGTGGAACAGTTTGGCCCCAATCTCTCAATGTCCAGCCCCCTTGGAACTCGTGTTTGGTCAAATGCAATTTTTTACTTCGTTGTTGGTTTTTAAATAATTATATATATGGACTCTCTCTCTCTCTCTCTCTCTCTCTCTCTCTCTCACACACACACACACACACACACACACACACACACACACCCCTCATGCACAAGGGCGGGGGCGCAAAAGCAGACCCCGCACTCACCGCTCTCTCTCTCTGTCTGTCACCTCATGCACAAGGGCAGGGGCGCAAAAGCGACCCGGCACTTACGGGGGTGAGTCTCTCACTCCCTCTCTCTCTTTCTCGCTCACCGCAAGAAAAGGGAAAACAAAGAAAAGAAAAGGAAAGGACAAGGGAAAATGTGCAGAGTACCTCTGAAAGTTCACGTATATGCTAAAATACCCCTGAAAGATGTGGGTAGAGCGGAACACCCCTCTGACATGGCGGAACTTCGTAAATGCCCTTCACGTCCGTTCGGTCCGTCATCTTTGAGGCATGCCTTTACCCCCACCTGTGAAAATCTTTGAAATGAACATGTATCAGCAGCAGACTTTACAAAGACCCGGATAATGTGCAAGGAATCTGAGCGAGAGCGATAGATAGCAATCCAAATTGCAAAAATCACCAAGTAGCACTCCAGTTGGCTGGGCTTGATGTAATGCCTCAGCAAATGCTGCACCATGCGGTTCATCTCTTCCACTTGGCTGTTGGCTTCGGGGTGATTCCCCAAAGTCATTTGGAGTTGGCTGCCCATCTGTTCAACAGCCTTCTTCCACATTTCACAGGTGAACCAGACATCTCTGTCACTAACGATCGTCTTAGGCAATCCAAAGTAACACACCTTGTTATTCATGAACAACTTGACGACATGCTCTGTCTTGGCTATCTCTGCCATGGGGATCAGCCTAGCGTACTTAGTAAGCTTGTCTACTATGACGAAGATGTGCCTCTTGCCACTCTTGCCTGGTCACGAGGGTGTCCATGAAGTCCATGGAGACACTTTGTCCTGGACCTGCAGGAATAGACAAGGGCTTGAGTAACCCAAGTGGTGCTTGAGTTGGCGGCTTATCCCACTGACAGACTTGACAAGTCTTTACGTACTTTTTCGCATCGTCAAGCATACTAGGCCACCACAAACGCTGCACTAAGTTAGCACTGGTCTTTTTGTAGCCGAAATGTCCCGTTGCGTCATAACACTCGCCTAAAAATAAACTTCACAAAATCTCACTAGATGGAACACAATCGTTTTATCCCTGCCTTCTCAAGAAAGACTATCCCATCCACCATCACAAACCCGTCTGATGCAGCCTTGTCTTCGACCTCTAGCCTGCACATGATGTCCATCATGACGCGATCTTCCTTGTAGGCATCCACCAAAGATTTTACACCTTCAGATAAGCCAAACTCAGTAATTAGCGCACCTAGGTAGTCTGCCCTACGCGACAACGCACCAGCAACCTTGTTGTACTCCCCCTTTACATAGTCTAGCTTGAAGTCATACTGATCTATGACCTCAATCTAGCGTTTAAGTGCGTCAGAAAGAACAGGCTGCGTCTTGATCCACTTGAGGGTTTGATGGTCAGCTCTCAAATAGAAAAACCTTCCCAACAGATAGTGCCTCCGGTGGACAAGAGCCTTGTAAAGGGCATAGAGTTCCCTGTTGCAGGTGGATTTCACTAACTTCTTTTTGATGTTATCTTCTTGCTCATGTACTCGATTATTGGCTTGTGTCAGTGGTCACGATGAATGCCTTTTCAGGATCAGGAAGCATGAGGGTCTCATGATGTGTGAGACCATGCTTCGATCGCTCAAAGACTCCCTCACATTCGTCTATCCATTCCCATGGTGTGTCAAGGCGTATTAGATCAGTCAAAGGGGCGACCACCGTGCTATAGTTCTTGACAAAGTTGCGGTAGTAGCCGGTCATCCCTAGGAAAGATCTGACCTCGGTCACAGACTGAGGTCGTGGCCAGTCACAAATGCTAGCCACCTTTGCATCTTCGGGCCTAACCCCATCCATGGATACTTCATGACCCAAGTACAAGATTTTGGTGCGACTCTACAAAAAATGGGCTTGTGAGAATTGACCAGTCCAAATGGAGAGGATCCCTCCCCAAGCTCTTTGTAGAGTGGGAAAGACTTGCCTCCACCCTCGGTTTGTCCATGTCTGAGCAAGACAAACTAACATGGTTTATCCGGGCTGCCTCAAATACATATGCAAAGGCCCTATATACTGGAGGTCACAAGGATTGAAGGACTTTTGACAGGGTAGCACCGGACATAGAGGCCACCCTCCCATCTTCAGTCCTCTTCCCAGAAGGGAAGCACCTCCTCTTCCTAGAGCAGAAGGACGGGAAAGAGAGAAATGTATGCTATGATGATGATTTTGCAGAAGGGGGGATCTGCACCCTCATCTGGTCAAGATGCAAGAGCATCCTCAAACCAGGCTGCTATGATTCTGGGTTAGGCACCAATGAGCCTTACCAAAGCTCAGGTCAGTTCAAGGCCCAAAAGTCCTCTAGTCTTAGGGGTGCAAGCAAACGCCCCAATGGACCTTAGAAGCAAAGCCAACTTTATAAGTTGACCAAATGTCCAACAAACCTATGGATACTTCTTCCTTTCCCTGGAGAGATCTGTGTATCCTTGAGTAGGTCTGGAGTTTGCCTCAAGTATGCTGTCAAACACTTTGTCAAAGAGTGCCCCACCTGGGGCAACGACAGTCTAAAAATTTGAGCAGGCCAGCAGAGGCAGCAACCACCCTTGTTGAAACACATTCACCTCCTTGTAAAAGCGAATAAGCTTCAGAGCCTGCATTTGGTGAGACCGCAATTGACTTAAACACGAGCTCTTTCTGATGAGCCATTGTCTGAGGAAGAGCATGATCAACTATGTTCCCTTCATCTCCAATTAAAGGAGAATGAGGAACAAGATATTGAAGCTAATGTTATTCAAGCCTCTAATCAACAGGACCACGTTAAAAATTCCGTTGGGCTGTGGAGCAACAAAGAACTTCATTTTTGAAAATAGGGTTTAAACACTCCGTCTAGTCTCAAGGTCTCAGACCTTGAGCACCCATTGGTGGGTAATTCCCAATCTGTCATAGTCAAGCGGGTATGCAAAGGTGTTCCGGTGACCGTTGATGCCAAAGGGGAAGTCACACAAAGTTTAAACTTCTATGTGTTTCAACGCTTACCCTTTGACATGGTCCTAACTATGAAGTGGTTGAAGGTCACTAACCCTTCAATGGACTGGGCTATGCCCACTGCTCAAATAAAGAATGCACAAGGTTGGCTAAGACAATGCGTTTTGGCTACTAACTACCACCCAAAGACAAATTGTTATTGGCCAAAGGCAAGAGAGTTTTACAATTTGTCTAAATTGTCCGACCATGAGAAGATTTATGACATACGTAACTCAAGCAGATACATCCTCTCCACAGTGTGATCCTACCATTCAACAAGTGATTGATGAGTATGTTGACTTGACTCAACAGTCTATTGGACTTGTCCATAGGCAGACCAAGCGTCACATAGAGATCCTCCCCAACTATACCCCTCGAAAAGGAAGAATTTACATGATATCTCCTGCTGAATTGAATGAGCTAAACCACCAGTATTTCCTAAAGTTGTGCCCGTATATAAGCCACAAAATTAGGAAACATACGGGTCACTACAGGAGCCCCGAAATTCAACCGACTAGAAACGTTTCTACTCTATTTTTTTTTGGCGGGCGATAGTTGGGCCAAGTACTGGTGGTTTAAGGAAATAATTGAAATTTCTAAATGAGAAGGAATGGATCTAGCCTAGCTTATCTGAGTAGGGTGGACTTGTCCTCTTTGTTCCAAAGGGGAACAGTGAGCTTGAGATGTGCATTGACTATAGAGGCCTGAACAAGATCACTAGGAAGAGCTTAGAGCCCTTGCCTAAGATCGATGATCGGTTAGATATGGTGCAAGGCTGCAAAGTCTTCAACAAAATCGATTTGAAGTGAGGGTATCATCATATTGAAATGGATGAGGAAGATGTTTATAACATAACCTTCAAGACCAGGTATAAGACCTATGAGTTCCTGGTCATGCTTTTTGGACTGTGCAATTCAAATGACACCTTCCAAACTGAAATGAACAAAATTTTCAGACCCTTCCTAGTCCGCTTTTTTGTTGTCTACTTGGATGACATTCTGGTGTCTAACAAGGGTGCCAAGGAACATGCTGATCATCTCAAGAAAATTCTTTAGATCCTCATAGAACACAGGTACAAAATCAACAAGGAAAAATCATATTTTGACGCCTTTTCTGTTTTATACTTGGGTCATTTGATTTTTGCGGATGACCTATCCCCTGATGCCTCCAAAATGGTTGCTGTCAGAGAGTGGCCACAACCCCAGACTCTGAGAGACATCAAGTCTTTCTTGGGACTGACCCCCTATCATAGGAAAGATCATTAAAAAATTATCTACTATAGCCACTCCTCTGACTAACCTGCTGGCAAAGGATGTCCTTTTCAAATGGACGCCTACGTGTCAGTTGACTTTTTATAAACTGAAAAAAAAACTTGACCCAAGTAACTGTGCTGAAACTGCTTGACCCTAACTTACCATTTGCGTTGACCACAAATGCAAGTCAATATGAAGTTGGTGTTGTTCTTCAGCAAGATGATGGGTTTGACCTAAAACCTGCAAAAGTCGTAAGTGAGAAAAGTCCAGCGAATCCAGGCTTCCACCTATGAGAAAGAATTGCACGCCCTTGTATAAGCTCTCAAAAGTGGAAACATTCAGCGAATCCAGGCTTCCACCTATGAGAAAGAATTGTACGCCCTTGTTTAAGCTCTCAAAAGTGAAAAATTTCTTACCGGGAATAACATTTCAAGATCTATTCTGATCATTCTACTTTGCGGTGGATGGAAGACCCAAGGGGTGTTGAATGACAAGCCGGGGAGATACATTTAGTTCATTGACGCTTTTGATTTTGAACTGAAAAAACACAAGTGGGGTTGCTAGAATAGAGTCGCTGACGCACTTGCTCGTAGGCCGAACGCATTTGATGATATTATGTAGACCTACTCATTTGGGGATTCTACCAGGCAGACCATTTCATATGCGTTGCCTCAGGACCCTGTCTTCGGCCTTATTGTTAGGAATCCGCAAACGGACCCCAATTTTGAGCCAAGCTATGCCCTAACTATAGACCTGTTGTATACAATCAGCGAGGGGGAGGGATGTCTGTGCATCCCTAATGACTGGAAAATCATAACTCGGCTCATTGTAGAGAGTCGTGATGCTCGCAACCATTTCCAGTTCTTGAAGACCTATGCTGTCATGACCCAACACTTCTATTGGTCTAAAATGAAAGGGGATATTCCCCACTACTCAAAGGCCTGTGAGCTGTGCTAGAGAAACAAGATCCGCAAGCAACCTCCTATGGGACTGCACAAACCCTTAACTATCCTTGAAGGTCCTGGTGAGTTTGTGTCCATTGATTTTACTGACCTTGGTGAGACCACACCTCGTGCGATGAGATAGGTGATGGTCTGCGTTGATCGCTTTTCTAAGCATGCTGAGTTTATCCCATTGCTAGTTGAGGTAAGGGTCTTTTATCATAGATGTGTTTTTTAAGAGGTGGGTGAGTGGGCACCCAACCTCTATTGTAAGTGACAAAGATCCACGCTTTTGCAGCGATGCGTAACGTTCCTACTGTCAGGATGACCTCCACTCTAGACTTGATATGACTTCTGACAGACATCCTGAAGCCAATGGACAGGCTGAAGTGATGAACCAGGTCTTATTTCAGCTGCTGCGACCTGTGATCACCCCATATCAGTAGGATTGGGACCAACATTTGTCCAAGGCACAACTGATGTATAATGCCTCTGTTAATAGTACTACTAGATTCACGCCCTACAAACTCCACTCGGGTAGAGGCCCTAGGTAGCCTCTCGATGGCATCATCGATAAGGCCAAGCCCAAACTGACGGTTGGCACAAAATAAAATTTGCCAAGAGCTATGAAAGGGATCTAGAGAAAGCAAAAACAAACATCTTCAAAGCGGAAAAAAGAATGATTGAACAGACTAATAAGTACCGCTTACCTTCTCCCATTCACACTGGGTCTGGGTTAAAAGATGTGAATTATCCGATGAACAGGATATATCGGCAGGGTTTAGACACAGCGGGTGCAAATCCATTCAGTCCTTCCTATGTGCTAGCTCTACTTGCACACCTTAAGACCTATCCAGTCTTCCATGCATCCAAGTTGCTGCCTTTCACGCCAGCTGATGTATTTCCAAACAGGCCTCCTCAATTCGGACCACGGCCTGCTGCGGCTAACGTCGGGTATGATCGTGGGGGTTGTCGAAACGAACGGTGGTTCTCGGGTGTTGTGGAACGAACGGTTGGCCAAAGTTTGTACAATTCTTACTTCAATTTGTTTTTCAATCCGCGTGTGTACGACCTGAGTGGTGTGATGACTCAAGTGTTGTGTTATCAACTATGGTGAATGATATTTCTCATATACCTTAAGAAGCACATGTGAACCTTCCTAGAGTCAACTTACTAGGAGTGAGTGAGCACGATTGGGACTTTGTCCTTTGTATCTTTGACTACTTCGGTAGTTTCCTGGTGCGAGTTTTCGCTAGCGTGAAGGAACGTGATCTGGGGCAATGGCCGGTGATCACTATCGAGATGATGATCGCGAGCATCGCAAAGCTTGTTCCGTTGAACCCAGTAGGTGTGACAACCGTGAGGGTAACCATGGATGCTATGGCGGCTCACGTAGCAGCAGTCGCGAGGACCGTAGAGAAGACCCCCCACGACGCGGACCACCCGTCTGCTTCGGGTGCCGAGTCACGGGGCATTACCGTACTGATTGTTGGCGATATTGGACGAACCCAATTGCGAGAAGACAGATGGAGGCGGATGGTTTGTTTGTCCACCGGAGTATAATCGGCGTGCCACGACTGGTTCGCCCACAAGGGAAGGAGTGCAACCACGTGCAACTGTGGATGAACCTGTGCCCGCCAACCGACTTGACGAGTTGGGAAGAACGGTCGTGTCTATTCAAGAGTTCGTTGAAATGGAGCGGGCACGTAGGATGGAATGGGAGCAACGAGCACACGAACAGGAGAAAGCTAGGCGTGCCGAAGTAAAGGCTTTAGCCGCTGAAGCCGAACGAGCAGCGCGCGAAGCTGAGAAGCAGCGTAAGCGTGAGGAGGAGCAATTGAAGATGGCGAAGGTTGTGGAAGTGCAACTCTCCCTAAGATTGGGTGATATCCAGGAGGAGATCAAGACGGAGGTCCGTAAGGCTGTGGCTGGTACTTTGGTCAAGAGTCAAACCAAGACTTTCCTTAACACCGCAGGTAAAAGCAAGGAGGTTGTGGTGGAGGATGTGCCTTCCTCGTCCGGTGCAGCCAGCGATGTCGAGGCGATTACGAAAGGAACCGGCAGCTTGTCGATCCAAGAGAAACGCAAGCGTGGTGATGTTGAGACACCTGTGGGGGACAGCCCTCCTGTTACCACTCCGGCGAAGCGCTCGAGCAAGCGGGTGGGCATTCGACCGGTCCGTTTTTCAGATAGATTCCAACGCGCGAGATCTCGAATTGCGGCCAAGAAAGGGAACCGGGGAGTTGCCACGAAGGCCCTTACGACTGTTAACCTCCAGCTCATGATGTTATCATGGAGCGAATGATCTTTCTTGATAACACTAGACGTGAATTGTCAAAGATGGAATGCGATACACTGCTTTCAATTTGTCGAGATGAAGAAGTCAACTATGCCACCAAAGTCCAGGCGATTTTCGATATTGCCGATCGAAGGGCGCATCTGAAATTTGGTGATCCTTTGCTGAACTTTGAAGCTTTTCGAATCTGGAAGGCGATGCGAACAACGAGGACAGCGACGATGCGGCATCGGCATGAAATGTGTACAGTACGGATCAACTGATGCTGATTTCTGAAGTGATTTCATCATTTCGACATACGGTCGACGACGAGCTAGACCTGATCTTTTGTTTGTTGATACTGTTGTTAGCGTTGCGTGGTCGAATTCGTTGGTTGAATAAATGCATTGATTCTTGGCTTTTTCTCTTCCAGCGACATGATTTGGATTTCTTGAAATTGCCAAATTGCGTTTATGTGATTACGTCTTTCAAGTGCAAGTCACAATACATTGGTCAGACCTCTCGCTCAAGTGCAAGTCACAATACATTGGTCAGGCCTCTCGCTCACCTTGCATACGGTGGAGGGAACACGTCTCCGTGTTTAAGTGCAATGTAAACAGTATGCACCTGTATCGCTGGTGGAAATGTGTGGGCATGGAATCTTTCGCTTTATTACCTGTTGAAGTGGTTGAACCAGTTGACCTTGTCATGGTTGAATCCACGTTTATTAAACGTTGGAGCCCATTCCTGAATACTGTCGGGAAGACTGTAGGCAGTAAGAAGAATAGTCGTTGTGGTAAGCGGGAAAGGGGTGTGAAGCGAGTAGTAGGATCCATTGAGTCGCCTGATGTCCGCTCTATCAAACCAATTAAAGTTCGCATCAACCCTAACGACGCTTGGTCTGTGAATGTCTTCGATATCCTGCGTTCCCAAGACGATAATGGAAGTTGTCAGTTTGTTCTGTTTATCGAAGGAGGGAATGCGTGGTGTAGTAAATGGCAGGGTGTACGAAAGGCTTTCGGTTCTTCTTCTGTAGTTTTTAATGGGGTAGCAGGATGTCTTGCACGATTCAAAGTGGCTTTTGAATCTGTGGGTTGTATCGAGTTCCAACATTTAAGGCGTTGGAAACCGCGTATAAGTGTTAACAAGCCTATTCTTGTTTCACTCCTACGTAACCCAAAACGACTGGAACTCTTGCGTAAATGGGACTTGGATTCGTTGTCAAGACTTTTAATGCTATTAAAGACTTCGAGAAGAAGAGAACGCGTGCTTACCTTAGGCGCCTGATTGGTAGATGTGTGAAAGACGGGTTTGGTTTGAATTTGTCAGCTCGTATTGTCGTCCGTTTGCTTTTTGACGACCGGATTAAGATCTCCGAAGTACGAAAGTTGGTTAACGATAAAATTGGGAGTTTGGTTCTTCCTCCTTGTGCAATTCGTCGCGCACGTAGATCACTTCGCATCATTTGGATTCGTAACCCAAACGTTGTGAACCTACTTCACAACCATCGTGCTTTTGCACGGATGGAGGTGTCACCTTGCAGTTGTGCAGGGATGTCGTACCCATGGGTACGAGGCCACGTGCGTGCTCGGTTACGTGAGCTGGAGAACGTACCTCCCTTGTTGATGAACGGGAACAATGTTCTGAAAGCACGTCGCTCGGACAGAGTGACAAAACTGGGTGAGGAAATCGAGGTCGCTTTTGCTAATTGGATTAATGTGAAAGGACAAACGGTGCACTGCTTGAGTACGGAATTGATCGGTTGTCTGACAAGAGATGTTGACGACAAGTCGAGTTTTTTGGACAAGCGGGACGTTTTTGAATGGAAGAACCGTTTGGAAGGCTTGGTTCTTCCCCCGCTGGACCGCAACCCAGGGGAAACCCTGGTCATATGCCCCTCCTTGTACGATGAGGGTATGATGGACCTGTTTATTCGAAGTGTCGGATACTTACCTGTCGTCAAAGAGACTGTTGCAGTGGTTGACGAGATGAAAGCTGATTTGAAAGCTGGAGGTCTGTTGGGTTTTGCACGCTGGGACGGGAAGGGGACAATCGGCCAAGCATATGCTATGCCTAAACATAAGGACTTGGACCGATTTCGACCGATTTGTCCCTCATATTTGGAACCGACAGCCAGATCAAGTTAGATCGTGGCTAAGGCTCTAAATCACCTCCTGTACCGTCTCCCGAGAGATTGGCATTCGAATCTCAAGGATGTCTTTGATCTAAATGCTACTCTGGAGATGAACACCAAGAAGTTGAGACGCATGCATGCTGACCCAACTGTAGTTGCGAGATCCTTCGACATCAAGGATATGTTCAGCCGTTTGCCGCACGAGGATATCCAAGATGCGGTGAATTGGTTGTTGGACCATCATTCCTCTAAGGGTAGGACCTTTGTTCGAGTTAACCCTAGAGGAAAGGGTGCCAGCTTTGGAGTCAGTACCGGCTACGACCATTGGAAGAAAGTTGAATTTGCGGACATTCGACAGTTTGTCTCCTTCGAGCTCTCACACACATACACGATTGCCTTGGGCGTGCTACTACAGCAGGTAGTAGGCATTCGAATGGGGAAGAGCACCGGTCCTCCCCTCGCCTGTATCATGTGTGCCAGGGCCGAATATTTATTCTTACGGAGTTTGGGGAAGATGAGCAGGTATGTTGGTGGCATTAGACTGACTGACGACGTCAGCCTTTTCGTAGCTACTGAGAACTTGAGGGAACAGGTCGTTGATGACATCTTTGCTGTTTTTGGAAGATGCTACCCGGATAATCTTACTTTGAGGAGAACCGATGGTGGCTCCGGGATTTGGGACTTTCTGGGTTGTGAAATACGAACTCAGAAGGTTTTCCCTTTTGTTGAATGTGTTCAAGTTTCTAAAAACGAAGAGTCCATGTGGAAGGAGGGGTGCTTGACTTTTTTCAACGGGCAATCTTTCTTTTCCTGGGGCAGTAAGTTGCCGAAAAGTGCTGTATTGGCCAGCCATCTTCACCGTATTGATAGGGACACATCTGCAAGGCACGGTATTCCTCGACGGGTTCTTAGTTTGAAGAGAGAATCGAGACTGAAGGATGTTCTGACTGGCTTCTTCATTCGAGTGTTGAAACGATTTGCTCATGGCCGAGATGCTCATTGGAAGCTGGCTGTTGACTAGATTCTGTAGTGACAGGGCTTGTTTCTGTTTTGTTCCTTTTTTGTCTCGGTCTGTTGACCCTTTTTCTTGTGTGTGATTTCGTTTTGGTTGTCCTTTGTCTGTGTCGGACTATGGACAAGCGTAAGGTACTTTGCGCCCTGACTGTGCGCCTTTTTTGGACTCTGTAGTGTACTCAATTTGGGGGTTTCTTCGCCTTAGGATAATGGTTCAGACCGGTAGTGAGCATAGGCCCTTCAAGCCCGGGCCTTGTTGTGTGTTTTGGTTTTGGTTTGGCTCAACGATTGGTCTTTTGGCACTATGACCCCCGTTTAGCCCAGGCCATACCCTCTTGGGTTGTGGTTGACTGACTTCAGGTAACTATCGAACTTATCATGAAACAGGGTATCTGCGGGTACATAAGCAATTGTTGTAGTTAGGATTGTCTTCTTTCGGACCACGGCCTGCCGCGGCTAACGCCCGGTATGACCGTGGGGGTTGTCGGAACGAACGGTGGTTCTCGGGTGTTGTGGAACGAATGGTTGGCCGAAGTTTGTACAATTCTTACTTCAATTTGTTTTTCAATCCGCGTGTGTACGACCTGAGTGGTGTGATGACTCAAGTGTTGTGTTATCAGCTATAGTGAATGATATTCTCATATACCTCCTCAGTTCGGCCCTCCTATTACTGGGAAGGGGTATGAAGTTGAAGGGATTGAGGACCAATGCAGAACAGGCCCCAACTGTGAGTATCTTGTGAAGTTCTGATTCCAGCCTTAGATAGAAGCTCGCTGGTATACAAGGAAGGAACTTCTCAAGTCGCCAAGTCCATTGTACTGGCCCATGAAGCTAAACAGAAAGGGCTTTTTGCCAGATGTTCACCTCGTCACTACCACCGGTAGCTTGGAGGTCCGCACTCCTTGGGAGGGTAGGAATGCAATGAACTGCAGATTCTCAGCGAGCTGTAACATTAGTTGGTTTATTTCTGTAATTTTCTTATTTTTTAGGACCTTCCCTAATTTTCTTATTTTTTAGGACCTTCCCCGTATCTGCTACAGGCCCAGTCCCTACTGGGACTTTTCTGAAAATTCTAAATTTCCAGGCCCGTACCGTTTCACTGACTGGTACCACTGCAATTCAGGTAGGCCGGCTTTGTCTGTTTGTGAGTCCTAGGTAGAGTGTTGAGGTCTAGAAATAGCTTGGGGAAGAATACAGACAGGTTTTACCACGATGGGACTTTCTTCATTCCAATCGGAATACAGAGATTGGAGATCAGCATGTTGAAGGTTGGTCACCATGGTTCTTTTCGCTTGTTTTGGCTGTTGGCGTTTGGAGGAGCGCTGGTGAATGCTAGTGCAGTCTTCTTGTTGACAAAGCCTGTTTTCTTCTTCGTGGGTGGCGTCCATAGCTGGAGGCCGAGTGACGGAGTGGGAGAGCAGCGCTGGACTTGGGGCTCATGCGCTGGAGCATTTGGGCTTCATGGCAGCCATCTCTGCTTCTCCTTCTCGGGGGGCCTTCTTCTTCGTCCAGGCAGCTGGTGCTGACTCAGCAGATAGGGGTACTGGGCTTTGCTGGGGAGGCACTTGATGTGGGTTGGCGGAGTTCGTGGTCTGCAGGTTGGGTGCTGCTGATGATGAGCGCCATTGCCGGGGGTAGAAGATGAAAATGGAGGAAGAAGAAGACACCATTTTTATTTCGTTAAAACATTGTTCTGATTTGTTCGAGGTGTTGGAACACGGTTGTTGATTTGTGGAATCTTGTAATCCTTACTGATTGGAGGAGGAAGAGGAGATTAGAATTATACTTTTATGTGCCGAGCTTCCGCTGTGTAATTCTCTCCGCTTTGGTGTGGAATTGCCTCCTCCAAGTCTGCTTCATAATTGCATGAGTGTATCGGAATGTGTGAGTTGGTCGTGGATTGCGTTTCAATCAGTTACATGACAGAAGTCTATGGCCATGGCCAAAGACTGAGCAGGACTGTCAGAATACGGAAGGGCTTTAGGAAGCCTGGAGGTGCTTATGTGCATGGTTTGTCTCTTAGAAAAACTTGGCAACTGGATCCTGCGATCCCGCTAAGACCATTATCAGACTTCCCTGATCCATTTCCACTATCATCTTTGTGCTTGGTTCCTTTGAGTTGGTATGGTGTGGATTAGCTAGGTTTTTCTTGAACCTAGGAATAGTTTCTGGTGCTAATGTAGAAAGACAATATCTTGCGCCCCTAGAAGGGGGTTTTCTTGAACCTAGGAATAGTTTCTGGTGCTAGGGTAGAAAGACAATATCTGGCGCCCCTAGAAGGGGGGTGAAGAGGTACCAACTTTTTCCTATCTACTCTGTTAAAGGGACGCTGGACCCGGTTTCCAGCAGGTGCAGCTCCCCACCAAAAGAATGGAGCCATACTAAAAAAAAAAAAAAAAAAAAAAAAAAGCATACGCATCCCTGTTCATACCCGGCCACTAGAAATTGTGTAACAGATTAGTGGATGTCTTTTACGCTTAAAGTGACCCGTAGCGAAGTGACGCTCTCCTAGGAACAAACTCCTGGCAGACTTATTAGTGGGCACACAGTCTTTCTACCCCATCCTTGCTCAAGAACAACAAACTGTCAACCATCTTACATTCCTCATACACCCGTCTTTCCTGCATGTTGAAGCATCTGATGATTTTCTTGTGAAGTGTCTTCTTGGTAGGATTCTTGAACCAGCTGACATGCACGCCCATCTAACCCTAACTCAATCACATACACACCTAGGAAGTTTTCTCTCCTCGATTATGCATCAGCTACCAATTTGTATTTACCTTTCTCATGGGTCAATGTGAAGTTATACATACAACTTGTATTGAAAGCTTGAGAGGATAAAAAACAAAAAGATGGGATGTCTTGATCCACTGCATTGTCCCATGACCAGACTTCAAAATGTCTGCGATGGAGGTAGTACTTCTAGTGTTGCAATGCCATAGGGAACGTAGACAACTCCCTCTGATAGGTGGAATTTGCAAGCTTTTGAGAGATGGCATCTTCTTAGACATGTACTCCAGTACACCTGGGCCTGTTTTACCAAACTGATGCTTCGCCTGCCTGAAGTTCTGCTGAGCCTGGAGGCGGCAGGAATCGCTAGGAAAAATTTGTCGGTCGGCACCGGTACTGTCCTCTATGCTGGACCTGCTGCCAGCAGCTGGAATGAAAGGTGGCAGTCGTTTTCTTGTTTTCGCTCGTGTGCCACTCTAGGCCTGGGCTGCTGTGCGGTCGGATACATTCTGGAAAGTGCTAGCATGAGAATGCCCTGAAATGAAAGGGGCTGGCAGGGAATCTATTGCTCCCTGCCTCTGACGGGAAGTCGCAACAGAAAGAACCGAGATTCTTCTTTCTTATTAAGAGAAGAAGAAAAAAAAAAAAGGAAAAAAAAAAGGGATACTAAGCTCTGACTGTGATTGCCTTCAGTTTCATCCAAGGCTTGGCCATAAGTTCGGTCAGATACATTCTGGAAACTGCTAGCGTGAGAATGCCTTGAAATGAAAAGGGAGGTTCTGACGGGAAGTCACATCAGAAAGAACCGAGATTCTTCTTAATCAGAAAAAAACAAGAAGGGCATACTAAGTTCTAACCGTGACTGCCTTCAGATTCATCCAGCACTGGCCATAACCGCGGCCAATGTCCTGAAAAAGGGGCTGACAAGGAATCGCTTGCTCTCCGCCTCTCACACAGAGTGGCATCAGAAAGAGCTGTGCATGTAGAAATGCATGCACGGCATAAACCAGCAGGACATATTGCAGTATATTTGCCCCCTTTCCTTGGGCCCACCGGCTTCCTCTTCCATTGCACTACCGGGCCTTTCCTGGGCCCCAAAATCGCGAGTTGGCAACTCAACACTTTTCTGCAAGGCTGGGGCCGCGTAGCGTACTGGTGGTTTAACGTAGTCCCCTCGACTTGCTATAACAGTGTGGCTGTCCTGTATTAACTGATCTCAATGGTAATGATAAACGGCTTATTGGGCTTCACAATATTCAGGATAGGGTGATTCATGAGGGCAAACTTCGATTTTATATAACCCACTCACCATCCTTACTCCAATCCTAAGGGGTATCTCGTTGAGTTAGATCAGTCAAGGGGCCCACTATACTGCTATCTTCTCAGTGAATGATCTTTATGATAGTCAGCCATTGTCAAGACACATCTCACCTCAGTGAGAGACTTGAGGTCATGGTCATGCCCTGATAGCCGCTACTTTCATATCCTCAGGAATTATACCAGTGAATTGACAGCTGATTCCGGAGAATCCTGATCTGTATAGGTTGATCTGCTACTGTTGCTTCCGGAGGAGGTCTAAGACTATCCTTAGATGCTCTGCATGATCCTCTGAAGTTTACTCAAAACAAGAATATCATTGAGATAGATGAAGTACTCATGAAGTATTATATTTGTGGCATGCTGGACGTATCAGGCGCATTGCAGATCACCATACACTCAAACAGCCCATAATGAGTGTGAAATGCCGTTTTGCGCTGATCCTCGGATCTTTATCCGCATGTGATGATACCCAAACTTTCAGAACTATCTTGTTGAATACATACATCAGTGCAGTGTATCTGAGAGGTGGTCGATGCAGGGTAGGGGCTGAACATTATGCACACCGACGACATTGTTTCCCCTATAATCAATGCACTTCCTTAGCGGGCCGCCCATCTTGGGAAGGAATAGAACTGGAGATCCATAAGGTCCATAAGGTGACGTGGTTGGCCTAATTTATCCTTGTCAGTCAGCTCCTTCTGTTGCTTGCAAAGGTCATGGAACTCCGCAGGATAAATCTTAGATTCTCCCTTTTGGAGTTTTACTCCGTGGAACCATCTGTATACCATGGGTGATCACTGATCTCCCTTTCTACAATTCCAGTTGGTTCTTCCTGCAGGCCTGGATATTTTACGACAATTGTAGTGGTCTCTTTGAGGATCCCTAAGCGCTGCTCCTTTGGAGTTATAACAACTAGGAGCATACCCTCTTCTGGGTTTTGCTACCAATAGTTGTAGAACAAACTTACACACAAGCATCCGTAGGAATCTTCCATCTTATGAGGTGAGTACCTCTGCAGATTCTGGAGTCATGTGCCACGTGGTTTTAAAGTCCACTGCGGCTTAGCCACTTCTAAGTACTAATTCCTAGAATCATGTCGAGTGGTAGTTTGTCGCCAACAAGAAAAGACACCTTGTGCCTAATCTTTGCTTCCCCATGGGAGAAGGTGGAAACCACTTCTTTAATGCAGTCTTTGACAGTGATCTTTTGCTTGTCGGCTAACTACCACAAGGTTTTAACGTCCAGCGCGGCTTAGAACCTTCCAGGTACTAATTCCTAGAATCATGTTGAATCAACTTGAAGGGTAGTTTGTCGCTAACAAGAAAAGACAACTTGTGACTAATCTTTGCTTCCTCATCGGAGAAGGTGGAAACCACTTCTTTAATGCAGTCTTTGACAGTGACCTTTTGCTTGTTAGCTAATGTAGATGCTACTGGTCTACTTAGCTGCGGCACCTGGTCCACTAGGCACAACTTCTCCAGACAAGCACGATTGATATAATTGTGAGCTGATCTTATATCTGCTAAGGGTCCTAGTTTATGGCCGTTGTATTTTCTCAAAGTTACTCTCAGGCACTTCGGTGCCAGAGTTCTCTTTAGAATTGCTCAGACTTGATGGTGCCATTTCTTCAGTTCAATTCTGCCCAAGCCCGAACAACATTTAGTGCAGAAGTTGTCTTTCAAATTTTCAAACCTGGTGGCGCCATCAGTTCAGTCTGGGCTGTTTCAGACCCTACCTTCACGGAACTGTGGTTACATTTACAAGTTGCCACTGATGCTCAGCTCTGTGCACTCATCTTGGAGGAACCAACCTGTGTTTATTGTGGAATTACGAGCTCACATTTACCATGGCAATCTTTACGTGATGAGTCCTCTCGTGTCCTTCTCTCTTTCAGATTTCTTCAATCCTGCGGTGTCTAGGTTGAGTGAGCAACACTCCGCTCTCTTGTCTCCCTTGGCACCCTTTCTCAGTACCAGTTGTGTTGCTAGTCAGAGAGCAGAGGTCATTCCATGCTATTGGATGGACTGTACTCAGCTCTGTAAGAGCATATACGTTGCCTTCTATGGGCAGAAAGAAGTAATCTTGGGAAATGTGAGCTGGTCTGTAAGTGTAGCAATCTCTGAATGCTGAACAGAAATGTGAACTGGTATGTATGGTATGGCAATCTCTCTGTAATGTGCATCTGACAGCTCGTTTCTTCTTTCCTTCATTCGACAACTTGTTTGCTTTCCCTATTTACTTGCAGGTTGTGAGATGCTATTCATAATGATGGGGGAGATCTTGGTGAACAGATAGAGGCAAGGCAGAACAGCTGTGAGTGAAGACAGTGGCTGAAAGACGAGCTCCCTTTGAATGTGGCTCCTGCAGTTGTTATTGTTGCAATCATAATGATGGGGCGGCCATCGTTTGGTCAAGCCCGTCGGGCGCATCACACTCAGTCCATCAGGCTCCAACTCACCATTCTTTGTGCATTGCTTTTTCTGAGCGTTGGAACTTTCTACATATTGCTTGGTAAGTGTGTGTGTGTGTGTGTGTGTGTGTGTGTGTGTGTGTGTGTGTGTGTGTGTGTGTGTGTGTGTGTTGTTTTTTGT
>BFEA01000072.1:1452381-1466407 GCA_003427395.1 Chara braunii | reverse complement strand
ATGCCGAGATGCAACTTACGGATTGCCTTCTCGGAGATGTAGGATCTCGTTGATCCTGGGTCTAGCATCGCACCAACTCATGTTCGTGCGATCTCAACATCTGCAAACAACAACTCGCCCTTAGTCTTCGCCTTTCGAGCCCATGAGYYACGTAATGCTAGCAATTCGTTACCTAACTCATCAARGGAGTCATCCAGRGAGWCRGAACATAAGACAATATCAGGGCGATCTGGATGATGGGCTAAGGAAGAATCATCCTCTGCCAATTGAGAAGAAGGGTAGGAAGGGGTCGTAGGCGCCTTACCCGTCTGTTCGTTCTTACCCTTAATCTCAGTAGGAGCAGATGCTACTCCTACTGGCTGTTCGCTTTTGGGTTCCGGATCTGAGGGCAGTAGGCGATCACATRTCCYGYTGTGCCGCACTTGAGACATTGCGCATTGTCCATGCRCTCYTKCCAAGTCTTTCTAGTCATACCCATTTCGACCCATGGCTTCCCATCAGCAATGCCAGGGTGCCATGGAAACGCTCTTTGTTTCTTCCCTCCTGTCCTGGGTGGTCCTCCCTTATTGGCCACAACAGCAGTGACTTCCCCCTTCCCRRAGTCACTGTTGTTATCATTCTCCTCGTTCGGCCACTTTTCCATTGTGTCATCATCAAAGACGACAAGGGTGTGGTCCTGGCGCTTCTGTCGCCAGAGAACTCGTTTCCCATTGTACTGTCTTCCTCCTCCTCCTCCAGACTTGACTACCGCTGCATAGGAATTCTTGACTTGAGAAGTCATATGTTCCCTTTGCAGGGCGAGGTCACGAAATTGCCTAAAGTTGTACTTACCGGACTTCGCTTCGGTGACTAAATGTCCCCGGATGGGCTCAGGCAACGCGTGGGAATAGATGTACAACACTTGGCTGTCCTGCAAGTTCAATCCATGAACCTGCAACAATCGGTCAACTTCTCGGGACAAAGCCTCAACTGACGTCCAATGCTTTGACCAATTGACGTCAACTGGTCAAAGGCCTTGTCGGYCGTCGTCTTGTCGAGGAAACGGTCCCTGGTTTTCGCCAAGAATTGTTTCAGCGTCAGTGTCTTTGCCCACTCACCGATATCTTCGAAACCCGCTGCATTGGCCTCGGCCAACACCCATTGCTTGGCCTCACCACCCATRCAAGAAGTGGTGAACGCGACTTGGGACTCCGGCTCGACCGGTGCGGTACTCACATACGTCTGGATTCTTGCAATCCACAGCAACAGACTTTCTTCTTTCTTGTTGCAAAACGTAAATGGCAACTTCATCTTCACCTTTTCTTTCTTCTTCGGTTTTTCGGGTTCAACGCTTGTCTTTTCTGGAGTTTCTATAGGAGTAGACTTAGAAGAATGAGAAGAGTGAGGAGTAGATGGTTGACTTGATCCATTTCCATTGGATCCATTTCCACTTGTCTTTATCACGGGACTAGCAGACTTTATTGCGTCCCCCATCAACTACTTTACTTCTTTCTTCTCCTTCTTCTCTTCTTGTTCTTCTTCTCCCTGAATCTAATTCTTACCTTTCACAATATTAGCAATTGTTCTCAATCCAACAGCGATTTCATCCAACTGATTTTGCTGTCTATCAATCTTCTCTTCTAGAAAGGTAAGATATGTCACAATATGAGTCAACGTTGGTGACATGTCAGTCTATTCACCGACTTCTGTTCCTATTACTTGCCTGATCTCTTTAACTCTTTGTCCTCTTCGTTGTTCCTGTTCTCTTCTTCGAGATACTTCTTCTTTCTTTCTTTCTTCCGCAGCCAAGGCCTCTCTTAGCTGCTGGATATTAGAATCAATCGATTCTTCACTTACTTCTGTTTTTACTTCCCCCTTGCGAGTAGCTTCCATGATCTCTTCCAGTTGCTTTAAAGCAAATTGGTCTAGAGCCTGTCGCCCCTGAGCAATCAGTTTGGAGGCCTCTGTACCGGCTGCCACAACCTCCACAGCCATGATAGACTTCTTCAGGCGGTCTTCAACCCCCCGAAGATCGAAATTATCACGGATGTGTTGCTCGGCATCTGGTCCAGACAGCTGTACCTCCACCAGGAACTGATTCCACAAGGCTAACAGTTCCTCTCTCTTTCTGTCAGCCTGTCCCCTTGTCCTGAGTTCAAATGGTCCTTCCCCAATGGAAAGTGTGATCGGAAAAGAAAACAGGAAAGTAGTCAGGAATCTCGTCAAGATAGATTGTTGCAGACATTTCCAGAAGTAAGACATTTTGAGAGAACAGAAACACGAAAATTCGTTGGCCAGATTATTTATCGCAAAATAAACAATAATTCACGGTCACCTGAATCAGCACGCTGTTCTACCGCAAAAGACAATAATTTCACGGTCACCTATCCGACACTCTATCTGAGTCAAAAGAATAATAATAACGAACATAAGTTTTCTAATTCTATTTGCTGTTCTGTTTTCAATGTGATGACATCCTACTCTATCTCGGGTACCGCAACTCCAGGCCAGCATGATCATCAACAACACAAGTGAGTACACAGGTACACAACACAGCCAGACAACAGGTAAGTCCGCCAACAAAAATCAATCAATAGTTAGCGTTTTTCCCTTCTTGCTGTTTCGTCCTTCTTTGTCCTGTGTGACCAGCACACAATCTGACGTTCGACACCACAACCACGTCAGTCTTCTTGCCGTGCCGGTTCAGTCATCAGAATGCTGTCCTCACTTAGGCACGATCGTGCCTGCCACGTGTCACCCCTGGCCTGCCAACTCAGCAACTCGATGAGTATGCCAGATCAGCAGGTCAATCAATATCATCAATGGGGTGCACGTCAGCAATGTATGCTGAAATCGAAATACCAGCCTGCCCCGAAGTCGAAGTTCCAACCTGCCACGTGTATCCCCTGGAGTGCCAACACAGCAGCACTTCTGTCTACCACGTCAGCAYCGTAATCCAGTCAACATCATCGAGGGGGTACACRTCAGGAGCGGTACCAACACGCCACGTAAGYCGGGTAACTGAATATGACACTGCCACRTCAGYCTCTTATCTCACCGAATGGTGAGTCATCAATGCCACATCGTCAATCTGCTAAGATCCACCGGCCACGTCAGCGATACTGCATACTCCAAATATCAATGCCACGTGGATGCCACGTCAGCATATGACGTGCGCTATCATCAATGCCACGTCAGAATCTGACGTGCGCTCTCTTGTCCACGTCAGCCACTTCAATGTAGATGCCACCAATTGTCGTTGTCGTCTCTGTCACACTATCGGMAGATYTGCTCCGATACCRAATTGCAATGAGCCCAKACGTGATGATACTCGTCAACATTACCAGTCMATATGATTATCGATCTGCTGATGAATGACAAACAATCGCAAAYGTGTGTGATGATAGAATRAGGTGAGAATCATACACAGACGAAGGAGGAGAGAGGGAGAATAGACAAAGGAGAGAGAAGAAGACAACAGCCCACTTCTACTTCGGGTTCCTCMTCCTCCTTGCCACCTCATCAATCAATAGACTGAATACAATGTCTGAAGTTCTTCCTCAAGGTGCCACGTGGCACGTCAATCTGTCTACATCAGCAAATGGAGAGGCTCTCCCAGCATAGGCTGCTTCCTATGAAAACATGCAGTAGTCTGCTTCTTCCCAGCAAAATTGAAACGACTGCTGCCCAAAAAAAATAAAGGAAGAGGTCCACGAAGCTCTCCGGTACATGGAGAACCCATGGGACTCTAAACCCAAGATTGCCTCACAACAGAGAGGGAGAAACACAGTCACCGTGTTATGGGCTGAACCGGATTATGCAACTTACCTCCTCTCAGTACATGCCCTCTACTGCGAAGGTTCGGTGGTCTCAATCTCTAAATGGAGACCCAACAGGGCAGCAACACAAGGCACCTCGAGACACTGACAGAGAGTGATGTACAAGCACTTTTGAATCCAGTTTGACAACCTAACTGACAAGGTACACCAGCTGGTAGAGGATAGGTTGAAAGAAACGTACCCTTAGTACCCTCTGGTTGAATGGGTCTCTTCAGCCCCAGGCTTCCTTGCCCCCATCAACTCGAGAGTAACATGTGTTGAACTCGAAGGAAACAACCCACCTAAACTGCTTGACAAATGGTTTTTCAGAGCGGATCAAAAGGTTACACCAATATACATCTCAACGAAGGCGAACTCCATGTGTTTCAGATGTAAGATCAAAGGACGCATGGGGAACGACCCTCTCTGCCCCTTGAACACAAGCAAAGGGGAAGGCAGAAGGCTGCACCCCTCAATGGTGGTCGGAGCAGATGTGATGAAAGGCATTTGGATCATCAACAACCCAGCGTACGCGGGTTGTTTATTTGACGACCTCAAAGACAGCCCAACGTGGATATGGACACTAGCAGACCCAGAACCAGCATGCAAACCAGACGTCTCCCCTCCTCATGGAAGCAGATGGCAAAAAGGAGGAGGAAAAAGGAACGATAGATCCACACACAAATACAAAATGTCGCCCTAGGCAACGCCGCTCACCTGGAACAGACAATGCACAAAAAGCAGATTCTCAATGATGTACATAACATAGGACGAGAGACAGAAAAGTCCTACCTTGAGATCCTGCAGGCTAGAAGTGAATTGGAACCAAGGAACACAAACCGGGGCAAGAAGAGCGACTCGGGACCAGCGAAAAGAAAGAACAGGAACGAAGACGATGACCCCAAAGAAACAGGTAGATCACCATACTCCAAAAAATGTAGAGACAAAAGCACGTCAATTGAAATCAGGGAAAAGGAAATGCACCACCTGCGAAAACAACAACAACAACCAGCCAGGACACAAGATCTGAGGACTAAGGCAGCACCTTGGAATGGCTGGATGAATACATTGAATCACTGAAGGCACGCAGGGAACCGGACATGGAAATCAGGCTGGCACATGCCAGGCACATCAACATCCTGAAGAAAGTCAAACACAAGCAACATAGGCGGATTCCCAACCACTCCCAATCGCGTCGATGCGATGCTAGTAGAGAACCCTTCTATGAATTCTTGACACTACAATATGCTGACCAGCACAACGATGCAATGAACACAGATGCCAACTCAGGAACCTCACACAGCCCCACAATCATGCGAGCAACCAATTGAGTGGCCCAGCTCATACCTGCGCAATGACACAAACAAATTGACCTCAAGGGAGGACAAACCATCAAAGGCCAACAACCTCCAGGACCAAGGAACAGAGGAACGGAAAGTGATTGCCCTGGCAAATAATATGATTGAGCAAGAAAACAACCTGAAAAAGGAGAAAAGGAGGCAGATCGCCATTCTTGAGAGACAAACAAGATATCTGCAGGAACAAAACTTGGATCTAGGGCGAGTGTCGTTGCAGACCAAAACCCTCCAGAGACGATAGTGACAACAACCCTTGACGCTCGCACCCTTTCTCTCATGGTCCCATCCTTGCCCTTACGCTACAACTCAGATAAAAAGGAATGGGAGATTGCAGTTCGTCCTTCTTTGAACATCATCACAACGCAGGATTCAAACAAACGTGCACATTTCGCGAGGGCGAACATCTTAGACAATCGCCCCCGAGCCATGAAAGTGATAGGACAGAACGACAACCTAGACGTGTACTGGGATGAAGAACGGAGAAAGGTGCTACAGAGACCTGAGACCAGTCCTGGTCCTATATGACCAGCAGGCCCAACTGAGGGAGGGATTGACACGAAAATCATGGGAGCTGATCAACGAGATTCCCTACCCGTTATTGGGCCGCAAGGGTGAAGTCGACAGAATTGCCTTCAACACAACGACCTTCACGAGGGAGGAATGGTTGGTCAAGGATGAGGAGGAGACCCTCGAGAAGCTGAAGAGGGACAAGGAGAAGGAAGAGAAGAGGAAAGAGAGGGAGGAGGAAGGGAAAAAAACATCCCATCCCACCATATGAGCCAAACATCAGTCCCATACAAGGAATTTAGAGAAACACGACAATACAAGGATGAGATCAATTTCGAGAAATGCGAGTTTGGTCGCACTAAACCCTTGTATTTGGGTCATGAGATATCCGCGGAAGGGATAAGGCCCGAAGATGCAAAGGTGGCTAGCATTCGTGGCTGGCAACGACCTCTGCTGTGACCGAGGTCGGATATTTCTTAGGGATGACTGACTGCTACCGTAACTTTGTGAAGAACTATAGTACGGTGGGCGCCCCTTTGACTGGTTTTACACTCCTTGACACACCATAGACGCATGCAAGGCTGCTTTCAAAAGACTGAAGTACGCCCTCATGCATCATGAGATTGTCATGGTCCATTCGTCTTGACCACTGACGCAAGCCAATATGGCATAGGCGCAATGTTGGCACAAGAGGAAGGGAAGGTGAGGCCGATCGTGTACATGAGCAAGAAGATGCCATCAAAGAAATTGGTGACGTCCACGCACGAAAGGGAACTCTATGCCCTTTACAAGGCTCTTGCCCGTTGGAGACATTATCTTTTGGGAAGGTTCTTTCACTTGAGAACCGACCATCAGACCCTCAAGTGGATCAAGACGCAGCTTGTCCTCTCTGATGGACTTAAACGCTGGATTAAAGTCGTATATCAGTATGACCTCAAACTAGACTACATGAAGGGAGAGTACAACAAGGTTGCTGATGCACTGTCGCGTAGGGCAGACTACCTAGGTGCGCTAATTACTGAGTTTGGCCGATCTGACAAAGTGACTCAATCATGGGTTGATGCCTACAAGGAAGATCCACTCATGGTGGACATCATTCGCAAACTGGATGCTAAGGACAAAGCTACATCTAAGGAGTTTGTGATGGTGGGTGAATTACTCTTCCTTGAAAAGGCAGGGTTCAAAAGGTTGTGTTCCGTCGAGTGAGATTTTGCGTAGTTTAGTTTTAGGTGAATGCCATGATGCAACTGGTCACTTCGGCTACAAGAAGACTAGTGCTAATCTAGTGCAACGTTTCTGGTGGCCTAGTATGCTTGACGATGCAAAGAAGTACGTTCAGACTTGTCGAGTTATCCAAAATCACGCACCCAGTTATCCATGAACAACTTGATGACGTGTTCAATCCTTGCGGTTTCTGGCATGGCAATTAGTCTAGCGTACTTAGTGAGTCTGTCTACTATAACGAAGATGTGCCGCTTACCACTTTTGCTGGTCACAAGAGTATCCATGAAGTCCATGGAGACACTCTGTCCCGGACCCGAAGGAATGGGCAAGGGCTTGAGAAACCCAAGTGGAGCTTGAGTTCACGGTCGGGAGACCATTGTCAGTGACATAGATGTCCGGTTCACAAGGGAAATGTGGAAGAAGGCCGCTGAACAAATGGGTAGCCAACTCCAAATGACTTCAGGGAATCATTCCGACGCCGACGGCCAAGCGGAACAGATGAACCGCGTGGTGCAGCATCTGCTGAGGCATTACATCAAGCCCAACCAGGATGACTGGGATTAGAAACTTCCTCTCATCGTCAGCCTGTACAATAACGCTGCACATAGCACCACCGGCGTCAGTCCCAATCAGCTGCATTTGGGGTGGAAACCTAGATCTGCACTAGACTTCCTCCTTCCTGAAAACCGACCAATTGCAATGCCCGGAACCATAGAATTTGGTGTCCAGTATGAGAAGCTGTTGCAGCAGGCTGTCAAACACATCAGGAAATCTCAGGAGGCAATGATTGCCTCCGAGAACAAACACAGACGACAGTCCACATTTCAGGTAGGGGAACGTGTCTGGGTAAAGGCTAGTGAATTAGGACAGGAATTTGGAATCTCTCGCAAACTGATTCCGCAGTACTTTGGTCCCTCGGAAGTCCTAGACATTGTGGGTAGTAATTTAGATGGTCCCTCGTACGTCATCAGAATCCCTGGTCATCTGCGCACTTACCCTGTATTTCACGCTTCAAGGTTGGCACCTTTCGCTGAGACTGAGCAGTTTCCATCAAGGAGATCAATGCTGCCCCCAACCGTGGATGGCCATGTGGACGTCAACGACATTCTGGAACATAGTGACTTGCCGGTTCCCAAGGCTGTGGGTAGGGGAAGACTGCCCAAACCTATGAGGGAGTACCGGGTCAGATTCAGGCATCATACGAATCCAAAGGAAGATCGTTGGTTCACAAAAGAGGAGCTCATGAAAACAGTACCTCAGATCGTGGCAGAGTATGAACGAAGGTTGAAGGGGAAGGCACCTCCGTAGAAGCATCTCAGCGGACTTTCGAAGCTAAGGGGGATGGTATGCGAGGAATGAGCGCTCGCGGAGCCCTTATCAGACATGCAAGTGTGCTGGGCTGTGGCCCCCAGCAAGCCTTGTGCCCGTCCTAAATGAAGGCAGGCCTGAATATCCACATGAGGCTTCTGTTCGACAATTGTTTTCCGTATGTGGGGTATCAGACAGTTGCAGCACGTCAGTTCGTTACAAAGCAACGTGAGCCTTTCCTGGCTCTATCCTGAAGCAACAGCTGCGATGCACAGTTGAGCCCAGGGCCTTGTGTGGTTGCACCCTGGGCACACGCAGTGTGAGGCCAACACATCACGCAGTGGCCGCGGATGAATGAGAAAGCAGCATTGTCATCACACAACCTCCACGAGCCAATGAGTATGCGGCAAACACTTGGAGCCTGGACGGCTGCCTGGACGTGCCCAACTGTAAGGGGTCCAGGCCCGTAACAGCAGAGGTGGGCCTGGGCGCAGACACTGGGGTCCAAATGGAAGCTACTGGAAACTTCTCCAGCCAGGCCCACGCAGGCAGACACAGGCCGCACTTTCCATAAAGGAAAGTGCCCTGCCCAGGCTCAGGCATTCGGGCCTTGGCAGGCAATGCGGACACACTGCTGCGTTGCTGCGCTAGTGTCTGCGTGGGCGCTGCTGGTCGGACGCGTGCACGGGCGCAGAGGTGAGGGGCGCTGCTGAGGCAGCGGGCACACAGCAGCCATAGCCGGGCTGCAGGGGTGCAGGCAGGTGATGGCGATGGTGGTCTTCGGGTAGGAGGCGCATGAAGAGGGGAACCAAGGGGTGATGAGGGGAGGGGAGCGGACATACCTGGTGTATGCTGGTGGTCGGCATTGGTGTTGACGTCACGTACATTGGTCTTCGACTTCGATATGATCCAGTCGCATGAACGTAGACAGGAAAGATAGGCTGAATAGTGTAGGCTGGGCGCTGGGTGCCAGACAGTAGGAGCGACATTGGATACAGTGTTGGAGTGACCAGAGAGCGTCGGCATTGACACTCGAGTTCATTGTATTGCTCTTATTTGGATGGTATCTTGGTGCATTGTGCTCTCTGCTTGCTACATGACTATCTGGACTACTTCGTGATTTTGCAACTTGGTTTTCTGTCTATTGCTCTCACTCAAATTCCTTGCATTTCCCTTTTCTTTTAAAAAAAAAAGGAAAAGACTGGCTGGTCCAGTCCACTGGAACAGTTGGTCTTTTGAGCGGTGCTTTGAGACGTCAAGGATGTGGGAAGCTCACAAGTTGACGTTTGAGGATTTCCCCCGTGGTTTTCAAGAAAGATTGGCTCTGGCAGGGTTTTGTGATGTCTCTGGGAGGAGATTTGACTACAACTCGTGGAGGCTGAGGGTGTGTGATGTACCTCAAAGTATGGCGAGTTCGCTATGCTCACTGTGTGGCCGGTGACACTTTTTTTCCTCTTTTCTTCCTGAGAAAACGGGGCCTTAAACCACCAGCACATGCCATACATTGGCCATGAGCCCCTTTTGGGGGCCGCCTGCTGTCGATGTATTTTATGAACGCCTTGCGAGCCTCCGAAACTTTAGGAGAGGCTCAATCGGATTCTCAACTTGGCTGGGGCCACGCACAGGTGCTTCAGGGTCCTGCAGCTCCACCCTAATCTG
This sequence comes from Chara braunii, assembly GCA_003427395.1. Lineage (NCBI taxonomy): Eukaryota > Viridiplantae > Streptophyta > Charophyceae > Charales > Characeae > Chara > Chara braunii. The sequence continues at coordinate 1,456,554 of BFEA01000072.1, read as the reverse complement.
GGGGGGGCAGCAGTCCGGTTTCTTTCCCGTTTCCACTGGGAAGTCATCATGGATACAAATATACCCCCTTTAGGTCCTGCAGCTCCATCCTAATCTGGGGGGCAGATGTCCGGTTCCTTTTCCGTTTCCACTAGCAAGTCATGATACAAAATTACAAATACACCCCTCCTAAGCTCCCCCTTTTCGTTACGTGCAGAGGAGCCGTCTGGCAGTATGTTGATTGCTCGCTGTGAGGGAATGTTGACTGCCAGATGAGCACGCCCACACAAGGTCGCACCCAAGCTTAGCTACCCCCCCCAAAAAAAGCCATCTGCAAACAACAGCAAATCTGTCCCTCTCAGGCTTCACGGCAGGCTGCCTGATGAAACCGTGCATTGAAAGCGATGCCCTTTTATTCTTGAATCTGCTGGCTCTGTTGATCTCAGGGAGATCCATCCTCCTGAAGTTCTCCAATGTTGATGATCTGTTGCTGCAATCAGCTGGGAAAGCAGATGGATAGCCTATGCTGAGACTGATTTTTGTTGAGCATGCCTCTTACATTGTCGATTTTAGGTAATGCTCCTACATTCAATTGGGACTTCAATTTCCCACTTTGGCCACCCTTTCGTGCTGCTGCGGCTGCAGCTATTGCTGTTCCACCTTTGTTCAAGGCTGAAATAGCTGGTTTTCTGTCGAACTGTTATCTATGTGTTGGTGGGGCTTCATCAACCATTTGGCTTCTCTTCAGATTCAAGTTTTGATCAAAGATCGTTGTCCCATGAAGGAGCATATGCACGTGAGAAGTCTGACAAGCACGAAGCAGAACTGCCAGGTGTACTTTTATGGGCCATCCAGATGGCTAACAGTAGCAGAGCAGCAGGTGAAGTACGGCTCGTCTTCTCGTCCGAGGAGAAACGTGACCTTCAGGCAAGCGATAAGAACTTGCTGATTGTTGAAGACGAAGGCAAAGGTGCAAATAATGCAATTAATGTGGGAAAAAAACAGCTAAGAGCAGACGGCAAGGAGAAAAAGAGCAAAAAGAAGGAAGAATCCCATGAAAACGATAGATGGTCTGCAGAAGATGTGCAAGGTGAGGATTGGTACTGAAGTCCAGCAGATACACATTCTACTGATGCATTAGAATCCTTTTTTTTCTTTTTTCCCCATTAGAATCATGGATTCAGTCTTCAGAGGATTTCAAATGACTGGAAGTATTACTCTGAAGAGTCTGAAGACACAGATCCTGTTTGCCCCTTAGTCATTGCAGAGCAAGCCTGGGAACTATTTGAAGCTATGGATGGTATTGGACGAGTTTTACTATCTATAAAACGACAACACCCTTCAGAGTGGAAGATGACACACTGAGTTGGAAAAGCACCCTCATCTTGCTATGTTTGTGCGTGTGTGCCTGTGTGCCTGTGTGCCTGTGTGCCTGTGTTGTAAATTGTCACCACAACAGCCCTTTGTCCACCCAGATGAGTACATCTGACGAAGTAGTTGTACTCGTATAGCAGACAATCAAGCACGCTAAAGATGAACAAATCCAACATTAGCTTGCTTTGGGGTACCTGGGTACCCCTTTAATTTGTTCTTGCTGCTCACCTTTTACTGTGCCTATAATATACAAGGGTTGGTACGTTCACTGTGGTTGAGTGCAAGCTTCCCTCATCCCCGTGTGTCATAATGGCTGATTTGCATGCTATGAAAGGAGGCAGAGTAAAGGGGGAGATGTTCATTTGTATATTTCGTCTGTTCTCTTAATCAAAACAATACTCTATAGGTAAGTGGGCCGAGGGCTACGCTGCGCACCCATCTCGGTTTGTTGGCCTTTGGATCACATCTGGGCTGGCCAGAACTGCCCCAAAGCTCCTTTTCTAACAAACTGTCGGCGCTCGTGTATGCGCCATGTAGTAGTTTTTTCTTCTCCTTTCTTTGCGGGCGATCTGGATGTCCGAGGTAGAGTTTGGCTATCGAACGGTTTGCCTTGCGCTACAGGAAATGTTGTCATAAATTGTGTCAGTTGGGGCTGTTTTCCGCGTTGGTTCTTTATCGAGGCAGCAGTGGGCTGGCCCGTTTTGTCCCTCCGCCACACGGAAAACAGGGCGGGTGTGTCAGGTGACACACCGTGCGGAAAGCGGCACAGGAGTGGTCTTCGCTGGGTTTTCATTTCTGTTGTTTTTGTTTTCCCATGTCAGAATCGAACTTGGGAAGTGGGGTCTGTACTTCAACAGTTCATGGCTGTAGCAAGTGAGCTACGTCGGTTGCTTGCAAAAAAGGCTGGCGGACTTTGCTCCATCACTCACGGAATGAGAACCGAATCTCCCAGTAGAACATGGAAAGATAAACCCGCCATATTTTTGCCTCATTTGTTAAGTGCTGGAGTGAGGCCCATTGGCTGCAGAACGAAAACCTTGATGGAAGGTCCGTCAGACCCGTATATGATGACGCTAGGGTCTGACATCATGGCTGACGGGCCACTGACAGGAAAATTTGCCCTACTGCACGCAGTAAAAAAATTGTGGCGATCTTTAGTTGAGACTCTTGAGAGTCTTGAGATGCTAAAAAATGCAACGGTCCCCTGCACAGAGCAGAGATAGGTAGGCGTAGTTTCATAACCTTTAGGATAGCTTAGCTCTAGCTAGTGAATTTAAGCTTCTACTTCCATAGGTAGGGGTGTCTCTCTAATCCGTTGTCAGCTGGGTAGGCCTTGTGGGTAAGGTGTTTCCTCAGGAATAGGTGTGAACCATTAGGTAGGTAGTTAGAGTGAGGTGGACACAAGATTGAGAGAAGATAATAGGGTAGGGAAAATGCAGCTTGTCCGCCATATATGAGGAGAAGACAGCTGTGTTAAGGGAAAAAAAAAAAAGCACGGCTGTGTGAGTAAGGGCCTCTCTCCACCACTCACTACATGCAGAAAAGGCAAAAATTATGGTGGTGTATTTTTCCATGTTCTAATGGAAGATTCATTCTGAGTTTAGTGATTTTACACATTCGGTGAGTGATGGGGCGGGAGTCAAAATGGGACATCCGGGGCCTAGCCCCAGTTGGGGAGGTTTTGTCTGGGTTCGAGTCTACTGGGGTCCCTGTCATCCAACATGAAAATCTCACCGCCACGGTGTGACCATGTTGAAAAATAATGGAAACCAGAAGTAAACTTGCCCAAGTGGGGCACGGCTCCCGTGAACTGCTTCTGGGCCGTTCAGTTCGACGGTGGTCCCTCAAGGTCGCCACAGTAGCTTCTCATCAACACATGACGACAACTCAACACGAACGCTCTCAACCTCGCTGCCAGAGTTGCTAATGCTCTTGCTAAAGCCCGCACCGGTGCACACTCACTCACTCACATCTACGGATGCACGCACACAGTCGACCACTTTTTGCAGGGGTATCACTAACTCTGGGCGGTGTGATAAGTCCTTATCCATCAGTCAGATCCCTCCTGTGGCAAGGTCCCACTTGCACAGATTAAGAAATTTTGGGCGTTGATCTATCGACAGTCAGTATCCCATAATTTGTGCAAGTGGGACCTTGCCCCTCGGCAGACTGTCGGGTTTCAACCTCATCATACGTCAGTGAAAGTCCCCAACGAAACAGTCTGGCACAGTCATGCTTTGTTTTGTGGAGTTGTGTATAGCGAACATGACAACACATGCATGCACGCATGCAGTCACGCACACCAATGCACGCAGCCACAAACACACACACATGCACACACGCAGTCACACACACACAACACACACATATGCACACACGCAGTCACGCACACACAACACACACACACACACACACACACACACACACACACACACACACACACACACAGATATATATATATATATATATATTGTCACATCACTACAAACTAAAAGAGCGCACTTTGCGAAACAAAGAATAAAAGCAAAAAACGGGCACAGTGATAACATGCAAAAATAAAAATAAAAAGAAAAACAAAAAGAAAAAACAAGGGCAGATTGAAACCATTAAATTTCTCATTCTTCTTTGAACTCCACCTCCACTGTGCCTCTCACGTGCAAGGCTCGCCACGTTGATCATCACATATATATATATATCGTCATATATATATATATACATTCTATTTGTGACGATATATATATATATATATATCGTCAAATAGAACTGCCCGGTAAACCGTAGGCAGAGAGGGAGAAGAGGACAACAAACGAGGGGCTGTGA
>BFEA01000072.1:1386629-1403251 GCA_003427395.1 Chara braunii | reverse complement strand
AGGTTGCAGTCCGTTTAAGAGGCAGAGGAAGAGTAATCGAGAGCTCCGAGGCTGAAGGGATGTTTGGCGGGAAGCTTTTGCTTGACAAAGAAACATTCTATGAACAGATGTTACCAGAGCAGGTGGTCCACTGGAGCACATTCAAGAAACTGTYAAAAGACAGGATCACGAAGTGGTGGGAAAAGCCAAAATTCGAACTGCGAAAACCTCCCCATCCTTGGGAACATGTGGAAATTCTCAGATCAGCGTTGGCATTGTGGTCGCCTTCGATCATGGATGAGTTTGCAGAGATTCTACCTGCAAAGGATGTTCTGCGGGATGCCAGTACATTGGACAGCTCAAATGCTTATCAGCCATTGATCTATGACACATGTGCAGTTGTTGGCAATGCAGCTGAGATGAGAATGACAAGGAGAGGGGAGGAGATTGACAGGCATGATATGGTAATGAGGATCAATGGCGGGCCGACCACTGGTTACGAAGCATTCGTTGGTGCAAAGACAACATGGAGGGTTGTTGGGGGGCGCTGGTTTGGGTTCAGAGAAAAAGAGAATGAGCCGATTATCAACATTCTGTCATCCGAAGTTCTGGCAGAACAGATTCTTATGCTGATTCGGCTCCATCGAACTTCGCATGAATCTGCCGATGTGCTCATAGCCAATCCTTTGTTTGTAGGCTCCGTTATGGACATCAATAGAGCCAACCCTTCTGTGGCATTCACAGCAGTTATGCTTGCTCTGCAGGTGAGTGACCTATCCTTCCACCTTTGAAGTCATGTTTAGAACATGGGAGGAGGGCGCGCTGATGCAGGCATGGCCTCCACTCACAAAGCGCCACATGTCATCCATAATACATATGCACGTGCTGCTGCATCGGCATTCCACCCTTAGACCACTGCAGCATTGTGACAATGTTCATATGCATCACGACAAGGTACCGCCATGGTATTCAATCCCGGTTCCTGCAATTACTCTGGGCCCAACCTAGGACACTATGAATCTACTGGGAATCAGGACTACTAGGCCCCTATACTGCTATTAATAATGTCGCCGTAGCTGATATCTTGGCCACCACCTGGGACTCCCTGAAGCTGCTGGGAAAACTTGTACCTGATACAAACTTTCAAGTTGTACCACCCTGGTTTGTGGATGATTGGTACACACATGGAGAAGTTCATAACAGATCATGAGTTTGAATCCTGATGGATACAATTGGGGCCAATCCGCTTTTGGGGAAAGACGACCGAACTTGCAAGTTGCTACTAATTGGTGGTGCCACCTTGTAATTCATCCCACAGTGCAGTAGATCCCATAGGGCTGCCATCTACTACGTATCCATTGGGCGACGGCCGCTAAATAAAAAAGGCCTACGCAATATGTATACCTTTTACTCTGCCACAGAGTAAAAGGTATACTCTGCCACAGTCAGTATACTCTCTGAATGCATTACAAACTGTCAGGGAAGTTTCGCTGACAAAGTCACATTCTGATACATGTGTATCAGTAGACTCTTTGAACGCATTACAAACATCCATGGAACTTTCTCTGACAAAGTCACATTCTGATACATGCCTATCAGTAGGATAGGCAGTGTGCAAAACCAAGGAATCACCAACATGAAGTAAGAAGAAAAAGATATAGCAATGCAGGCGAAATGAAGCAAAAAGATATAGCAATGCAGGCGAAATGAAGCAATGTAAAGCAGTGGAGGACTAAGGACAATGAGCTGACTCGATGAGACTCATGACTCTGCACGAGCATACATCATCAGACATGTCGAGATGCAAGGAGGGGAACAACCATAGACCAAAGATCCTTCCTTGTTCACTCATGCGTGGGAAGAGAGACCATAGATGTTGGAGGCGGGAAAGAGACGAATGTGGAGGGAGAAGAACAAGGAAGAGAAGACAGAATAATGGCTCGGAGTAGCTGTCGAACAGTCTCCCCAAAATAACCCCAGAATTGCCGGTCGAAATTTTCGAGTCTGAGTAATGGGCGAAAGTGCCTGAAATAGTAGCCAGTCTCTGATATCTCTCTCTCTCTCTCTCTCTCTCTCTCTCTCTCTCTCTCTCTCTCTCTCTCTCTCTCTCTCTCTCTCTCTCTCTCTCTCTCTCTCTCTCTNTCTCTCTCTCTCTCTCTCTCTCTCTCTCTCTCTCTCTCTCTCTCTCTCTCTCTCTCTCTCTCTCTCTCTCTCTCTCTCTCTCTAGCATGGAAGGAGGAAGGTAGCAAATATGGAGGGCAAGAGGAAGAACTGAGAAGAAGAAGAAGAAGAATCTCTCCTCTCTCTCTCTCTGACCTGAGAGAGATGTCGTCATGAGCTGATGCAGGTCACAGGTGAAGGCCGACTCCCAGGCCGGGATGAAGACTGAGCTATGGCGCCCAAGCGAGTCCTCCAACCTCCGCTGATGCAGACATCCCTGTCTCTCTACTCCAGCCTACTCTCCTATCTCCTCTAGCACTCAACTACCCACTGTCTTCACCCGAAAACAACTTACCGTCATTATAGGTGTATTTAGGGTATTTTTCAGTCTAAAATTCTCTAAATACAGGTATTTTTCAGTCTAAAATTCTCTAAATACAGCAATAATGACCGTATGTTGTAATCGGGTGAAGAAGGTAGCGCAGGTACTCAGTAGCGCTGCTCTCCAGCAGCTTGTCGCCAGAATGACACTCACTAACTGTGTCCAAGACTGGACACGGGCCTGGCTATATACCACTTGTCCAAGTGGAGATGCCTCCAGCTGGGGCCATCTGATCTAAGAGACAATCGATGGTCCTAGATGCAGGCTCCAATCCTGGTCCAGTCATCTGGGCCTAACACGGTCAGCCTGGGTCCCTACCAGATGTTCAGGCGGCCCTGCCCATGCAGCAGGCCAAGTCCAGAAGTGGATGAGGGCTGGCCCAGTCACCACTGGGCAAAATCTGGTCCAGTGCAGAAGTGGGCAAAAGTCTCCCGGAACCCTCCTTCGCTGCATAATCTGTGTGCAGCGAGCTCCTCCTACCCTCCATCACCTTCCACATTGCCCTCCTACTCCTGCTCCATCGCCCACCTCCTCCCCTTCTTCTCCTGCTCTTCTTCTCCTCCCTCATCGCCGCCCTCCTCCTTCGTTGTCATCGTCAAAGGTCTTCCCCCCCTCCTTCTCCTCCTATTTCCCTCCCTTTCCTCCTCCTCTCCTCCTCTTCCATCTCTTCGCCGTCGTGGAACCCTCCATCTCCTCCTCTCCCCTCATCCTTCCGCCTCACCAGTTCCACGTGGCACCGTCCTTTCTCCTCCTCCATCTCCCCCTTCCTTGTTATCGGTGTTATCCGACTCCCCATCCATCTCATGCTCTCCCCCCCCTTTCCCCCTCTTCCACATGCAGGCCACGTGAAATGGGCTTGAATAATTTCTTTTTTCTTTTTTCTTTCTTTGCTTCGTGAACTTCCCTCTCCCTTCCCTTTCCTTCTCCATCTCCCCGTCCTCCTCTATCTTCCCGTCCTCCTTCGTCTCCATTGCCCTCCTCCATCTCCTCCTTTCTCCTCCATCCACTATTCCCCAATGCTTCCTTCGTACGGGAGAGAGAGAGAGAGAGAGAGAACTGCTGCCACGTCAGCATCTCCAGGCTGCAGTGCACAGACGTGCCACATCAGCACGGTGGTGACAGGCCAGATCAGCACCGGCAGCGACACCGGCAACGGACCACGTCAGCACGGGCAATGACACCTGCAACCTGCCATGTCATGCAAGAAGGATGAACAGTCACCCAAATCAATCAGGGGACTACTTGGAAGTGTTTAAATGCCATACCACCCCCGCAAATTAGCTATTTCAAGCTGATTTTGGAAGTACGGGCATCATACACACTACCGAAGAGCCCGACACCAGAAAAAACACAAACATAAAAATGAAAATAAAAATTTGTATGGCACCCCAGTTCCCTAGCATGTAAGTATGAAATTGTACGGCTGTACGGGTACGGGGAGCCGTACGAATCGCAACGCAGTTACTTTGGAAGAGCCCTTGTCGTTGCCTGCCCACAGAGAGGGAATAATGACTGTGGAAACCCAAGAAACTTGCTCGATGCCGCTCTGTGATGGCCCCCTGAGATTGGGCTAGCATGTGATTTGCATGTTTTGTGTCGTGAGGATCAGCAGTTAGTATAGTGAACCCTCTGAAGTTTGTCTCTCCTCTGTTCCGTTCGTTGCCCCTCCACTTCCCTCCTCCTCCCCTTCTCCCTCCCTCACCCCTCCCTTCCTATAGAACTCCACCCCCTACGCCTTTCCTTCCTCCCTCCTCTTGTGTACGGCTAGTAAATGCGTACAAATGAGCATCATTTGGAGAACAGACAACAGACAAAATATAAGCTGAAGATCTGAGGAAAAATGAACAGGAATGTACCTCCCCTTTCTGCCTCCTTTCATAGCATGCGAGTGGGCTGTTATAGCACACGGGGATCTCTTTTCAAGCCACCAGGCTGTGCCGATTTGCATAAAGGACCTGTCTGGCCATCTGATCAAATCTGGGCCACCCATCCAGCCATGTGGGCCCAGAGTGCTGTGAAACATTCACCAAGTATGGGCAGAACCAAAGATCAACCAATATAGGATGAACATGTATGCAGCGGAAGTCTGAGAAATGGACTGACTCACATAGACTGAACTCACCCAAACATCACTCAACACACAAGCAATCGTGAGATTGAAGGGTCTGAAGCTGTACATAGACGATGCTTCAGGCCCCGTACAACCATACACAGATGAATGGTGGGAGGAGAGACGATGGAGGTGGGAGATATGGACAGCGCCAGATGGCACCGAGATAGAATCCAGAAGGGTTGGAACCCCTCGCTGCGAGGGTTACACAGGGTGGGTGGTGTGATCTTTGAGAGGGAGGGGGAGTGTTGAGGGTTTGTCCTTTTCTGGGCCATGCTGATTTTTGGGTCGGATCGGCTATGGCGGTTGGGGAGAGAGGACAAGGGGTGCTGATATCAGCATGGTGAGATGTTGTAGGGCTGTTTCACTTGGAGGGGGTGGGGCAGGAGGGAAGGGGGATCTTTGGCATTGCGGGGCATACTTTAGGGGGTAGTGTATGCAGCTGAGGGAGCAGGAGTGACTTTTAGGGGGCTGTTCTGAACTGGGGCTGGGAGGTGAGGGGGTGCTTCCCCACGGAGGCAGTATCAGACAGGGGGTCGTTTTTGAGGGAGAGGAGTAATCCATTTTGGTTCTTGTGAGCCTGGTACATGCAATCGAGATTAGACTAGGCGCTGAGTTTCCATGGGGAGAGAGGGTGTTTTTTTCCCTCCCTTTAGGCGCTGAAACGTGTATGGGGTTTTCTCAATCTTCTGATTTTTCAATATGTTCTTGAGAGAGGTGAGTGGGAGAAGTAGATGGTGGGATGTCAGGCGTCCTACTAGCGAGGGGGCTAGCTCGTAGGATGGAAATAGGGTACAGCAGCAGCGGAGATGGTGGCTCTGCTGCAGTAAGTCTTGCCGGATTGAGGTAAAGAGGATTGTTGGGGGGGGTCTGAGTTGTTTGTCCTTAGCTGAAACCAGGTAATGCCCTGGTATCTCAAAAGAGGAGGGAAAGGGGGGGATCTAGAACTGGAGGATGGAAGGTAGTAAGGGGGCTCTCAACAGAGGAAGGTTGCTTGTTAAGGTAAGTAGGTTAGAAGGACTATGTTGGAACGAGGGTGCTGGATCTTTTGCTCTGTGACCTAGGGGGAGCTTGAGGCCTGTGGAGTTATGCCGAGGGTGGAAGGCATAACCAGACCGTTCGACGTAGCCGACGCCGGGGTATTAACCCTGTAACCTGTTCAGGGGCTTGCCGCTAAGGGAAATGTCGAGGGAGGAAGGCACTTCCTGTCGGTCAGAACTAGGTTGGTCAGTACTGGGGAATGTTGTGGTGCCCTGTTACCCTAGCAGAAGGGGGTATGAGATCAAGTGAGTTCCGATACGAGGACTGAAAGCCTGGACCGACCTTCCATCTGTTGAGGGGGGGGAGTTTTGGATAGTAGACAGTTTTAGTTTTGACCCCCCGCTCTCATAATTTTTCCAAGCCTTTTCAGATTTTTTCTGAATTTTAGCCTATCTCATGAGGAAAGTCTTGAGAATGCCTTAGGACTCCGGGCACCTCTTGCAACTCATTTTAGTTTTTTTTAATGTTGTTATATTCATGGATCTGCGGCTTTTCGATGCCAGAACGACCCTGGCCAGAGCTGGGGGGTTGCCCTGTAACCTGTTGATAACAGGAGCGTGAGGCGTGGTAGAGAGATCTGGCGATGCCTTGGGCCGGGCATTCCAAGGAAAACCAAAGGTTGCTGTCGGTACGATGCTGGCCGGAGCTGGGGTAAGTTGTGTTGCCCTGTAACCTACCAGGATGGGGGCATGAGGCCTGGGAAAGCTCGGCAGGGAATAAGGCAGTGTTAGAGAATTTTAGAATGTTTTGTTGGGGATTCCAGGGGTTCTGAGGGCTTCTGTGGCTTTCCGTTTTGACTTAGTAAGTGCTGCTTGAGTAGCCTAGCAATAGGTTAGCAGTTATCCATGTTTTTCCTAAATTTTCTAGAATCTTTTTCATAGTTCTCAGATTGTTCTTAGCCTAAGCCAGGTAATGGCCCTGGCATTTCAAATCATTTGTATAATTCTATATGGGACGCTGGACCCGGTTCCCAGCACGTGTTGCTCCCCACGAATGGACTGGAGCATTTGTCCCAAAAAAAAAAGTGAAAAAAAAAAACACAGAAGGTCACCGATATGGTAGCTCAAATGTCATCGAACAAAATCAGAATGTCGGGGACATAAGTCACCAATGTCGGAGGTACAGAATCCTAATGCAACCGATGTTCGATCTGTGATGCCGCCAGGTATCAATCCCAACTATCTCCAATGTCTCGAATCCGGTAAGTATCACATCCTCCTACCACCGAAGTCCAATCACTGATCTCTGTCCAACTCGTATCAAAAGTCTCCAGTCTGAAGAAGAAGAAGAAGAAGAAGAAGTCTGAAGAAGAAGAAGAAGAAGAAGAAGTCTGAAGGAGAAGAAGAAGAGAGGGGCAGAGCATTGGCGGAGATGGCGAGTAGCTCCAGTGTCCTCCGAACTCCCCGAAATGGCCGTTGGCTGGGCCTAAATACTGGCCGGCGGCCAGTTCGGCCTCTGCCTCCCAAGGTGGCCTCCGATCTGAACCGTCGGATCTATCGTCCGATCCGTGGTTCAAGTCGGACCGGTTTTCGGGAAGCAGGCTGCCTAAACGGCGGCCTGGTCCAAACGAAAACGTTTGGCCATTTCCCGCCCACGGCCTGCAGCTGCAGGGCCTGGTCTAGAACCGGTTGCGTAAGGCCAACGGAGCGGCCTAAAAAGGTCCGGCCTTTGGGCCGGCCTGGCCTGGATTATCACGTCCAGGCCCTCGGAACCCCTCAGCCTAGTCCTCGGGCCTGAAAGGGCCCGTGTGGAATGCAGTATGTAACAGTAACTTTGATTCCAATCAATCCTTCAAAGTCCAAAGGGTCAACATCACTCATTGCTGCAAAATTGGAAATGAAAGATCTGTTTTTTGTCCAAGAATGGAAGCGGGTTTAGTACCCGGTTCACTCTTTTGGGCTCTCCATTCCTCTTCAGAAATGAACGGGTTCATTTCTTCACCTTAAGCCACCAAAATGCGGACAATTCCCACAGAGAACCCAAAAAAAGAAATGTGACCTGTGGCCATCAGATTGTCAATCCAACGGTTCAACTGCAAACGGGCGGACTTCTCTTAACAAGGGAGTTGTAAAAGGTACGTGGGGTGGTTTAAATTTTTAGCTCTATTGCTGGGGCTTGTGTGGTCTGTGATGCAGGTGACAAAACTGCTGTGGCAAATGTTGATCAGCCTATATGTGCGTCAACGCCTTCAAGTATGGTGTATTGTGTCAAGTTTTCTTCTGATCATGTCAGAATCAGTCAGATGTAATGCCTGATAACGTTTTTGTAAAATCTTGTTTGTTTTTTAATATATGATGATGATGATGATGATGATGATGTCACTCATATTGTGCACCCTGAGAAGTTTCCTCTCATTGTTTCATTTCCTTGGATTTCTGTGACAGATGTGCCAGCACGTGGATGCTTATGGTCTTTTCCGTTTTGAACGGCCGGGACTCTATTCTTACTACTTCAGCAACATCACTGCGCTGAGAAGAGAAAATCTCGTCAAGGCAGAACTTGAAACATTGATGTCATTGCATGAGGAAGGTGCTCTCACTGTATGGAGCTGCATACAAGGTAGTTGGATTATTACCTGTCACTCAGAACCCCATTCTATAACCACACTGCATCCTGTTGTCTATGTAATGACCTGCAAAATCACAGACTGAGAACAGTGCTGATTTCTGAGTTTTGCCGCTGGAATGTATGCCTTGCTGAGATTCCGGCATTGTGCTGAGTTTGCTAAGTCTGTGTGTGTGTGTGTGCGTGCTTGCTGGTCTGAGTGCACGTCTGCCTGAGTGTGTTTGTGGCCCACCAGGGCACTTGTGTGTTTGAGAGGCCCGCGGGGCCGGTACTTACCTGTGGCCATGACTTTGAGGGTTGCTGCGGGGAAAACACTCAAATGGGCGGAGGGATAGCTTAGGGTCACTCAAGTAACGGGTAGGCTAGGCCAGTAGCACTTAAGTAGCTGTAGGCGTACCAGAAGAAGACAAAAAGTTAGGATTTTTAGAGGCCGAGGAACCAGGAGGCCTAGGTAGGCGGGTACCAGTCCAGGTACCCTGAGTCTAGGGCCTGTGAAGACGATGTCAGACCTGGAATGATGGGGAACCGGTTGCTTGGCAGGCTGAGCGGCCAGAAAGTCACCCCCCAAGAGGCAAGTTGCGTTGATGTATGAGACCTTTTCTAGATAATGCTTTTCGTGATGACTTCGCGGGACTTTTTCGTCGGGATGCGGGGCACAGTGTTTGCGATCATGAACTTGGTTTCGACATCAGCAACAGTCAAGTGTCTTGCAGTACTTTCGTTAACAGTTCGGTTTGGATGTGATGAGACGTACTCGGGCACTGGCTTAACACTGCTCTTACTCTGCTAATGCCGTGACTTCGGTTGAAGGTGTGGTGGTTTGGTTCTGGCAGTCAGGATTTGGAGATACTACGATAATCATGGCTCTGCCTGAGGTCCGTAGGTGCCGATTTATGTTTCTTCTACAGCACAACACCTGTCAAAGATGGCATCTTTCTAGTTTTTATAGGACTACTTTGTTACCTCTCCAGCAGCGGCAGTATTTGGCATGCTTATTCCTGTCTGACGGCCTCCAGGTACTGTTCTGGGGAGACTTCGTTCATTGTATTGGGCCGTGCATATTTTTGAAGGTTTCGTACTTGGTTCGATATTTCAGAAGTTCGCGTTCTGGGAAGTCTCCTATCATATCTGGGATACACAGGACCAGCATAGTTCGCCAAACAGGGAATGTCGTGCTTCGGCAACAGCGACGGTGCCATTGGCTTGAAGGATCATGTGCAGCGACCAGGGCCCAAGCGGTGGGCCCATGACTAGGCTTGGGATCAGCCTAAAGCTCCCTCATTCCTATACCAGGTCCGTAGCTTCGGTTCCGATCATGTCAGACATTTCGAGAGGACGACAAGGCCGTGTGTTCCTTGACCCAAGCTGGGCCCTGGGGTATACAGGCACGACAGGCAGTTACATGGGGACAGTTTGTGTCTGATCAAGGCGTCCACCGTCCTCTCTGCTGCGTCCAAGGCGTTCACCACCCACACCACGTGTTCGCGACTTTCTCGGCCTGCGTTGTCGATCTCCGGTCAAACGTTAAGCTCCCGGGCATACTTGTGACAATAGCTATGGCGAGGTGCAGGGCATGAGTTCTATAGAAGGTGCGTGCGGGCGAATGCTCGTCTCATTCTGTGGGTTGTAAGCGCGGGCACGGTGGGGGATGATTGCTATGTGGGAGTGAGAGTGCGCTGGCGCACAGAGAAAGGCCGCGGTGGAAGTGAAATTCATGCAGTCTACTTGAATTTAGTCTACTTGAGCGGAAGTGCGTCGTCGTGCGGGTGAGTGAAGCTTGGTTTCGCGCATGATTCTGCTCGACACGGCTTACTTGTGCGCGAATGATCGCCATGAAGGTCAGAGCTTGAGACTTGTGGGGGAACAATCGCATCTGGCCGCTCAAACGAGCCAGGCTACGCTTGTCCTTGCATCAACCGTTCAGCGAATGAGAGTGCAGAGACCACGATTGTCGCAAACCCAGACGTTGTAGAGAGTTCGATAGCCAGAGCAGCGGTGATCATAATTGCATGTGACAGGGCCCAAGCTGGACCAGTCATGGGCTCGAGCTGATCCCGAGCCTAGTCATGGGCTCGAGCTGATCCCGAGCCTAGTCATGGGCCCACCGCTTGGGCCCTGGTTGCTGGACATGATCCTTCAAGCCAATGTCCGACATGGTTTTTTTTTTTTTTGCTCAACAGAATGCAAGAAAAATTTAGAGGTAGGAGTGTCAGAAAGATGGGTAATGCAAACAGATGCAAAGGCCGTAAGACAAATGGAATGAAGCAAAACGAAGTAGCAAACATGTGAATGAGAAGAATAGAAGAGGGCAGGAGAAGGAAAAGAAACAAAGCAAAGCCATGGAGATACGCTTTACGCACGAAAACAGGCACTTTTAAATATTCAAAGAAGCACAAAAAACTGTGCCATGCTGGCAAGTCCCTACCCATTTCATCCGCCGGCCAGAAGCGGAATCGTCAAGGGACAATGAAGTGCGTGGTCACCAAGCAGAGAAGTTCTCATATATATACTGGAAGCCATGAGTACGAGTAGGCCGTACACACACTCCGACAGTGGGAATCCAGCAAACACGCAGAACAGCGGCAAAAGCTCAGAAAAGCACAGGTGTCACAGTTTGCAATTTTGCAGGTTATTAGTTTTGCTTCGATGATGGGGTGCACTCTGAGAGATGATGGCATGCAGTCTGAGTATGGTGGATCGTGGTAGCATCACTCATCACCACGAATGTCCAGATCGCCACCGAGGAAGCATCCGTCATGTTCAGAGTTGAATTGTTGTGATGTGTCTTTGCAATCAACTTTTTTTGCGCAAATGATGGCATGGACCCCGAGGGTGGGGCAAACTACCTAAAGGGTGTGAATGACTGCCACTTGTACCAAAATCTTGCTTCTGAAATGCCCGGAAAGTTGGAAACGTTTGAAGGCAGTGAACTGAGTGAAGCAGGCACATACTTCGGTGAGGACTTCTTCAAACGCTTAATCCCAAACTTTCTCATGTGAAAGGAACAGGTAACACAATGTTGCAAAAGGCTGAAGCTTATGCTTCACATTGTGTGATGTGATGGGAGTTTTTTTGAAACTTCTGAACTCTTCTTTGCATCAACTTTGCCTTGCAGATTGCTGGATGTCTCATGGTAAGTGTCTGGTTTGCCTGAATATGACTCGCAAAGAGTTTGAGAGCCGGCAGCAGTGGACGGATGCTGAATTGACTGCAAGTGCATGCTGGGAGAGGAGAGTGGAGGAGTCGCAGAAATGGCGAGAAGAACGGCAGCAACCAATGCCATGGGGATCCTCGGGTTTGAAGTATCGCAAGTCGTTGACAAAGCTGAAGGTTCAAGAAGACCAACCACACAAGGAGGTGACGAGCGGGGGAAGGGTATTACAAGAGCCAGGTGGAATACTGATCGATAAGAGGCCATTGATCAGTAATGATGCTCAGAAGGTAGTGTGGGACAGAGTCCTTACCGACAGTGATTTCTGGAGACAGAGATATGAGGGGAAAGGCCTGGAAGTGTTGTCATTTTCCGAGTTATTGGCGTATTTCCACCACTACTCACTTGTAGTTCCAAGGACGAGAAAACAAATGGAGGCAACGATCAAAGCTCATCAGCGGTTCTTAGCCAATCAGCTGGATGAGATACAAGACAAGGTATTAACAGTCCTGGATTTTCATCCTTCTATTTAGTCAGGTAAATGTATTTCGGAAATTCGTAGTAATCATTTGCTTCTGATGAAGCAGGGATTCCCACAGGCGGGATGGGATTGACAAAGTATAGTGTATTATAAAACGATGACCAGTAATATGCAAGTTGTCCTCCATCCGAGTACATTGATGCCCTCCTGGTCTACATTCCTGCTCACATGTTCGACTGTTCGAGTTTTTCATGCATATGGGCACAAACAGAGTGATGAGATCATTTTCCTGTGCATCGGAAAGGCTGCAAAGATTGCCTACACTCTGCGACAAGCCATAACTGAAAGTGTTGCGACTACCCCAGTGCCTTTGTTATGCGTGTTGTGCTGGGACTATACCAATGGCAACAAAAGGTGAACCAACCCCCCAAATTTCCGGTGTCTTCTTAACCCAGCTTTTAAAGAAATCCATAAAGCCTGTTCACCACCCATCGACAAACGAAACACCAAAAAAGTTGAAAAAACATAAGAAAAAGAAAAGGAAGAAAAATACCCAAAGTGCACCATGAAACCCCTTTTCATGTTAGTAACACTACTCAGCAAGACAGGCGATATGAGTCATATGACAAATATATGCAATTAAAGACCCATTTCCCTCCTGACAGTAGCATATAATACACTAGCAAAGCTCTAGCCAATAGAATCTTATACAAGGAAAATGAGCAATAGCGAATGACAGAATTCCAGGTTGCAAAATCACACTGAAAGCCAGATTGTCCAGGCGGCGGAGCGCTCCGCCGCCCGGCGTTTGGACACGACGGCAGGCCTCGCGGAGAGAGCAGGAATGAGGAGCGACGGAGCGCTGCGACGGTAAGATCGGCGCGAGGAGGAGGCGGGCGGACGAGACGGCGGGTCTTGCGGAAGAGCAGGAACGAGGAGCGGCGGGAGCGCTGCAACGGCGAGATTCACGTGAGGAGGTGATGGGAGAGAGTGTGTCTGGGCGTCGTTAGGCAGAGCATCTCACACCAAGGTCTTAGTGGAGAGGAGGAATACGGTGGGTGGGAGAATAGGGGAGGGAAGCATTTCACGGGTTGGAGGGAGAGGGCTACTAGGAAGAAGGGGGAGGATGGCATTCGTAACGTGGACTCCCCCTCATCTCTTCGGGCTACCTGCGAGGGGCGGCTGGCGGGCTCAGTGGCTTATTCTCGCGATGTGGTTTGGTATGCTGCGACGGCAATCCTAGCTGCGGTCCTATTATCATCATCGTTCGGTCTTATTGGTTGGTTGAATGGTTGTCAATCACAGGCAGCCGAGTTGCTTGAGAAGCCGATGAAGCGAGGAGGTGAGGTTTGGAGAGAGGGGGGGAGTATTTAGGGTTGTCAAGGGTAAGTTGTTTTTCCTCTTCAGTTTGGCCTTGATTCTTAGACAGTGTTTGTCTGTCTCGATATTTGTCTGATTTTGCAACTAGTATTGCTGAACTCGTAGTTCTTATTTCTTCTTCTGGTTATGAAATTCTTGATTTTGTATTGCTTGCATGATCATTCTAAGTCGATTCATCCGATGATGATGATTCAATATTAGTGCAATTGGTTTATCTTTTTCACGTTGTAATCTTTGTTATTCGTATGATAATTTTTTTTGTTTAACATCTTCTCCACGGTTTGAGCGTTGTTCTGATTCGCATCTTCCTGATCTATGGTCTGAGCGTTTTCCTGAACTCTATGTTCAGGAAATCAGTGTCGAAAGTCCGGATGGACATCAAAATTGTTTCTCTATTGTGTTTTCTCCTATTTTTTTTCAAGACATCTAATTTTTAGTTGATCTAGCGATTTTCTTCTTCCCAATTTTATTTGTAGCTCGATGGATTCCCTATATTTGATCTCAGCGGTTTTCTTCTTCCAATCTTATTGTAGCTCGAGGGATTTCTTGAATTACGGTTCTGGAAATCAGAGTCGAAAGCCTGTGAGGACATCCCTCTTTAGTTCTAATGGATGTCAAAAATTCATGACTTAAATTACCTTGACTACTAAGCGATCTCATCTCTAAATTTCACGTCTCCAAAAGATGATACGGACCTGATTTTCGATGAAAAGATCTACGGCTGTGGTGTGCTTTTTCTGATTGCCTAGGGGGAAAACTAGTGGGTTGATGGAAAGAATGAAAGGGGACTTTCAACAGACGGGAGATGTCGGTTAAGGTGAGTAGGTCAGGAGGACGATGCTGGGACGACATAGACCGGTGCTGGAGTTGTGCTCTGTGACCCAGGGGGAGCTTGAGGTCCATGGAGTTATGTCGAGGGTGGAAGGCATAACCAGATCGTCCAACGTAGTGGGCACCGGGGCGTGGACCCTGGAACTTGTTTAGGGGTTTGCATCTAAAGGAATTGTCGAGGGAGGAAGGCACTTCCTGTCCGTCAGAACTAGGTTGGTCGGTACTGGGGTGGGTTGTGGTGCCCTGTTACCCTAGCAGAGGGGGGTATGAGACCAGGTGAGTTCTGGTACGAGGACTGAAAGCCGGGACTGACTGGTCTGCTTGTTGAGAGGAGGATTTTAGGATAGTTGTATTAGTTGGTATTAATTTTTAGTTTTGACCCCCCCTTTTTTTTCTGGATTGTACCCTGTTTGGCCGTTAAGGGGGACTTGAGAACGTTTAGGATTCTGGGGCTTCTACCAACCTTTCCCAGGCTGCCTTGAAGTTGCTATACTCAGCGATCTGCAGCTGTTCGATGCCAGAACGACGCTGGCCGGTGCTGGGGCGTTGCCCTGTAACCTGTTGATGCAGGAGCGGGAGGCCTGGTAGAGAAATCTGCGGATGCTTTGGGGTGGGCATCTCACGGGACAACCAAGGTTAGCTGCTGGGATGACACTGGCCAGAGCTGGGCCGAGTTGTGTTGCCCTGTAACCCAGCAGGAAGTGGGGGTGTGAGGCCTGGAAGAGCTCGGCAGGGAGTAAGACAACTTTGAGGAACTCTGGAAAGGTTTGGTAAGGAGGTCGAGATTTTTGGATTTTCTCTTAGGACCCTGGCGGTCTATTCTAAAAAAGAAACGAGGTGAGTGGGAGAAGGAGACGGTGGGATATCATGCGTCCTACTAGTGAGGGGGCTAGCTGGTAGGATTGGAATAGGGTATAGCAGCAGTAGAGATGGTGGCTCTGCTGCAGTAAGTCTTGCCGGAGTGAGGAACAGAGGATTGATGGGTTGGGGTGTATGAGTTGGATTTTGAATCCTGTTGATTCTTGAAGCCTGTTGTAGTCATTTCCTAAGTAGCTCTAACTCTTCGAGCCAAAACAGAACAAGGGGGAGTGGGGAAGGAGATGGTGGGATATCACGCGTCCTACTAGTGAGGGGGCTGGTAGGATGGGAATAGGGCATAGCAGCAGCGGAGATGGTGGCTCTGCTGCAGTAAGTCTTGCCGGAGTAAGGTAAAGTGGATGGAGGGTGGGGGGTTCTGAGCAGTTTTCTGAATTCTGTTTATATTCTGAAGTTTGTCATAGTCATTTTCTAAGTAGCTTCGTTTTTTCTGAGCCATAGCCGGGTAATGGCCCCGGTATCTCAATCTTCAAAATCATATGTAAATTTCCATATGGGACGCTGCGCCCGGTTCCCAGCACGTGCTGCTCCCCACGAATAGATTGGAGCCTTGTTCCCATTAAAAAAAAAAAAAAAAAAAAAGTCGAAAGCTGTCCAGAAAGCAGTAATGTACTGATATGTCACCCGAGGAGCACCAAAGCAACGATCTCAATTGTCAATGAGAGCATACTCCCGCCACCACCCCAAATGCAAACGAACCTCTTCCTCCTATTGGCGCTCAGCGCCCAGACTACAATCACACAGCTACTCTATCCTCTACTACAAAGTGACGAAGCAACCGGTTGACGTCAGCAGCCCCAGTCGAAGTACATGCAGATGTCGACCATGTAGACATCGCAAAGACCAGGTACGTGCTCTCACATCACCGTCCTCATCCCTCTCTTCGCTCACCCTTGTCTTCTTCACCCACGTCTGCAACACCCACGAAGACCACCGCCGAACCCCGCTGACCATCTACCGAGCCAAGCCTGGCTATGGAGGGCTTGGCTATGGCGCTGCCTTGAAGCAGCGCCTTTCCCCCTTTGACGCCCATCCACGCCCGGCACCAGCTCTAGCGCAGCAGCACTCGAGTGCACGCTCTAGCAGCGCTGCCACACTCTCATGCAAGTGCCCCAGTCCCCAGTGCGTATCCCGGCCCTTTCCTAAATGGAAAAGTAGCAGGCTCGTTGCCTGCTGCTTGTGAAACGGTTTTCACCTTTTAGCAGTAGCGGATGCAGTACCCAGGGTTCGATCCCTAGACCTCACCCTACCCCATGTACAGTATCTGTGTAGACCCCGAGAATTGAACCTGTAACCTGTGGATTCGTAGGCAGTTGGTAGACCTGTAGTAGGTCCATAGACAGCAGGGGTTCGATCTGTAGGTCTAYAGCGTAGGAGTCTTAGTGAGTTCTGGAAGCTTAGCTGTAGACCTTCTAGAAGATAGGCAAGTGGGCAAGTGGTCAAGTGGCAAGGCAAGTGGTGGACTAAGCCGCAGTGCAACAGCAGTACAACGTCAGTAGGATGGCGGTGAGTCCACAGTCAGTCAGCGGAAGGTCCAGTCAGTCCCAGTCCGGTCCAGCAAGTACCACAGGGGGACTGTGAGCACCAAGGACCGATGGCAAAGGGCAGACCAACGAGTTTCTGAAGTATAAATCAAGAGGCAGCGCCCAGCCATTCATTCATTCCT
>BFEA01000072.1:1341940-1360205 GCA_003427395.1 Chara braunii | reverse complement strand
ATCTCTCTCCACCTTTCCCCATCCCTCCTCTCCCCCAACTACCACCACACCATCCCCCCTACCTCCCACTTCATCTTTTTCTCTCTCCCACCTATTTCCTTATTTTCTCCTTCACTTTTTCATACCCTCTCCCCCCTACTTCGAAATTTTTATGTTTCTCTCCTTTTTTATCTTCCTTTTGATTTATATTTTATCTTTTTCCAAAAAAATTCGAATTATCTTCTGTCCCACCTTCTTTTCTCATTTTTTAATTTATTTTATTTATTTATTTATTTATTTTGAAAATTTGATTTTCTCTACGGCAACCATAAATCTGATTAGATGTTAGTCTTTCTTGCTTTCGGCACACGTTTTGACCCCGTGGGGGTAACGAAGTGCTGCCGAAATTTTCTGATTTTCCCTTACTTAGTCTTTCTTGACATACTTCGACCCCATGGGGGTAACGAAATGCTGCCAAAACTTTTGACAAATTAGATACTTCATTCCTCCCCATCTCCTCATCCACTTATTTACTTATTTATTTATTTATTATTTATTCTCTAATTTTTTTTTTATTATTATTTGCGGCATTTCTAGTGTGCTCACCTTGGTCTCTCCTTTTCCCTTGTTGACCCCGTGGGGGGTAGGGAAATGCTGCCGAAAATTAAAAAAAAAAAAATATTGTTTTCCCTTCACATCTTTTTACTTATTTTTTTACTTATTTTATTATTTATTTATTTATTATTTATTCTCTAATTTTTTTTTTATTATTATTTGCGGCATTTCTAGTGTGCTCACCTTGGTCTCTCCTTTTCCCTTGTTGACCCCGTGGGGGGTAGGGAAATGCTGCCGAAAATTAAAAAAAAAAAAATATTGTTTTCCCTTCACATCTTTTTACTTATTTTTTTACTTATTTTATTATTTATTTATTTATTATTTATTCTCTAATTTTTTTTTTATTATTATTTGCGGCATTTCTAGTGTGCTCACCTTGGTCTCTCCTTTTCCCTTGTTGACCCCGTGGGGGGTAGGGAAATGCTGCCGAAAATTAAAAAAAAAAAAATATTGTTTTCCCTTCACATCTTTTTACTTATTTTTTTACTTATTTTATTATTTATTTATTTATTATTTATTCTCTAATTTTTTTTTTATTATTATTTGCGGCATTTCTAGTGTGCTCACCTTGGTCTCTCCTTTTCCCTTGTTGACCCCGTGGGGGGTAGGGAAATGCTGCCGAAAATTAAAAAAAAAAAAATATTGTTTTCCCTTCACATCTTTTTACTTATTTTTTTACTTATTTTATTATTTATTTATTTATTATTTATTCTCTAATTTTTTTTTTATTATTATTTGCGGCATTTCTAGTGTGCTCACCTTGGTCTCTCCTTTTCCCTTGTTGACCCCGTGGGGGGTAGGGAAATGCTGCCGAAAATTAAAAAAAAAAAAATATTGTTTTCCCTTCACATCTTTTTACTTATTTTTTTACTTATTTTATTATTTATTTATTTATTATTTATTCTCTAATTTTTTTTTTATTATTATTTGCGGCATTTCTAGTGTGCTCACCTTGGTCTCTCCTTTTCCCTTGTTGACCCCGTGGGGGGTAGGGAAATGCTGCCGAAAATTAAAAAAAAAAAAATATTGTTTTCCCTTCACATCTTTTTACTTATTTTTTTACTTATTTTATTATTTATTTATTTATTATTTATTCTCTAATTTTTTTTTTATTATTATTTGCGGCATTTCTAGTGTGCTCACCTTGGTCTCTCCTTTTCCCTTGTTGACCCCGTGGGGGGTAGGGAAATGCTGCCGAAAATTAAAAAAAAAAAAATATTGTTTTCCCTTCACATCTTTTTACTTATTTTTTTACTTATTTTATTATTTATTTATTTATTATTTATTCTCTAATTTTTTTTTTATTATTATTTGCGGCATTTCTAGTGTGCTCACCTTGGTCTCTCCTTTTCCCTTGTTGACCCCGTGGGGGGTAGGGAAATGCTGCCGAAAATTAAAAAAAAAAAAATATTGTTTTCCCTTCACATCTTTTTACTTATTTTTTTACTTATTTTATTATTTATTTATTTATTATTTATTCTCTAATTTTTTTTTTATTATTATTTGCGGCATTTCTAGTGTGCTCACCTTGGTCTCTCCTTTTCCCTTGTTGACCCCGTGGGGGGTAGGGAAATGCTGCCGAAAATTAAAAAAAAAAAAATATTGTTTTCCCTTCACATCTTTTTACTTATTTTTTTACTTATTTTATTATTTATTTATTTATTATTTATTCTCTAATTTTTTTTTTATTATTATTTGCGGCATTTCTAGTGTGCTCACCTTGGTCTCTCCTTTTCCCTTGTTGACCCCGTGGGGGGTAGGGAAATGCTGCCGAAAATTAAAAAAAAAAAAATATTGTTTTCCCTTCACATCTTTTTACTTATTTTTTTACTTATTTTATTATTTATTTATTTATTATTTATTCTCTAATTTTTTTTTTATTATTATTTGCGGCATTTCTAGTGTGCTCACCTTGGTCTCTCCTTTTCCCTTGTTGACCCCGTGGGGGGTAGGGAAATGCTGCCGAAAATTAAAAAAAAAAAAATATTGTTTTCCCTTCACATCTTTTTACTTATTTTTTTACTTATTTTATTATTTATTTATTTATTATTTATTCTCTAATTTTTTTTTTATTATTATTTGCGGCATTTCTAGTGTGCTCACCTTGGTCTCTCCTTTTCCCTTGTTGACCCCGTGGGGGGTAGGGAAATGCTGCCGAAAATTAAAAAAAAAAAAATATTGTTTTCCCTTCACATCTTTTTACTTATTTTTTTACTTATTTTATTATTTATTTATTTATTATTTATTCTCTAATTTTTTTTTTATTATTATTTGCGGCATTTCTAGTGTGCTCACCTTGGTCTCTCCTTTTCCCTTGTTGACCCCGTGGGGGGTAGGGAAATGCTGCCGAAAATTAAAAAAAAAAAAATATTGTTTTCCCTTCACATCTTTTTACTTATTTTTTTACTTATTTTATTATTTATTTATTTATTATTTATTCTCTAATTTTTTTTTTATTATTATTTGCGGCATTTCTAGTGTGCTCACCTTGGTCTCTCCTTTTCCCTTGTTGACCCCGTGGGGGGTAGGGAAATGCTGCCGAAAATTAAAAAAAAAAAAATATTGTTTTCCCTTCACATCTTTTTACTTATTTTTTTACTTATTTTATTATTTATTTATTTATTATTTATTCTCTAATTTTTTTTTTATTATTATTTGCGGCATTTCTAGTGTGCTCACCTTGGTCTCTCCTTTTCCCTTGTTGACCCCGTGGGGGGTAGGGAAATGCTGCCGAAAATTAAAAAAAAAAAAATATTGTTTTCCCTTCACATCTTTTTACTTATTTTTTTACTTATTTTATTATTTATTTATTTATTATTTATTCTCTAATTTTTTTTTTATTATTATTTGCGGCATTTCTAGTGTGCTCACCTTGGTCTCTCCTTTTCCCTTGTTGACCCCGTGGGGGGTAGGGAAATGCTGCCGAAAATTAAAAAAAAAAAAATATTGTTTTCCCTTCACATCTTTTTACTTATTTTTTTACTTATTTTATTATTTATTTATTTATTATTTATTCTCTAATTTTTTTTTTATTATTATTTGCGGCATTTCTAGTGTGCTCACCTTGGTCTCTCCTTTTCCCTTGTTGACCCCGTGGGGGGTAGGGAAATGCTGCCGAAAATTAAAAAAAAAAAAATATTGTTTTCCCTTCACATCTTTTTACTTATTTTTTTACTTATTTTATTATTTATTTATTTATTATTTATTCTCTAATTTTTTTTTTATTATTATTTGCGGCATTTCTAGTGTGCTCACCTTGGTCTCTCCTTTTCCCTTGTTGACCCCGTGGGGGGTAGGGAAATGCTGCCGAAAATTAAAAAAAAAAAAATATTGTTTTCCCTTCACATCTTTTTACTTATTTTTTTACTTATTTTATTATTTATTTATTTATTATTTATTCTCTAATTTTTTTTTTATTATTATTTGCGGCATTTCTAGTGTGCTCACCTTGGTCTCTCCTTTTCCCTTGTTGACCCCGTGGGGGGTAGGGAAATGCTGCCGAAAATTAAAAAAAAAAAAATATTGTTTTCCCTTCACATCTTTTTACTTATTTTTTTACTTATTTTATTATTTATTTATTTATTATTTATTCTCTAATTTTTTTTTTATTATTATTTGCGGCATTTCTAGTGTGCTCACCTTGGTCTCTCCTTTTCCCTTGTTGACCCCGTGGGGGGTAGGGAAATGCTGCCGAAAATTAAAAAAAAAAAAATATTGTTTTCCCTTCACATCTTTTTACTTATTTTTTTACTTATTTTATTATTTATTTATTTATTATTTATTCTCTAATTTTTTTTTTATTATTATTTGCGGCATTTCTAGTGTGCTCACCTTGGTCTCTCCTTTTCCCTTGTTGACCCCGTGGGGGGTAGGGAAATGCTGCCGAAAATTAAAAAAAAAAAAATATTGTTTTCCCTTCACATCTTTTTACTTATTTTTTTACTTATTTTATTATTTATTTATTTATTATTTATTCTCTAATTTTTTTTTTATTATTATTTGCGGCATTTCTAGTGTGCTCACCTTGGTCTCTCCTTTTCCCTTGTTGACCCCGTGGGGGGTAGGGAAATGCTGCCGAAAATTAAAAAAAAAAAAATATTGTTTTCCCTTCACATCTTTTTACTTATTTTTTTACTTATTTTATTATTTATTTATTTATTATTTATTCTCTAATTTTTTTTTTATTATTATTTGCGGCATTTCTAGTGTGCTCACCTTGGTCTCTCCTTTTCCCTTGTTGACCCCGTGGGGGGTAGGGAAATGCTGCCGAAAATTAAAAAAAAAAAAATATTGTTTTCCCTTCACATCTTTTTACTTATTTTTTTACTTATTTTATTATTTATTTATTTATTATTTATTCTCTAATTTTTTTTTTATTATTATTTGCGGCATTTCTAGTGTGCTCACCTTGGTCTCTCCTTTTCCCTTGTTGACCCCGTGGGGGGTAGGGAAATGCTGCCGAAAATTAAAAAAAAAAAAATATTGTTTTCCCTTCACATCTTTTTACTTATTTTTTTACTTATTTTATTATTTATTTATTTATTATTTATTCTCTAATTTTTTTTTTATTATTATTTGCGGCATTTCTAGTGTGCTCACCTTGGTCTCTCCTTTTCCCTTGTTGACCCCGTGGGGGGTAGGGAAATGCTGCCGAAAATTAAAAAAAAAAAAATATTGTTTTCCCTTCACATCTTTTTACTTATTTTTTTACTTATTTTATTATTTATTTATTTATTATTTATTCTCTAATTTTTTTTTTATTATTATTTGCGGCATTTCTAGTGTGCTCACCTTGGTCTCTCCTTTTCCCTTGTTGACCCCGTGGGGGGTAGGGAAATGCTGCCGAAAATTAAAAAAAAAAAAATATTGTTTTCCCTTCACATCTTTTTACTTATTTTTTTACTTATTTTATTATTTATTTATTTATTATTTATTCTCTAATTTTTTTTTTATTATTATTTGCGGCATTTCTAGTGTGCTCACCTTGGTCTCTCCTTTTCCCTTGTTGACCCCGTGGGGGGTAGGGAAATGCTGCCGAAAATTAAAAAAAAAAAAATATTGTTTTCCCTTCACATCTTTTTACTTATTTTTTTACTTATTTTATTATTTATTTATTTATTATTTATTCTCTAATTTTTTTTTTATTATTATTTGCGGCATTTCTAGTGTGCTCACCTTGGTCTCTCCTTTTCCCTTGTTGACCCCGTGGGGGGTAGGGAAATGCTGCCGAAAATTAAAAAAAAAAAAATATTGTTTTCCCTTCACATCTTTTTACTTATTTTTTTACTTATTTTATTATTTATTTATTTATTATTTATTCTCTAATTTTTTTTTTATTATTATTTGCGGCATTTCTAGTGTGCTCACCTTGGTCTCTCCTTTTCCCTTGTTGACCCCGTGGGGGGTAGGGAAATGCTGCCGAAAATTAAAAAAAAAAAAATATTGTTTTCCCTTCACATCTTTTTACTTATTTTTTTACTTATTTTATTATTTATTTATTTATTATTTATTCTCTAATTTTTTTTTTATTATTATTTGCGGCATTTCTAGTGTGCTCACCTTGGTCTCTCCTTTTCCCTTGTTGACCCCGTGGGGGGTAGGGAAATGCTGCCGAAAATTAAAAAAAAAAAAATATTGTTTTCCCTTCACATCTTTTTACTTATTTTTTTACTTATTTTATTATTTATTTATTTATTATTTATTCTCTAATTTTTTTTTTATTATTATTTGCGGCATTTCTAGTGTGCTCACCTTGGTCTCTCCTTTTCCCTTGTTGACCCCGTGGGGGGTAGGGAAATGCTGCCGAAAATTAAAAAAAAAAAAATATTGTTTTCCCTTCACATCTTTTTACTTATTTTTTTACTTATTTTATTATTTATTTATTTATTATTTATTCTCTAATTTTTTTTTTATTATTATTTGCGGCATTTCTAGTGTGCTCACCTTGGTCTCTCCTTTTCCCTTGTTGACCCCGTGGGGGGTAGGGAAATGCTGCCGAAAATTAAAAAAAAAAAAATATTGTTTTCCCTTCACATCTTTTTACTTATTTTTTTACTTATTTTATTATTTATTTATTTATTATTTATTCTCTAATTTTTTTTTTATTATTATTTGCGGCATTTCTAGTGTGCTCACCTTGGTCTCTCCTTTTCCCTTGTTGACCCCGTGGGGGGTAGGGAAATGCTGCCGAAAATTAAAAAAAAAAAAATATTGTTTTCCCTTCACATCTTTTTACTTATTTTTTTACTTATTTTATTATTTATTTATTTATTATTTATTCTCTAATTTTTTTTTTATTATTATTTGCGGCATTTCTAGTGTGCTCACCTTGGTCTCTCCTTTTCCCTTGTTGACCCCGTGGGGGGTAGGGAAATGCTGCCGAAAATTAAAAAAAAAAAAATATTGTTTTCCCTTCACATCTTTTTACTTATTTTTTTACTTATTTTATTATTTATTTATTTATTATTTATTCTCTAATTTTTTTTTTATTATTATTTGCGGCATTTCTAGTGTGCTCACCTTGGTCTCTCCTTTTCCCTTGTTGACCCCGTGGGGGGTAGGGAAATGCTGCCGAAAATTAAAAAAAAAAAAATATTGTTTTCCCTTCACATCTTTTTACTTATTTTTTTACTTATTTTATTATTTATTTATTTATTATTTTATTTTTATTTTCTCACGAAATCTCGCTGTTTATTTATTTTTCTCCCGCCTTCCCCCCCCTATGCTTGCCATTTTACTTTCTTGATTAGGTCACCGGTACCCTACCCTAACCACTTAAACTTCGGTTAGGGTTTTCTAGGGGTTTTGTAGGGTTTAGGGTTCTTCAAAACCCCCCTACTTCCCCGTCCTCTTCGGGCACCCTGGACCCGAACCACCCCTCCCCCTTTGACGGCGCCCGTGCTAGCCTTGCTAGCGTCGTTCGTCGCTTTCTACCGCGGACTTCCCCCTACGCCCTCCGCTCACGCGGACCTCTTCTGGCTCCCTCCAGTCTGGTCCGTCATCTCCCAATGGCCGACGGTGTGTCACACGCTGCCGACACGGCGATGACCACGGCATCGGGCTCCACACCCGTGCCGGCGGACCAAGGTCATTAGCCCCGGGGGGATCTTCACACCCTCCTCACCTCCCTCCTTGCGCCCATCCAGGCGCAACTTGCGACCTTTGCGCCCATCCAGGTGCAACTCGCGACCCTCGCACCCTTACAGGCGCAGGTGGCGACCCTTGCCGCCGGCGTGCGGCAAATCCAGGACGCTGGTCGTCCTTCCTCTCCTCACCCTATCTATTCTTCTGGCTCCCAGTTCGGGTCCCCCGTCCTCCAACAGGGTGGCCACGGTGGAGCTTCCTCCTCCACTGCCCCCGACCCGGCCATCTTGGTGACCGTCCACGCCCCTAGCACGACGGCCGCTACGAGTCAGGTCCTCCCTCAGTCTACGGGCGCACCCGCCCAGACCTCGGTCACTACGGCCACGGTACCACAACCCGCTACCATGGTCGCAGCTTTTCCGGGTGCCCCACTTCTCCTTCCTCTTCGCACGACTGCAGCGCCACCTGGCTCTACCCCTTGTGGGATGCCTCGCGCCGCTCGTGCGTCTCCCCCTGCCACACCTCGCTCGACCTACGTTCGAGGTCTCGAGGACGAGATCGCCCAGCTCCGGACCGACCTCGCCTTCTCACGCCTTCAGCCACCCCCACCCTCACAGGTGGCCGCGCCTTCCGGCGCACCCCCTTCTTTCTCTATTCTTCCTTCAATGCAGGCTCGCTTCCCTCGCCCTGCACCCTACCCATCCCCATCCTACCTCCTCCCCATCCCCTCGGTTGCTGCGACCTCTTCTACCGCAGCTCTCGTGCAGCCTGCCGCTGTTTCCCCCGCCGCTCCACCATGCGGCCCGGGCGTACAATCAGCTGCGCCGACTTATTCCCCCGTAGCGCAGTCTCCTGCTTCCCGTTCCCCTCGCCGCCAAAACGGTGGCGCACCACTCATCCGCTTGTCAGACATTGCCTTGTATGACGGTACAGGCATACGCGTGTCTAGGTGGCTGCAGTCTGCCACCCGCACGCTCCAGCTCATGGGCGCCACACCTGACACGTGGGTTCATGGATTTTCAGGCATTCCTCAAGGATCGCTTCGGAGCCCGGTACGACGTGACTGACGCCTTCGAGCGTGTCGTCACTACACGCTGGTCCGGCTCTGGTGGCGCTGCCGCTCTGGATYGCCACATCCAGGTCTTTCAGGACGCCCGCCTCACTTGTGACGTGGCGTTCCTCCCCGAGGCTGCCCTGATCGATCGTTTCTTGGCCAGCCTTCCGCTCGAGTACCGCTCCGAGCTATGGCGGTACGAGTTCACATCGGCCTCGCACGCTTACGAGGCCGCCATGGACCACCAGCGGATGCGAGCCCGTCTTCACCCCGCCTCCTCCTCCCAGCCYCAGCGCACGGGCTACGCCTCCTCCTCCTCTCACGGCACTTCCCAGCGCCGTTCCCCTTTCCACGGTCACCCCCGCCGTTCCACGCAGCAGGGCCACCACTTCTCGCGCCGCTTCAACGCGCTCGAGTATGGTGAGCAGGACGCTGGTGCCCCGCTGTCACCAGAGGGTGACCATAGCGCCGACCTCGACCTCGACGAGGCCGTCCACCACCACCTGGAGGACCCTACTCTCCCTATGGCTGAGCACCTCCAGCTCATCCTTTCCACCCTTTCTCGGGCACGCAGCCGCCTCGGTCACGCTGGTGCGTCACCCCCCGAGGTCCCTCAGGAGGACCTCCCTCAATGCTTCGTCCCTCCTCGCGGTGTCCTTTCCGCTGAGGAGTGCGTGGCTATTCTGGGCCGGCGTGGGTGTTTGCGATGCCGTTTGGACGGTCATACCTCCTCGCGGTGCCCTTACACTACCGCCCTCGACCGCCACTACGCTGACCTTTCCCACCAGCGTCGTGCGTCATCCCCCCCCGACGCCTCTCATCCCCGCGACGCCTCCTAGCCACGGTGCAGGGTACACCTGCGCCCTCCTCAGTAGTGGGTTTTCCGACCTCTCCGTCACGGTTCGCCCCTCTCGCGACTGGAGTTGAGGTATCGCAGGACTCGATAGAGTGTACTCAGCCCTCTGTCGTAGTACCGTCTGCGCCTCCGCAGACCACCGTCTCCCCTCCTTCCCCGCCGCGACTACCAACGCGTCGAGCCATTCGCTCAGCCCGTTGCAGCGAGCAGCTTGCTACTCGCGAGGACGTTGTGCCCTCTCTTCTGGACTTGAGCATGCTCCAAGCTCGTCAGGAGCGACTCACCCTCCATGTCGCTGCACTGCGTCGCCTTCTCGCCATCCTCTTTGACCCTGATCGCATCCTCCCGATCATCCCAGTACGACTCGGGACCTCCACGAGGGTGTACTCAGCGCTGTGGGACTCCGGTTCTCAGGGCGACTTCATTCACCCACGCGTGGTGAAAGAAGCCCGCTTACCCACGACAGAGTCTCCGACTCCCATCTCCGTTACCTTAGGGGATGACAAGACCCAACGCTTCTTCGATCAGACGGTCACTGACCTCCCTTTCTTCCTCACTCTCGAGCCGACTGATCGTTCCCCAACGTCTCGTCGCCACCGCTCCTCTGCACATTTCGATGTGATGGAGACGGGGTACGACTTCATTCTCGGCACTCCGTGGTCTTGCCGGTTCCGCAGCACCGAGGCCGATTGGGCGACCAACACTCTCGTTCTCAAAACGAAGTGTGGACAGACATATCGCGTACCTTTCATAGGTACCACCGCGACACCACGCCCCGATCCTCCTCCCCCGGAGCCTTTCGTGCCCACACGATCTCCTTCTATCACTGTCACCTCGCCTCGGCAGTTCGCTCACTTCATCCGACAGGACGACGTCACCTTCTTTATGGTGAACGTGACGGATCTCTTACACTATGACCCACCCTGTCCCGACGCTGAGCTCATCCCTCTGGAGCCAGACCCTCCTTCCATCTTCATAGCTCCCATCTCTACTTCCGTTCCTCCGCCGTCCGTCGAGTTCACCCCGCCGTCGCGCGCTGACGCTGACGCTGAGGAACTTGCACGATATACGGCCGACTTAGAGCCCGCAGTTCGTGACCTCATCCGAGAGTACCACGACGTTTTCCCATCGTCGTTCTCGTACGCTGGCATCCCACCGATGCGCGACGTTGAGCACTCCATCCAGCTTGTGCCTAACTATCGTGTTCACCACCAGGCGCACCCTACAGACTCTCGATCCCCGAGGCCACCGAACTCAAGCGTCAGCTTGAGGAACTCCTGAGACTGGGTTTCATTAAACCCAGCAACTCCCCGTGGGGTGCACCCGTCCTCTTTGCTCGCAAAGCGGATGGAACTCTCCGTCTCTGCATCAACCATCGCGGCCTCAACCGCTACACGGTTAAGAACAGCTACCCCATGCCTCATTCCGACGAGTTGTTCGACCGCTTAGCAGGCAACCGCTTCTTTACGAAGCTTGATCTTCGTAGCGGTTACCATCAGATCCGCGTCGTTGCAGCCGACCAGCCGAAGACAGCGTTCCGATCGCGCTTTGGCCACTACGAGTTTACGGTGATGTCATTCGGCCTCACCAATGCACCCGCCACCTTCCATAGGGCGATGAACGATATCTTCAGGGACATCCTGGAGCAGTACGTTCTCGTCTACCTCGACGATATCCTGGTCTACAGTCGTACCCTTGAGGAGCACCTCAGACACCTCTGCGACGCCCTTGACCGCTTGCGCAGACATGGCTTCTACGCCAAGTTGAGCAAGTGACGCTTTGCCCAGCACAAAGTGGATTTCTTAGGACACTACGTGTCTGACCAGGGTCTCCACATGGACGACGCGAAGATCACTGTTATTGCGGAGTGGCCCGCTCCCACATCCGCCAAACAGCTTCGCAGCTTCCTAGGCCTGACCAGCTACTATAGTAATTTCATCCGGGGATACACTAGGTATTCCTACGTCCTTACCTCCACCCTCCTTCGGAAGAATCCACCCTGGGCTTGGACATCCCTCCACGAGGACGCCTTCCGCGCCCTCAAGAAGGCGGTGATATGCGCACCGGTTCTTCACCTACCCGATTTTGATCGCCCTTTTATCCTTACCACCGATGCGTCAGACTTTGCTGTAGGAGCAGTGCTTTCTCAGGTCTTCCCCTCCTTTCTTGATTCCTCTCATCCTCGTATCCCTCGCTTCTCACCACCTACCCCTACCACTGCTTCCCGACTGACGCCTACTCGTCTAGCTACTGACGAGCCTTCTATTGACTATTCTCCTACCATCGCCAAGGACGGCACTGTCGAGTCTCGATCAGGTGATTGTCCGATAGCCTTCTACTCTCGTTAGCTCCTGCCCGCCGAGATAAAATACACCGCTGATGAACGTGAGGTTCTCGCCGTAGTTTATGTCGCTCAACACTGGCGTCACTACCTGCACGGGGCACCGTTCACAGTGCGTACGGACAACTCTGTTGTCCAGGCTTTTCTGACAAAACTGAAGCTCACTCCTCGACAGGCTCGCTGGTGGCGCGACCTATTCGAGTTTAGTTTCACCACTGAGCACATCAAGGGTGAAACTAATCGGGTCGCAGATGCCTTATCCCGGCGCCCTAACCATGACCAGGAGCAGATCCAGCTCTCTTCCATCTTGGTCACCACCGTCCACCACTCGGTGATCGACGAGTTTCGCACTCAGTACCGCCACTGCCCCGACTATCGCGACATCCACGCGACCCTTCGGAGTGGCAAGACCGTCCCAAACTACTCTCTCGGGGACAACGGTCTTGTGTACTGGCACGATTCACAGGGCACCAGAGAGCCCCGTATTTGCGTTCCCTCCACTGGACAGCTACGTGTCCGAGCAGTAGCAGAGTTCCATGACCAGGCAGCCGCCGATCATATGGGCTTCCACAAGACGTTGGGTCGTGTGAGCCGCCTGTATGTCTGGCCGAAGCACAAGGACTTTGTGAAGGACTACGTCGCAGAGTGTCCCACCTGTCAGGAGGTGAATAGTGCGAACCACCTACCTTATGGTTTGCTCCAGCCTCTTCCTATCCCTGAGGGTCGTTGGAAGTCCATCTCGATGGACTTTATCGGTCCTCTTCGTCCTCCGACTCCCCGCGGTCATGATGCTATCCTGGTCGTCGTCGACCGCTTCACGAAGCTTGCACGCTTTGTTCCATGCCGCTACGCCATTAGTGCACGTGAGGTTACCGACATCGTGTTTGATCGAGTCGTGCGTGACCACGGCTTACCTCTGAGCATCATATCTGACCGTGAGCCGCGCTTTACTAGCCGATTCTGGCGACGGCTTCACGAGGTATATGGCACTCGGCTCCGCTTCTCCTCATCTTACCATCCTCAGACTGATGGTCAGACCGAGATCACGAATAGGACTCTCGGAGATATTCTCCGAAAGATTGTTCGTGACGACCAGCAGTGGGATCTCCATCTTGCCCACGCGGAGATTTGCCTACAACCACGCCGTCTCGCCAGCCACGGGGATGTCGCCTTACTATTGCGACCTCGGCTATCACCTTCGTGTTCCCGCGGACTTCCTTCAACCGTCACAGATGCACCCCAACACGAGTTGTCCCGCGCTGGATGATTGGGTTGCACACATGACGTCGATCATGAAGACCGCACATGAGCACATAGCCGCTTCCCAGACCCGCATGGCAGCACGTGCGAATCGATCGAGGATAGATCACCCATTCAAAGTCGGTGATGATGTGCTTATCGACGCTCGCCACTTACAGCTCGAAGCGGACATGCTTCGCAAGTTTCGACGTCGCTTCTTTGGCCCATGCCGCATCCTCCAGGCCGTCGGTTCTGATACGGCTTCTAGCCCGGTCAGCTTCCGTGTGAAGCTGCCCGACTACCTACGCCAGGCTCGTGTGCACGATGTCTACCACGTCTCGTTACTGCGTCCTTATCGCAGACCGTCTGAGCGTTTTGTGGACGACCATACGAGCGCCCTCCACCCCTCATGGTGGACGGCCACGAGGAGTTCCTCGTTTCAGATATCATTGGTCGCCGAGTCACCGACGACAACCCTCCCCACATCGAGTATCTCGTACGTTGGAAGGGTTACCCTGATGAGGAGGCCACCTGGGAGCCCCTCGAGCACTTGCAGCACGCTCGCATGTTGGTGCGTGCCTATGACCGTGCTCGTCGTGCTGAGTTCACTGCTCCTCCTCAGCCCACTGACCCTCCTCCTTCTCCCCCGGCAGAGGAGACCACTGAAGTCGAGCCTGCTCCATCTGAGGCAGACCTTCAGCAGCAGCCGGATGCTTTTGAGCGTCCACAGCGCACTCGTCGTCGTCCTGCTCGATATGACGATTGACTCTGACTTACCTTCCCATGTCTTTGACTTCTCATGACTTATCTTCCCACGTCTTTGACTTCTCAGTACTCCATCCACTCCAGTTTTGCTACTTCAGCTCGTCGACATTGCGGCTCTTCCTCGACGGCATTCCCGACTTCTCATTGCGGACGTCATCGGCAGCTTCATGGACTTCGTCACGATAAGATCTGCCTACTTCAGACGTCATCACTCCCTTACCACTTTACCCTGTACAGTACCCTGCTTGTGTCGCATGATGGTCTCCCTTTAGCCGGGTTCCTCTGAGTTGGGCTCTCCCTTAGTATACGCATAGGCATCGGGACCGTAGCGTTGCCCTGGCTTCCCATTTTACGGATCTATCTCCGACTTTCCCACCTTAGGAGTCACCTGCATGATTCCCTTACCCATCATCTTTCTACCCTCTGCCGGCCCTCACGCCCTAGTTAGGCAGCCCCGCATGCTTCATCTAGGTGCGCCCAGTATACCAGGCTCCCTTGTTCCCTTGCATGGTCGACCCTCCATAGCGGTCACCCCTTAGTCGAGCTTTACCCGCCCTGATGGTCTATCTGTTAGGGTCATTGGTTTTGTTCGCTCCCAGTTCCCTACTCATTGAGCCTGATGACATGTGTCTCCCTGTTATCTATGTGTGGATGCCCTTAGGAGTTTCGACCCCTGATTGCGACACACTCCTCCCGTGACATATGGTTGATTTGTTGTTGCCTTGTTGCTCTCAGACTGAGGCTACGGCCTCTGACATTTCTAGGATTTAGTTGTTCTGCTTTTGTTGTTCTTAGAACTTATACACTAGTCAGTTGTTCCCAGAATGAGGCTACTGCCTCCAACACTCTAGGATCTAGTTGTCACTACTTTCTGCTTTCCTAGGACATGTATGCTAGTTAGTTGCTTCTGCTTTCCTAGGACATATATGCTAGTTAGCTGCTTTTGCTTTTACTTAGGCTGTTAGCTGTGACATTGTTGTTTTGTGACATTTTCTAGCCTAGGTTGCATCACATGGACTTAGCATGGAGCTTGCTCCTTATCCTATACTACTCAGGTTTTCTTTTCTTTGGTAGAGTTCCGCTTCTTGGCGGAAGCGTGTTTGTATCTATGCGATCCATCACAGGCTGAGGATCGTGTAGCGGACCTCTGGTTGGTTGGCCTGTGAGACCAGCCCCTTGGCCTGTTCTCACAGGCCTGTGTTCTATTTGGGGGCAGTCTAGTCCAGTCCAGGCCAGTACCTCTGTCGGTACCAGCCAGTCCAGTCCAGTCCCGTCAGTCCGCTGGGGTATACTCCAGCCTGTGTCTGTTTTCGAGCTCATTCTACACTTGCACGGTTTGGAGTACGTGCGTTGGAGTCTTGCGTGGGAGCTGTGCTGTGCCATCTCGCTCCTCCCTCATCCTCCATCTCCATCACTATCCCAGGTGGAGCA
Source organism: Chara braunii (assembly GCA_003427395.1). NCBI lineage: Eukaryota > Viridiplantae > Streptophyta > Charophyceae > Charales > Characeae > Chara > Chara braunii. The sequence goes on along the minus strand of BFEA01000072.1, from coordinate 1,344,842 downwards.
CCTTCCCGGTGGGTCCGCTACACTCTCTCTCTTTCTCTCTCTCTCTCTCTCTCTCTCTCTCTCTCTCTCTCTCTCTCTCTCTCTTCGAGAAACGAAACGGGAATGCATGTTAGCGGGAAGATGCATTCCCGTTTCGTTTTTCAAAACGATAGCGGGAAGATGAACCCATTCGTTTTTCTTATTTCTTTGTTTTTTTTTTGTTTTTTTTTCCCGTTTTTGTTGTGTACCTTTTGCACGTTCGGATCGTTTTTCTTATTTCTTTGTTTTTTTTTGTTTCTTTTGCCCGTTTTTTCCGTTGTGTACGTTGCACGTTTGGGATGGCTGCGCCTGGTAGTCCGAGCCTCGGCATGGATCGGCGTACCGGTCGGCCGAGGCTCGGACTCGATAGCTGGGCCAGGTACTGGTGGCTTAATTGTTAGAGATAGCTATGCTTGCAGGGGTCCCCTGTAGAGGCTTAGGAGTAGTGGTAGGTAGATGCTGAAAGGTGAAATTGACGGTAAGAAAATGAGAAAAAAAGAAAAACAAAGACCCTTATTACAGGTGGTGATCCTAAGTGCACCGAAGTTGCCACTACCTAGAAAATTCGGGAATGCCTTGAACTTTTGCTTCTTTCAGTCTGCCGGCACGAAGTGTGGCGTCGGAGTTTCCATGGTACATAGTACATGAAAATGGGCCTTGACTCCGGGCAGAAAAGTTTGCCAGGGTCGGTCGTACATATGATTACGTATGATTAGAATGATTAGTCGGACCGAGACGAATGTTTTAGGACTTAGTCGGACCGAGACGAATGTTTTAGGACATTCCAAGTCCAAGGCATTCCGACGGTTTGACTTGCGTCGGAGGATTAGCGGGACCGAATCTGGGCTTCACCTGTGCATCGGGCCGTATTCTGGCAGGAAGTTCATTCTCATTTTTGCACATTTCGTGAGGGGTGTGACGATGACCTATTTGGGAAATTCCGGCACCTTGCGTTCCTCGGTTGGAATGAAAAGGAAGCCTACGGTCATTTGCGTGTGACCCGAGGGAGCCTTGAAATTCTCACCACCATTCGTGTCTTGTCGTCGCTACCGCAGCAGTCTAACTGGGGAGATTCGGTGCGACCGTGTTATATACGTTTGTTGTCCTCTTCTCTCTCTCTGCCTACGGTTTACCGGGCAGTTCTGTTTATGACGATATATATATGTACTAAGTTTTCTACAGTGCAGTTCAGCCACGAGCCAGGTAGGATGGCGACAATCTTTGGCCATGATCTCCTGATCATCAGGTGTCAGTTTTAAGGCCTGTTCATCCACGTGGCGATCGTGCCAGTTCGTCCACGTGGCGATCGTGCCATCGTGCCATCGTGCCAGTTCGTCCACGTGTCAATCGTCACCATCGCCAAATTTCTCGTCGGCATCGTGCATGTGATCGACGTGGCCATCCTTGGTATAGCCATGCTCTTGGGCCTGGCCACACCACTCCCGACTTGCGAAAATTATCGGGAGTGCTCCCGGAAGTGAAAACCCGCTCGGGAGTGCCTTTAGCCACACTACACGCTCGACCCGGCCGCACTCAAAGTCTGAAAATGTCATTTGACACATGTGGACACGATCAGTGTGAAGCAGTCTGGCAGAAGTCGTTTGCCGCTTCCAGCTCCACTCCCCAATCTGGGATGAAACTCGGAGGAGCGAAGGAGAGAGGTCTCTCGAAAAGGCAGCTTTGTAGGCGGTGAGTTCGGGAGTGGGAGTGCTCTCGGTAGCCACGCCACATTCTGATAGCTCACGAAGTCAATCTGACAGGTTGAACTCGGGAGCGGGTGGGGCGATGCTGCACTCCCGAAAATGGCCAAGTCGGGAGTAGTGTGGCGAGGCCCCTTGTCCGGATCGAGCGCGCCATCTCTGAACTGTGGAGAGGTGAGAGCAGCCTCCGGGCGTCTTCCGTTGCACCACTCACCAGATGTGAAAAATGGCCAGTACATTTTTATTTTCTCGAAATAAGAGAAATGACAAAAAATGGTAATCGTATAATTCCGGTTTTCGCCACTTATCACACTTGGAGCGGTCCAGGGAGGCCCACACAGATACATACATACATACATACATACATACATAGACCCGGGCATTATATGGCACTCATTCGTGCAGCTGCCCAGTGGGAACTGTGGGATGGTGGGACGATGAGTCAGGTCATTTTCGACGTGAATGAATTTTTGCGAGCGTTGTCGAATCATACTTTATTCTGGATTATTGACCGACTCTCGTGTGACGCCTGTCGGGACCGAGATGCGGTGCGCCTTGGCTGTGGAATGCATCATCTATGCCATAGCCATTATCAATCTATTGCGACTGCCGCCGTCTGTCCTGAAAGGTGTCCAACATTTCCTCATTGTACACATCCCTATCACCCAGATATACGTTGTCCCTATTGTGTCCAAGGACGCTATCAGAATTGTATGATGCCGCACTGTGATGAATGTCCTGCCGTGTTTTTGACATGTGGACAACACGTCCTCTGTCAGGACTGTTTTGATGGGATGGTTCGTGCTAGCCGTCCTGCAGAATGTTGTGCTGGCGCAGCTCTCCTTGGGCATCCTTGTGAACATCCACATCATCCTCACCGTAGCTGTCCTATCTGCCGAGGTGGGGGCAGGTAAAGAAAAAAAGAAGAAAAGAAAAAGAGAAAAAAAGAAAAAAGAAAGAAAAAAAGAAAAAAAGAAAAAAGATGCGTTGATCTGTGGGATGTGTTATTTGCTTTGTGATAATTGGATTATCTTTCTTTCCCTAGCTTTCTTTCCCTGTCAGGTTTGGTTTCCTCCTCCCCTTCTTTACCTCTTTGCCTTTTGGCTGCGTGCAAGTGGGTCCTTGTGACACACGGGGATGGGGGCAGCCAGCGCTCAACCTGTCATCCACGTGGCTGGCCTTGT